>JAEQBH010000788.1:0-386022 GCA_016808115.1 Tetrastigma voinierianum
TGATCAGATCTTATTCATTAATTATGAGAATCTATGATCATGTCTTCTATGAACGTATTCATATGATCATATACTTACAATTAATCCGACCTTATACTGAAAATATCAGCAAAGTACAATAATATGAAGAATACCTCATATTGTATTAAAAATTAAACTCGAAAATATAATAACACATCTGTCTTGTTCTAAAAAAATACAAATAAACTCCCATCAGCTTTAAAAACAAGTCCTGCAGACTCTAACACCCATATAATCTACATGTTTCGAAAACTCGAATAGGTAGTGTCTTTGTAAATGGGTCTACTAAATTTTCCTCTGATGCTATTTTAGTAAATCCATCAGATTCCTCTCTCAATGATATCGCGAATCAAAATGGTACTTTCTCTATGTGTTTCGCTTTCGTGATACCTCTGGGCTCGACTGTGCTACCCCCACTATTATCACAATAAAGGGTAATGGGCCAATCTGCACTCAGTATCACTTGAAGATCCATAGGAACTTCTTCACCATATCGCTTCTACGCTCGAAGCAGCCACATACTCAGCTTCAGTTGTGGAGTCAACAACGCAAGTTTGTTTGACACTCCTCCAACAAATGGCTCCACCATTTAGTGTAAACACATATCCAGAAGTGGATTTTCTTGAATCAATATCCCCTTGGAAATATGAGTCTGTATAACCAATAGTTTCCCTGCATCTCCACTAGAATATACTAGCATATAATCTCTTGCTTCCTCCTTAGATATTTCGAGAATATGCTTCACTCGCAATCCAAATGTTCTTCTCTCGATCTGATTGATATCGACTAACTATTCCCACCTGCGGTCGCGTATATCCGCCCGACATAACATGGCATACATGAGACTACCTACCGCCGAAGCAAAAGGTATCCTACTCATATGTTCTTTCTGCTCAAGAGTTTTTGGTGATTGCTCCTTAGAAAGATGAACTCCATGCCTGAAAGGTAAAGTTCCCTTCTTGGAATTTTCCATGCTGAACCTAGCTAGAATTTTATCTATATATAAAGCTTGAGATAATGCCAACACCTTATTCTTCCAGTCTCGTAGAAGTTTGATTCCAAGAATATAGTTGGCTTCTCCCAAATCTTTCATATCAAATTGCTTTTGCAGCCATCCTTTTACACTTGATAACACCTCTATGTCAATTCTTGATTAGTAAAATGTCATCTAGGAAAACTACTTTTGTACCTTAGATCCTTTTGTAAACACAAGGTTCATCAGGACTTTTCTCAAAACCGTATAAAGTTATGGCTCGATCAAACCTAATGTTCCATGCTCGATGTCGCTTTAGTCCATAAATGGACCTTTACAACTTACATGCCATGTGATCTTGCCCTCTAGCTATGAACCCTTTTGGTTGCTGCATGTAGTTGTCCTCTTCTAAACTGCCATTTAAAAATGCTGTTTTGACATCCATCTGCTAAATCTCGTAATCTAGACTTGCAGCTACAGCTAAAAGAATCCGGTTGGATTTAAGCATGGCAACTGGCGAAAAGGTTTCTTCATAATCTATCCCCTCTTTTTGGGTATAATCTTTTGCCACCAATCTAGCTTTTAGTTGTTTACCTTCCCATCAAGTCGTCTTTTCTCTTGTAGATCCAATTTCTACACCCTATAGGTTTCCACTCCCTTTGGGTGCCTCAAGAGACCACCGAGTTAGAATACATAGACTCCATTTCACGGTCCATACTGAGCCACTCCCGCGCATCAACATCCTCCAAAGGTTTCTTTGTAATTTACGGATCCTCTTCGCTATCAATGGTTATAGATTTTTGGTATGATTCACCCAACAAGAGATATTCCCGATGGCTTGCGTGTTGTTCTCCCACTACACGAAGCTCCACTCAGTTGTCAGAGTCTCTACAGAAAGATCCTCATCATTTTGAATTTGATTTTCTCGTTGTTTTGATTCCATCAGATATATCTACCGTTGCTCTACTATCGTCTCCACTTTGCGGCTTGTTCACCTTCGAGTATATTTTCATTTTCCCCTCTCGTTGAACACGCGACCGGAAACAATGGCACAATAGGTCCAAATTGTGGTGGTTTAGGCGATTCTCGAAGGAAATAAGTTCCTCAAGAATTACCTACTGGGTTTGAAATTGTTTATATAGTCTTCCTCGAAGAATTTTTGCGTTAGTGTCACTAGAACTTTTCTTCTCCGAGGAACTATAAAAAAGTCCACCTCTCGTTCCTTTAGGGTATTCAATAAACAAACATACTTCAGTACAAGATTCCAATTTATGTGGTTCCTTTCTCAAGGCATGCACCGGAGCACCTCAGATACGAATATGGTTTAAACTAGGCTTGCGCCCGTTCCACAATTCAGTGGGTGTCTTAGAAACTGACTTAGAAGGAATCAAGTTCAACAAGTATGTAGCAGTCTCTAAGGCAAATCCCTAAAACGATATAGGTAGAAATGAATAACTAAGCATCGATCTCACCATGTTTAGGAGAGTTCTATTTCTCCTTTCTGCAACTCCATTTTGGTCGAGGTGTGTTCCTGTGGGCCGATGGGCCAGAAACTATTCCTCGAGTTAAGTAAAACTTAAACTCTCCAGATAGGTACACCGCCTTGGCCTGATCAAGCCGCTGGATATGGACAATTCCACTGCTTTTTCGCTCAGCCTTATATTCTCAAATTTATCAAAAGTTTCGCACGTTCGCGCATTAGGTAAACAAAACCATATCTTGAGTAGTCATCCGTAAAAGTGACAAAATACTCATACCCACCTCTGGCTCAACACGCATCATCGCGATACATCGCATGCACTAATTCCGCCAGCTTGCTGCGCGATATCCTTCGCCTTGAAGGGCCTCGGGTCATTTTACCTTCCAAACAGATTCACACATTGGTATGGTTCAAATGCTAGGGAATTTAAAATCCCACTTTCTACCAAACCATGTATCTTATTAGGATTAATATGACCTAACGCAAATGCCAAAGGTAAGTTTCATTTGATACTTTCCTTTCGCAAGGTGATTATGTTCATTTTCAACAATTTCAATGGCATTTATATCACAGACACGGGACTTAAAAAATAAAGATTATTCATAAGATCACAGGAACAAATAAAAGAAGATTTACTTCTTATTGAAACTGAGAAATTAAACTGTACTGTCAAACCGTGTTCAACTAAACAACTGACAGAAACCAAATTCCTCTTGAAATCTGGAGCAAATAAACAATCTTCTAAACATAAAGTCCTATTATTCTCAAAAAATAAAACAACTGGTCCTATGGCCTTTACAGAGATTAGCTCCCCGTTCCCAAGTTTCAAGTATCTTTGTTATTCTTCAATAGACGTGCTATGTTTGAACCACTGTAAATAGTAACAAACATGATTAGTGGCTCCTGAATCAATGATCCATTTATCATTAAAATTCTCCACTAAACAAGCCTCAACAACAAGTAAATCACCCATACTAAGCCAGCGGCCTGACAATTCTCGCTTTCTGCGTCCTTTCGTCTCGCACTCAAGCACTTCGCTTCGAATTTTCATTGCTTCGACGGTAACTGTATCATCGCCTTTCTTTTTCTTGTTCTTGTTTCCACCCTTAGGTTTCCCTTTAGGTTTAACAGAATCCTCCGTAAAATTGATACTGCCTGGCTCTGTGAGAGACTGTTCAACACTCTCAAGCTCATGCATCAATTGAATCGAGTCGATTCATCTTATTCATATTGTACTGACTTTAAACCGATTGAAATGTTTAGGCAAGTGATTGCAAGATGAGACGACCATATTCTTTTGGAAGTTTTGCCCCCATCACTTCCGCCGACCGATATGTGAAATCACGCAAACACGATCCTTCACACGCCTACCGCCATACGTGTGTTAATCAAATCGTTGATAGCACCTCGGTCTTAGAAGCAAAAGATTTCTTTAGCAAACATCCCTTTGAGAGTCTGGAGCATTTCTACTCCACTGTCGAGAGGTGTTATTTACTGCCTCAAATGACCCACAACGCTGGCAAGAATATAACATCGAAGTGAAGTGTTTGCATTCTCCCAAGTCGCATGTTCTGTTTTTGTTATATCATTAGCACCAGCTTCCGGGATAGCTGGCTTAGGGGTATCCAGGTCCAGAACGATGTATAAGTTTGTTTTCCATTCTTCAAAGTTATTTCCATCAAATGGGTTTTGATTCAAAATCATAGCTAGAGGGTTGAAAGATTCCATTTTCTGAAAAAAAAATTTATACATTGTGCACACTAATATTAACTCGTATATTATACAATAAACATATATTTAGTAAATCCAAAACAAAAATATATTTTTCGCTTATTGTAAACAATAATTTAGTTTCCATAATAAATGCTCACTAAGGAGCAATGCAGTCTCCGTAATTCTCGTATCGTGATCGTCTGGGCATTCACCACTACCGCCGCAACCCGCAAAACAGTCAAAGGGCACGACGGTAGTTCCGTCGTCCCTCCGATGGAAAAGTTAGCTTTTTTTTTTTGAAAACTGAGCTTTATAACTGTAGTTATCTCAATCGAGAATGTCGTACCTCATCTGGTGTGATTCTTGTCTCTTTTATGGAGGGATAACGTGGATCCACCTTCTATGAAGAGTGGACAATTTCTTCCCATAAAAATAGGAAGGTGGCTCTCATTTCTCGAAGGATGACTTATTCTTCTTTTTATAACCGCTCCGAACGGACTCATTGCTGGGAGTGCCTTCCTATTCGCTGGAGGCTGGGTGACCGATTCGGGAGAACATATACTTATATCATGGAAAGCCGCTGCGCTTCGCTTGGTAAATAGCTCTGGACGGAAAGGAAGCATCCGGTGAAGAAGATCCGCACTAGGGCGCATCGTGAGACAGGCATCCAAAAAGATAGGTATCCGGGTGGAGGTGCCCTATTTGAGAGTCACCCGGGCTTTCAGGGCCTATTCACCGCCCCGGGAAGGCTAAATACTTTGGTGGCTTCGTCCCATCGAGGCCTCGGGCTAGGGCCGGCCAAGTTAGTGGGAACCGAGCCCCGCCTCAATAGTACTCCACAATGCCCCCATTTTTCCTGCCTGGGAGGGTAATCGTCCCCGGTTGGAAAAAAAAGGAACAAGCTTGACCGTCATATCATGGGGAATAGTAGACCATCAATGTTGTTGAATTTCAATGTGAATTTTGTAACTTTTTTGAAACTGCATTAGATGCTATATGGTTGCTTTAGTTAATCTTTGAATCGAGGTCGCTATAAAAGGCTGTGAGGGGTGAGGAGGTTCGCTAGTCTCACTGGTTATCCTCGCTCCTTCGGCCGTGAAGGATAATTGAATGTTGGCCGAAGACTTAGAATCGGGGATCAAGTGATGCGCGATGATCAGATCGACATTCGAGCGCTCTGCCATGGATCGTGCCGTAGACCGCATGGCTCTGGAGCGGAGTCAGAATTGTTCTGGGTGGTCTTTGGGTGGTTCTAAAACTTGAATGGAATCCGAGGACACCCCCTATCGAATCCTGCAGGGATCTCTCTAGCTTCCACTTCTTTCAGCCCCATCACCATCTTTTCCTCTTTCTTAGCCTCTGCAGCAGCTTCTTTCAGCCCCATCTCCATCCTTTCCTCCTTCTTAGCCTCTACAGCAGCTTCTTTCTCGGTTCCGACGGTGGATGTTTTGCTTGTTTTTCTTTGTATTTCTGCAAGTCTTGTGCCCGAATGTTAGTTCGACGATTGTAATACATTTGCTCGGGTAACAAGCATCGTTATGTACGCCGAACACCTTTGGTGCACCAATAAAATCACGCACTCGCTGGGGTCTTATTGTAATTCCGTAAGACTTATTCGACATCCCGCCCAATCGAGGGCCTGGGCTGAATATTATATAACTTTGCTAATACCTGCCGTTAACTTAATCGCCTGCGAAGGCCCTCGGGCTCGCCCACCTTCATCCATCAGCTCAGCCCTCGAAGCCGTCACAAGGATAACAACTTCTGATAGACGATTAGTCATCTCCATTAGATGGCGGTAATCAGAATTCCTTAATTTTCTTCGGGAGTCATGGATCGTGGGCATTCACTCGCCACCACGGCCAAGAACTCCGCAAACAAACAAGAAGACGATATGGTGTTCAGCCATCCCTCCGATGGAAAAAAGTTAGCTATTTTTGGAAAATCGAAATAAGAATCGAAGGCTATCTCAATCGAGAATGTCGTACCTCATATGGTGTGATTCTTGTCTCTTTTATGGAGGGAGAACGTGGATCCACCTTCTATGAAGAGTGGACAATTTCTTCCCATAAAGATAGGGGAAGGTGGCTCTCATTTTGGGAAGGATGACTTATTCTTCTTTTTATCTAACCGCTTCCGAATCCGGGATCACGGAGTGCCTTCCTATTCCGTTGGAGGCGGGTGACTGATTCTTGGGAGAACATATACTTATATCATGGAGAGCCGGTTAGCAGTTTCGCTTGGTAGAGTCGCTGATCGGGAAAGGAAGCATCCGAGTGAAGAGGCATCCGGCCACAAGGGCGCATCGAGAGAGGAGGCGGCCCGCATAGGTATCCGGTGAGAGGTGCCCCGGCACCCTGCAGAGTCGCCCGGGCATTCCCGGGCCTGCTCCACGGCCGACTAGCTTTGGTGGCATGGTCCTTACCAGGCCCTTGAGTCGGGCCTGCAATAGGGGAACCGAGCCCGGGCCAATGGTACCCACAGGCAAGACATTTATAACAAACTAAAACTTGATCATAAAATAAATAGTATCCAACTAAGTCAGGTCCAAAAAAAAAAGAAATTGGGGGGTCACTTACCGAACTACTTACATCCCAATCTTCTTAGATAGAACATTCCTAGATAATACACTTTCATTTCAATCATTGTTCATTTGGCTCATAATAATATTATTAGAGCCTCGTTGGGAGGTTAATAAAATTATCGCGGGTTTTGAATCTTGTTTAATTTTAAATTCTCTTAATTCAAGAGTCACGTATGGTGGACCAAATAATCTAATTTAAGATTTTGTGATTATTTAGTCCAATCCAATAAACTCGATCATGATTATCCGACAAGCCACATGATCATTTTATTATTTGGACCCACAAAAATTAAAGGATTTTATAATTATATTTATCTAGCGATTTAAAAAAAAATCAAAATTTAATTATGTAACATGTATATCATTAATGTGTATAATAGGCACCACCTAGTCTATAATAGCTATGTTATCACAACTAAAGCATGTTACCAACATAATTTAATCATCCATGAATAAAAAATAATATATGAATAAATATAAAAGCCTCAATCCATGGTTTTCCTAAGAAAAGAAAAACACAAGCCTAATAACACTTGACCCCACTATTATTAATCCCGTCTAACTTTGGTCTCAAATTTCATTCCATTCGTCTAATTTACTCTAGGCTTCGAGGCCCAAAATCAAGAGATTTTGAGTTAAACTCAAACCCAAAACACACAACATGAAACCCTAGCCGTCAAAGCCATCATATGTGTGTTGCCACCCGAACGGAGCCACCCATAGAAGCGACGTCTGGAGGAGGAAGTCTGCAAAATCCGGCAGCCAAAACCCTCTCCACGCGCTCTCACGCTACGTACCGAGCGGAGGCGTGAAGCCCACGCAGCCATTGCGGGGGCGTCGGGGCAAAGGCCCGGCAGCGTTTAGCCTAAAATTTGTCCGCAAAGACGCTTCTTCCTCTTCTAACCCCGTGACGCTTGTCATTCGATGCTCAGGAAATTCTCCGCAAAGAACGCAAACAGCCTCGCTGCGGTACGCTGTTCTCCGCGGTTCTTCTTCTTTTTCGCTTATGTTCTTCATTAGTCTTAAAAATTTTACAAAAAATAATCCTATACCCTAATAAAAGGGTGTGCAAGAATTCCAGATGATGGAAAAATAATCAAGAAGGAAACTAATCTATGATTAGCCCTTGTTACAAAAACCGATGAAATACAAAGAAACTCTACCACTGGATCGAAGTGGGCAAACTACAATTATCGAGAACCATCCATAAACAAAAATCATATTAAACATGCAAACATGCGAATCAACAAATATAGAAACCTAGGTGATATATTGCTAACTAAACATTAAAATACATGAAATTAGTGCTTAGATCAAATTGAAAATTTAATCACACACACATGCTCGATACTAATTGTGAATAATCACTAAGCAAGAATTATCATGATTTAGAATATTCAATTTAATTACTAACTAATATAACCGGGCCGAATGCATTCGCTGATTTCAGTAAGACGCACACAAAAACCACAGATCTTCCAAACTATCCTCAAGGTGATGGAGCAACGTGTGGGCACTTCAATCACTAAGAAAGGATTTCTTTTCTTTGGCTATTCTCTAAAAACTAATTCAAATTTCGATCGAGGGTTGTGTTATCTTACTCTATTTATAGAGTACAAACCCTAGAATACTTAATAGCCATTTGAGCCTCCACACCTTAGGGTCCAAGTCCATGTGTGAACTCATTTAGCGAACAACTCGGATTTGCTTTGTATAAAATCCAAATGCTAAATGGCCAAAATTCTGGTTTCGAGAACATACAAGACATGGGAGATTAGTAAATCACTAACAACAAAGACAAAGGAATTTTATAGCTTCAATCGGGGAGGAGATTTCAATTGATAAGGCGTAGTAAGGCGAGAAATTAGGAAACCCACAGATTTAGTGGTGTTTGCTTTTTACTTAATGCCGACAGAACTTTTTTGGAGCTAAGATTAATAGTACTCTAATAGTATTAAGTATTAAGTGTTTGTTTAACATTAGGTAGTGAGTAGGACACAATAAGACATTATTTTGGTTTCGTCCCGCCGCTTTTAATGACACAAGTTTAATTTAATTTAATCGAGTTTTTAATCTGCTTTGAGCTTATTTTCCTAAACTGCATGCCTGTGCATTGCTACTCTTGTAAAACCCAAAAAAAATTAGAAATTTCAAAATGGCAAAATGTTAATAAAAATAATAACCAGTAGTTGCGAAAATTCCTGTGATCTCAATACTAAACTAGATCAAGGTCATAAATTCTTCTCGTTAGGGGAATCTAGTTGATTCCAATTAAAAGTTTCACACTCCGAGACAGTTTAAAATTCTTCCGATTTTCAGCGATAAGCTTACTGCGACTCCATGAACTAGGATTTTTACGAAAATTTCGAAAGTCATGAAATGACTTGGGCTAAGTTCATTTAAAATAAAGTGAACCGAAAAATAAATTATTTCTACAGAACTAATTCGAATGAAGCAATATGAACCACGCATCCAAAATAATAATAATGTGCTCGCCCAGATTATATTTTAAAAATAATTTTTTATTATTTTATTTTATACTTTAATATAAATAATAATAATTATTATAATGTTTTTTAATAAATAATTTATAAAATTCATAATATTTTTTATTTTTATGAAAATATTAATTTTAATATAATAAAATAAAAGCATAAAAAAATATAAATTAAAAAATAAAAACAAAAATAAAATGTAAACGGAGCGAGTTTGAGAATTTTCCCATTTCCGCCCGCCTCGTTTAATTCCTTAAACGGCATAAGCCTCGGCAATCAAAAAATAAACGAGCCGCCTGATGTGACCGCTCCGTCTCAAACCCTCCCTGGTCATCCCTAATAGCCGTATATCATAAATCTTCTTCTTGTCAAGCAATGATTGAGCTTTTTCTTATTTTGAGGAAAATGACTTTTTCCCGAATGTGTTCAAATATTTTCACTTTTTCTATTCGAACTTTTTAAAAATTTCAGAATAGTCGCGAATTTTAAAACAAACAGCCTTACCGGGTGCCTATTTAGCTTTCAAAGATTGCTCAAACAAACGCCACCTGGGTATCATGAGCGTAACTATTTCGTTATGTTTGTTAGGATCGTTGTATAAAAGGGGGAACACATTTGGGTTAGAGCATTGAAGAAGAATTCTAAAACTTTCTCTTATCTTTTCATTTTTTTTCTCACTTCTCACCTTCTTCTTACCGAATCTGTTCTTTTCCGCTAATCTTCATTCTCTTCAATATGTTTTGCACGTGTTAATGAATCAACTTGGAACATTATTGATTCGTTTCATTTACTGTTCAAGTACGTGAAGTTGTTGTACGAGCGTGAATCATGTGATAAAGAGAGATATAAATAATGATTTAAGGCTAAAATAATAAATAAAAAATCACTTATCTTTGTTAAAGGAAAAAAGGTTTACGGAGAAAAATATGAAAGAAGAAGAAAGAAGTGGTGGCCATGGTTTAGAATGACTAGGCCTATTTAATTGTTTGTAAATGTTAACTGTTAGAAAATTTTCCTTGGTTCATTTCATTATAAATGGAAATAATGTAAACTGTTTTTATTTACAATAGGAAAGTTCTAGGAAGTTTTCAACTTGTAGAGATTTTGATCGGAGGAAACATTGATTTTCCATATCATTAATTCTATATGTTTTAAAGATTAAGATTTAACGATTGAATGAATTAGAAAGTGGGACTTTTCAGATTAGCCCACTAATGCATTTGGATCTGGGTGGAGAATCATTTCCATAAAATATAAATAAAAACTAAATTCTACTTTATCTTTCAAGTCAAAGCCCGCTCCCTTTGCTAGTTTCTCCAGCTTTCATCTATCATAGGGGTAAGTCATCTTTGTGTGTGACATTGAACTTCTTCCCCTCCATCGCTCAGCATCCTAGATTCCTAATGATTACAACCATATATAATTAATTAATTAATTAAGTTTACTTGAAAATTTACAAAATTTTAAATTATTTAATTTTTATATTGATGAGTTAAAATGAATAAAATTGTTTTGAAGTAGTAAATAAAATTTATATATTTGATTTAACCATATGTTTATTTTCCTTCATTTTTTCTTTTCTTCTATTTATCATCTCTATTTTCTTTCCCTTGCATTTTCATTTAAAGTTTCCAAGAACCAAACATAACCTTAGGTGGGGGTGTATTAGATTACGATTTTTAATGACTTTCATGGAATTACAAAGTCTATAAAAATCAAGATGTATTTGATTACGACTTTTAAAGACTCTAGAAAAGTCATAATGTGTTCGATTAAGACTTTTTAAGACTTTAAAAGCCTATGCTTTACAGTAGAGTCGACAAGCACTTTAAAAGCTTAGTGTTTCATAAAACAAGACAGATTTACTAGTACTTTAAAAAAGTCTATAAAATTCACAGATTCGACAAGACTTTATGCACTCTCTAAAAGTATACCGGTATTGAAAAAGTTATTGACTTTCATAGACATTAGACTTTTAATTACTTTTCTTATAAGACCCCAGAAAATTCTAATTTTCTGAAAAATGATAAAATGGTAATTTCGGTCAAAATCCGGAATTTTCTAAATCCTGATGACAAACAGATTCACTGTTGAACCGTCAAATCTAGCTACCACGTTTAATTCCCCGGCACAACTCCACTTCATATTTTTCTGCGCACCGGCAGTAATGTGACACCTGCACCCATGAAATGCAGTCATGAGCGCTACGACGGTCCTGCAAAATGAAGTCAAACAATGAGCCAAGTAGGCTCATGAGATACATGGCATCATGCCATCAGAGGAAAATTCATGATAGATGATAAGAGATATGGTCCAAATGAGCTCAATAGTAGCCGACATGCATGAAGAGAAAGACTCTCCCACTCGACCAACTCACCCAACCAATCGAGTAGGGAAAAGAGAAAAGAAAATGAAGCCGAGAGAAGAGAGATTTTATAGCAGGCTCCCATCTTCTCTCTGCATTTTCTCACATCTATCCGTAAACTCCAAATGAGGCAAGAAGTAGCCTGGCCCCACCGAAAAGAGCATGGTGGGTACTTGTACTGTGGGAGCTCGACAAACCCGGGAAGTAGGTCTTCCTACTTAATATTTTTGCTTAAAAGTCATTCAAATGGAATGGATGTGGTGGAGCCGTGAGCGGCCGCTGGATCAATCCTCAAACCTGGACCGAATGTTGGAAATTTTAGATCGCTGATCGCCCCGATCGGGATGGCGGACTGAAATGGTCTCAAGATGCTATTGTTGTATGTTATCAGGTCTCAATAACATGCAATTACGTGGTTGCCGGCATGATGCTTTAGGCAGCTCCAAGATGGACCGCCGGATTGATTATTAGCCCATGTGAGCTAATTTTGGTGTTATTGCAGCGAATGAATAATACGTTGTCACAGAAAGATTTTTGTTAATATATGCATGCTCGATATATTAACATGTGTTGTGGCGAAATGGCATAATGTACCATATGCACCGGGCAATCTTAGAACAAAAGAGGGTGCGAGCGCATTTATTACGAAATAAACGGGAGTGGTCAGTTCCAAAACAATAAAATTATATCGAAAGTCGTTCAAGAATTGTGTTGGGAAATCATCAACAATTCACGTCGAGAGGCCTATGAATTGTTTCGAGAGTTATCCATCACCCACGCCGGAGGATTGTCCAACGATTATACCTGAGGGTTGCCTACAAATAAAACAAATATTTTTGCTTGGAACGATTTTCATATTACGGCAATACATGGCATAAGCATGTGTGAGGGAGTCAGTAAGGACTCGAGCCATGGGATTGGGCATGTAGGCATTCGAGTAGGAATCATGAATTCACTTGAATGTGTGTGTTTGTCATTGCATAAGCACTTAGGTGGGGAGTAACCCTCGTGGGGTGTTCTCCTTCGTGAGCATTGCTCTGCAATGCGTGGGATCAGTGCGAGGGGAGTATTTAGGGAGATAACGCTCATTAGAGGCCGCTTTTGAGAAGAAGCCGACATGTGGCTTTGATTATATGTTTTGTAAAACATGTAACAAATATTCTGATTGAAACATATTTGTATAAGAGTGTAATTAACTCTTGAAACTATTGTAATATATGTGATTATATTTTGGTGAGTATGGATGTGAGCGATGTAGTATTTACTCATGTATGGGTCTCATGATATGAGACACCACCAGGTTTTCCTTGAGGTTGATGGTGGTCTTGGGACCCTCGGGATTTGGGGGCATCACATTTCTAGTAAGTATAAGTACTCACCCTTTAAAATTCTCCACACTTCTGAGATTTAAAATGACTTTTTCATCGAATGAGTGAAGTCAATCAGATTTTTTTTAGAGATAAGGGTTTAACCCTATGAGTTAGATAATTTTTAAAAACTTCATAAAATTAGATAATTTTTTAATTCTTCATATTTTAAGAACTAAGAAGTTAAAAAAAAATGATTGTTCCTAAAATCACATACGAATTTTTTTTTTAATCGTTTTACATACAAATATGATATATATCGAAAATCATAATCATATACAAATATGATTTTAGAACTAAAAATATGATTTTTTTTTTTCACAATCATAATTTTATTCAAATACATCTTCTTGTCTCATTCAAAAATCAAAATCAAAATTATAATGACACACTCACGCGAATGTATAAATATATGGTTCTCCGTGATTTTTCATTCACCCGTCATGAAGGGAAAACGGATGAGGAAAGAACAAGAATTTATATCCGATTTCTGTGGTGCCCCAAAATCACGAGGTCCTTTTTTACACCCTTGTATGAAGTGCACATTTGCGGCGGAGCACCTGTCATGCACGCCCGATCTGTTGCGGCGAGCTCCTTTGTGGTGCACACCGCCCGAGCCTTGTCGCGACTCAGCACGGTCCACGGTGCGCTTCTTGTAAGACATAAAACACTATGTCACGACATGGAAAAAAACCTCATGTCCTGTAAATCTTTGTTGCGATGTAAAATATATATCCTGTCGCGACACAACTTTAGGCAACTCTGTCACGACATCAAATTCTCTGTCGCGACATAAAATCTCTTGGCCTTGACCAAACCCTGTCACGACATAGAATCCCTTGGTCTTGACCAAACTCTGTCGCGACATAGAATCCCCTGTCAAGACCAAATTCATTGCAACATGAAAGTTACAACGCCTGACCTCTTGTCGTGACCTTCTCGATTAAATGGCATTCTGTCCACGAGCATTATCACGCGGAGAAAGCAAAGCAACTGTCGCGACGAAAGACTATGTCGAACGCAACCTCTTAAAGCCTGAGAATCATGTCGCGATACAAGGAACCCCTGTCGCGACACCAAACCATAAAAACTATGTCACTACCTAAAACCTGCTCAACATGCAATAGCCTTCCTGACATTTCCTGCACCTCCAACTCTTTTCCAAAACACAATAAATTCAACACAATAGCCTTTGTATAATTAAGGCAACATAAAACCCGGGAAAGACTTGCCAAGCTATGTTGAACAAATCAAGATGAGTGTCATTACAACCCTTTTTCTCTTACATTAACAGAAATTGGATAAACTGTCCAAAATTTTACAAAATACACAATAAAGTAATAATCCGGCCTTCTTCACCACTAAGTCTCAGATGAGTTTCATCTCTTGGCGTACCTCCAGTATCTGAAATATTTTCCCACGATGGGGTGAGCAATGCCTAGTAGAGGAATTCTTCTACAAGGGCTACTCCTCACCTAAGTGCACATGCAATGCTATGATTCAACATTCATAAACACATTGAGTAAAAACATATACATTTCTACATGAATGTCTACATGTCATGCCAATATCCCGAGCCCTCACTGACTCCCTCACACATGCATATGCCATGTATGAAAACTGTCATTGCAAAACAAAATATTTTGTTTTATAATTCAACTCAATGGACAACCTCCAATAAAATGCTTTATTCAAAAGTCATGTGTCTTTTGTGGGTAACGAACTTTCTGGGGTCTCACCGCAGGCGTCGTGCACCTTCCGACACTTTCGAAGGCTTTCACCGTTGGATACATATGTCAAACCAAGGATGTTGGCCTTTCACTTGAGGGGGTGTCTATCCCTTCTTGTTACTACCCGACACATATTAAACCATGCGACTCTAGGACGTTTTCCCTTAGACAGAGCCCACCATTAAACACCAAACACAGTGTTAATTCATGTCATGCACTCACACCCGTTTCGTGCGATGTCCCCATGCATATGCAATGTAAAACTACCACTGCATGTTATTTCATATTACATACATAATGAGAGCTACATGCAACATTTACAAATCATGGATAATTATATCTACTGCATATAATTCACATCCATCATATGACCCATGTTAATACATCAAGTAAGCATATATCAACATGATTTTCACACAACCTGCATGTCATTCAATCAAGCAACAACACACAAATTGGATCTTCATGTTCAGACCCAAAAACAACATATACAGTTCAACATGTCAGTCAACATGCCACAAAATCATCACTCCAAAATCCATATCTTCAACAAAGCACCACATGTTCGAGGAAGGCTGCGGTTACGGGAACCTGAGACCTAGACCTAGTCAGCAAATTATCAACAGTTTGATCAAAACTGTTCTTAAACCAACCTTACCGTTAGGGCTATACCTCATGGCCATTGAATGGCCTTAGACGAAATAACAAGAGTGGGAGAAGACCCTACCTCTTCGAAGTAGACAGCTCACTTCTGTGGCTCCCGTCGAACCTCTCATTGTTCGAGACAGGAGACCAGTAGAAGCTGGACCTCCTTTCCTCTCCTTTTCCTTTCTTTTTCTTTCTCTTTCTTCCTTTTTTCTTTCTCTTCTTTATATCTTTTCTATTCCTTTTCTCATTCTCTCCCACCGAACTCATTTTGGTATAGGTGTAGAACACCTTTCTTAATTCATCTTGACACATGGCAATCACCATGCCATGTGTTTCTCATGCTACTTTTCCCCCCACTTAATTCATGCATGATAAGAATATGACACTTGGCTTTCCATGTGTCAAGTGTCCACTTGTTTGGTGGCACATGGAACGTGTCCTCGTGCCACGTGTCGCCATGTCGTTTGTTCATTTTGCCTTGAAATACGTGAAATTCGACGTGGTCGGCGAAATGCTGACTAGATTTCCGCGAGACCGAACTCAACGGTGTGGTATGTGTCTTCATCCGAGATCTAGAGAAATTCTCAGGTTTGCAGCCTCAACTATAACGGTAATCTATTGTTTCACTGTACCCGGTTTTTCACATTTCTAATCATCTCATCTTATCCTACCAACAAAATTTCTTCTTCTTAATTCATTATTAGGTTTTTTTTTTATTGTTTTCTTCTTCTCGCTTCATTATCAGCAGAGATCTATTCGTATAACCTGAGATTTATTCATTATCAGGAAAAGTTATTTGTATATAAAGGTAACAGTTTAACCCGAGATCTATTCGTATTGTAGTAATTTGATTAATTTGATTTTTAAAATTTGCTCTAATTTTTAAAATCATGTATGTATATTGCAGGTGGTGAAATAAAATATGATTTTTATATTCAAATTATGGTTATTAACTGTTCCTAAAATCACATATGTATTGTTTTTTATTTGAATCGTTTCTTATAAGTATGTGAATAAAAATAAATTTTTACATCATTAATGTTAATGTTAATGTTGAATCAAATCTGATGGGGTTTGAAATAATAGGCGCGCAGGCCCAAGACGCAAGCCCAAATGTCGAGTTAAAGCGGGCCCAGTACTGGCGACGGTGCAATGGTATCCCCCGAATGCGGGGCCCAAAGCAGGGGCCCAACTCGCCTTTAAAGGCAGGCCTTTGGGAATCCATTATTGGGAAAACACCCAATCTCCACCAATCACGAAAGTGGGATGTTGCCTAATTATTGCCTGAATCATCCCTTATTAATCGGTTCTGACGGAAGAAAATCTCTCACCCAATGGGAGAATATCGTATCTCATCCTCCAGCTGAGAAGATCTTATTATGTGTCATCATCCAATTAGGAAAATTATCATGATCATCCATTATAAATAGCAGGCCACCCTATCGGTGAAAGGTACGCAGACATATGTATAAAACTTCATTCCCTAAGCAGTTGATCTTCTCTTCCACCGGAAAGAATTGACTTAGGCATCGAAGAGGCAACGGGCGATCCTTTTTGTTTCTTGTCTTTGCAGAGGAGCCCAACGTGCAAAATCAGCGGACCGGCCCAACAATTCCGAGCATCGGCCAGGTTTCGGTTGAAGCATCATCAATTTGGCGTACGTGAGGCAGCAGGTTCCTTTACAAATAAGCTAACCTCTCGTGGCGATGGTATCAACTCGGAACCTGCTTGGGAAACCACGCCAATCCTCCAAGGATGCAAGACCAGCCAGGCGACGTGGACAGTCGACCTCCCGGAGGCACACTAGAAACTGTGCAGGTCAACACGGACGAGGTGGAGGTGCTCCGCATCACCAAACAACACTTGCTGAAAAAATTGGAGCAACTCACCAAGCAAATGCGCCCGGGAACCTGACATGCCCAAAGCGAGCAATTACGAGGAAGAAGCTGACACCTCGACCCTCGTCGGCCCAGGATAAAGGAGAAACTAGCCACACCAGGGAGCATGATCCTTACCCCGGAGAGGACCGCAATGAGGAGAGGCAGGGCAGGAACAATAAAGGCGATGGGCCCATCCTTTATTAGCAGGAGACAGAGGAGTGAGTGGAGTAGGGCGAGAGGGTTCGGGACATCGGCAAGAAATCAGTCACATGAAGGAAGTACTAAAGGGCCGAGCTCTAGTCTCCATGGGCCTTTACATTTGGCCTATGAGCCGAATCCTCATTCCGCAGTAGAGTCTTTTGCACTTCCCTCTTCCGGCAAAGTTCAGAATGCCGCAGATCGAGACGTTAGACGGAACAAAAGACCCCGACCATGTCAATACATACAAAAATCATATGGAACTACACAGATATCAGGACCCCGTACGATGCAACGCCTTCACTATCACACTTAAGGGCCCAGCATTGGCCTGGTTTAACAGACTCCCGCCATCTTCCATCTCATCGTTCACAGAGATTTCCATCGCATTCGTCTCCTTTATCGAACAGGACATCTGAGAGCCAGGTTATCACCTTGACCATGTGAGCTCGAGGGCCTTGAGGTCATATGTTCGGAGTTTGAGTCATTTGAGTAGATATTCTCGATGAGAAGTTCGCCATTACTGCTTTCATTACAGGGCTGGGGGTGCAGTCGAAAGACTTAATGTTCTCTATCTCAAAGAACCCTCAGGCAAGCATGATCGAGGTCCTCGCCAAAGCGATATATCGATGGTGAAGAAGCCCATCGTCGAGCAAGCTCTTCTACCCAAAAGGAAAGAGCGGGGGCGACAAAAAAGAGAATGAAGCCCGAGAACGGGCGGGACGAGGAGCAGATCCTAGGAGGAGCAAAGGAAGCAGGAGGAGCGGTCCCCGATAAGACAAGGGAATGTCAGGGATCGCATGGGACCACCTCAGCCTGAGCTACAGCGGCGATATTCACCTCGGCAATACACCCCTCTAATAGCCTCGGTGCTTCCGCGAGGTCCTACGCAAAAGTCACGACATGAAAGGTTTAAGGGTGGCCATCCTAGATGAAGTCGAGACCACGCTAAAGAGACCGATGCAAATCTTTGTGAGTTCCACAGGGGTCATGGACACCGAACAGATGACTACATCCAGCTAAGAAAGGAGATTGAATACCTGATTCGACGCGGGCATCTCAACCATTACGTGGCCTCAGAAGGGCAGGAACGAGTCCAGCCACCACCACCTCGTCGTGACGATTCGGCATCGGCGCCTTTAGGAGAAATCCATGTAATCTCCGGAGGGTTTGCGGGAGGCGGAGAGTCTAGCTCAGCCAGGAAAGCCCACTTGCGCAGCATCAGATCGGGGGAATCCTTAGAAGTACAAACAATATCCAAACTTCCGCGGCTGGATACTACCATAACCTTTTCAGACTTCAACATGGAAGGCTGCCAACATCCCCATGACGACCCACTCTGTGACAGTGTGTGCCACAGTAGCCAATAAAACGATCCACGTGGTCCCTGCCGACAACTAAGCTCATCCTCTACATCATCTTCACATCAGCTCACAAATGGGTACTTGGAAGGGAGAAGCTAGAGCCAGTCAACGCCTGCCTACGTGGGTTCTCAAGAGAAAGAGTACTGCCCCTGGGGTCGGTACAGCTAGTGCTCACTTTGGGAGACCCCCACACAGCTACAACAACTATGATTTCTCATAGTAAGCCCCATCCGCTCTACAACATGTTACTAGGTAGGCTCCTCTTCTCACGCCATAAGCGCCGGCTCCTTCGGGGCTTTATCACATGGTCATCAAATTCCAACTACAATGGAGTAGGGAATGGTCCGAGGAAACCAGCGATAGCCAGTGGAATGTTACTCAAAGATCAATGAAGCAAACACGGCCGACAACATCTACATGCAATGAGTTCGACATGCGAGGATGAGGTAATCCACTCCGACCGCACTAAGAACTAGAGCCCGCACAACTTGGCAACCAACTGTAATTGACCTCGCCTGACATAGGGTCTAAATTCAGCGTAAGGCACGTAAGCCCTCTCATCCGCTTTCTAGAGCATGTCACGCGAGGTATTCGCCCTCGGAAACAAGAAGACATGGGCGGGTCGAACCGGGCGCTGATTACCCATAGGTCGAACTTCAACTTTCCTTAAGCCGCCTCAAGCAAAAGAGAAGGAGTTTTACCCCAGAAAGACAGAAGGTGATTAATGAAGAGGTCGTTAAGCTCCTCCAAGCAAAGGCAATCAGAGAAGTAGAGTACCCTGAATGGTTGGCTAACGTTGTTCTCTTCAAAAAAGCAAACGGCAAGTGGCAGCTTTGCATCGATTTCACAGACATCAATAGGGCCTGCCTAAAGGATAGCTTCCCCCTACCTCGGATTGATCTCATAGTAGACGCCACGACCGGTCATGAACTCCTCGGCTTCATGCTGGACCCTTCTAGCTACAAATCAGATCAAAGATGGACCCCAAAGGACTAAGAGAAGAACTCATTTGTCAACGTGGGTCGTGAACCCATCGTTATCGAGTAAATGCCTTCTGGATCGAAGAATGCAGGAGCCACCTACCAAAGGCTAGTGAATAGGATGTTCTAGAAACAAATTGGAGCATCTATGGAGGTATATATAGACGACATGCTAGTAAAATCGGTAAAAGCCAAGCTCCACATAACCCATTTAGCCAAGCGCTCTGGGTGTCCTCAAAAGATACACACATGAAGAACCCACCTAAATGCGCTCTGAGTCTCCGCCTAAGCTCTTAGGGTTTTATAGCTACCAAATCAAGGAATAGAGGCAACCTGTGATAAGATAAAGGTCATGCTTTGATATGTCGCTTCCTTCAAACATTAAAGACATTCAAAGCCTCGATAGAATAGTCATACTGAGTCAGCTTCAGATCTAGGGCTAATGACAAATGTCAACCTTTCTTTCGTGTTCAAAAGGCTCTAATGATGCACACTCCAGGCCAGGAGGCGTCTACGACACCTGCAAAACCTACCCGGCTCTTCCCATCTCTAGTGCTTCCGAGGGAGAACTCTCACTCTACCCGACTGCCCCAGACTTTGCACTAGTGCCGCCCGGTAAGAGAATGAGACAGGTGCAACAAACTCATTTACTATTGCAAACGAGCTTTGAGGAGCGAGGAGAGGTACTCAAAGATGGAAAAGCTGATCCTGGCGTGCTAGAATCGGATTGGGGCGCCCAAAAAGTGCTATTTCGAGCCCTATTTTTAATAGGTTTCAGCGCCTTGTGTACTAATTGTTATAATTAACCCAATTGACATGTTCGGGTCCCTATTGTACTACTGATCATTTTTTGTGGCTAATTTTGCAGTTTTTGCAAGCTTTGAATGCCAAGTTTGTTGAGTCATTCCAAGCATGAAGAATTCTGGTAGAACTTAGCATTACAGATAAAAAATCAGAAGAAAAGAATATCAGAAAAAGGAAAAGAAAGCAAAAATACATTAATCGATGAGAAAGATGGAGCAATGGAATGCGAGCTAACAAAGGATGAATGGGGCATAAAATTCGCTACGCTAGAAAATTAGCTATGATAGCGAAATTTCACAATCATAGCGAAATTTTCACATCATATTAAATCACGTGCATACGAATTTTCAATTCCTCGCTTTATAAATTTAATTTTCACTCGCTATATCTAATTCTCGCTATGATAGCGAATTATCATAGCTAATTCATGTATCATAGCGAAACATCAAGGTATAGCTAAATTCTTTCGCTTCGTTTCGTGTTCAAACGACTCCGTTTTGGTTTTTCTCCTTTCTACCCTCATTGTAATTATACTATTTAGGATAGATTGGTATTTTCACTTGTTTGTAAGGCTATATAAGCCATTGTAATACACTGTTGACCTAAGTTTTGGATTTTTGGAAGGAAGCAGTTACGGGCCCCTATTTTAGCCGTCATTTTTCTCTGTTCTCTCTCCTCTTTCTCTCCCTTTCTCGGCTGCCAAACACTCCTTTGAGGATGACAACTTAGAGGATGGTTAGCTAGACCTCTTCCTCCTTAAAGAGGAGGGCTACTGGGCAACGGTTTTAAGGTAAACTTTTGGTTCCCCTGTTTTTCACGCAACAGGTTTTGACAATTTGGTTCCCAAATTTTCAACTCTAGGTTTAAAGCTTTTTGATGTAATTTTCTGCCAATACTTGGTAAGTTTTTAGGGTTCAATGTATTCTTAGCTTTAGATACACTGATATCCATCCATGAAGTTGCCTTTACGAGCTACTAGAGGTAGGTTAAGGTTATATTCACCGTGATGCATCCTTTTGATCAATACTTGTAATCTTTAGGTTCAGTGGATGCCACATAGATCCACCGAGATTCATTAGTTTTCGAATCATCAGAGATGGGTCAAGGTGATAGATTTTCACTGAAGGAACCATAAATGCTAAATAAATGCTTTCTATCAAAAGGAAAATTATTAGGGTTTAGTTTTTAAAGTTAAATGAAGATTCGGTTCGGGAGATGACTATATGTCATCCTTCCCAACACGAGGAAATGAACCCGGGGACCTCTCGCTAGCCTAGACCTAAACCCACGGCCCAATCCTTCGCCACGAGTTCTTTTATATTTTATTTCGCCTTATTTTTAGTTTGCAAACCACCAACCCCCTGTTTTTATCACCACCTTAAAATCCAAACAAAATTCACCATTTTTGACTTCACTTAAATCATTTGTACGAAGAAAACCCATCCCTGTGTTCGACCCTAGACTGCTATATATCAAGCAAAGAGCTTGACTACTTCAAGTAGAGGAGGGAAATTTAGGGATACAAATTTTTGCTGGATTTCGGATCACCCTACTGTGGCACGAATCAAATTCCAACCTACACATTGCTAGTCCCTTAGTAATGAAAGAAAGAAAGAAAGAGAGAGCATACAAAATGATAACAAAATAATGTTCACAAAAATGGTATTTCAAAAGGGTTGTGAAACGAGTAATGCCTAACCTCAAGTAAGAATCATCAAAGTTTGGCCTAATAACTATCTCTTAGAGAATGAATGTATTAGCTACAAATTGAGTATCAAAAGAGCCTTCTTCTTGATGACTCAACTAGAAACTTCCACCAAAATCTAAGTGTTTATTTCCCCACTGGCCAACAATAAACCGCCAAACCCGGCACTCCCTCCCCCAACCCAGCTACTCGCCACAACCTAATGTGCCAACTCAATTCAAATAGATCAGGACCCACTCTTATTCCACAACCCTTTTGTGTTGTAGGGGTGCAATGCTGAGGAATCGACCTCACCAAAGTCCATGTAACGGGGATTCACCGATGACTCCCAACCAATTAAGGCTTAGGGCACCAAGTCATAAGGATCTTTCGACCACTAACTCTTCAGGTTTCACCCCGGACTCCGAATGATTTCGAAACTCCAGCACCTACAACTTGCTAAACTCCACCCATCCACCTGCAGAAGCGAGCACAAAGCTCAAGTGGTCTCTAACCAGTCAGGGCTTAGGCACCGGCTTTGAAGGCTCGCCATATACCCCACTGACCGTGCTCGTTTCAAGGCAAAGCGCTGCAATTTTCTTTCTTTTTCTTTTCTTTTCTTTTTCCCTTTTCACTTCTTTTTATTTCTTTTTTTTTTTTTTGGAAGACGCATTGGCCTTCTTTCCATAGGGGTCCTTAACCTATTAAAGGTAGTCAATGACACTAGGATAGGTTGTGCAAAGTAAAGGAGGTTGCGCAGTTTTTCAAGTTATTGAAGAAACCTGATGTGCACACAGATGTGGGTTAGCTAAAGGTAGAAGAAAAAGGTCGAAATCAGCAAGAATTTAACTGATCATCCACTCAATTAGGCATGGAACCAATCTTAACATTAATAGAATTGACAAAGGTTTCCAATTTTCAAACAACAGTTAGGCAAAACCACAAAAAAAAGGGTGCAAATGGAAAAAATAAGTTGTATAGTATAACAAATTCTTCATTAAAGGAACCAGCAAGCCACTGAACATCACAAATTGGCTTGCTCAAAATAGTAACAAAACATAAGTGCAAAGCCACTTCTTCACTAACTCCTCCCCAACCAAATATCCTACTGTTCGCAATAGGTTCGATTGGAAAGAAGGAAGTGTTACCTTGATGAGATGATCGTTGTTGGATAGAGACTTCGCAAGCTTCACTCCACACCTTATTCATTCCGCTTGGGTTTCAAATGAAATGCTTAGAATAAGAAAAGAGAAAAAAAGTGATTAATTGGAGCATTTTGGAAAATTTCACCTTCATAAAATTTCAAAAGTGTTATTTCTGGTTAGATTTAGATTCTACACTCTAAGCTCAACGGTACCAAAACGCCTTAAAACGGAGTTTGATGAAAAAGTTAAGAGCTAAACAAAATCAGAGGCAAATCAGGTATAGCGAATCTCGCTATAGCGGGAATTTCGCTATGGTAGCTGGGCCTGGATACTGGGGCCGGAAATTTTTCGCACGGTCTGATAAATTTTCTATGTTTATAGCAAAATCTTTTTTTTTTTTTTTTTTTGGAAAAATAAAATAAAATAATTAATAATAATAATAATAATAACAATAATAAAAACATTTTTTTAGAGACAAATTTTTTTTGATAAAATAATAAAATAAATACAAAAAAATAAAAAAAAAACAAAAATTTTAATTTTTTTTAATTTTTTTTAAATTTTTAATTTACCCATCGTTCCTCGTTTTGTCTTTTCCGAGGGAACATCCGTACTCTATCTCCCACTATGATATTTGCGAAAATTTCACTATGGTTGCGAAATTTTCTACTCCTCCTCCTGCTTGCTACTGCTTGCAATTTCTTCAATCCAGGCTTCAAAATTTCACTTAAACTGCAAAAATTAATACAAGAAAAATTGCAGAAAAGTGAAAAACAAGCTAGAACAAAGATTAACTTAAAAATTAGGGAAAATCTAAAAAGAAAACTTATAGAAATCCAATTAAAATAAAATAAACAAAGAAAAACAAGAAAAATTAAAACAAAGGGAAAACTCATTCTCAAACCAGTTTTTGTAATTTTGAGGCTGTCGAACTAGCTGGAGCTTTGAAATGCCGAGGTCCTGATGCTCCAACCAACCTAAGACCCGAACCATCCACTATGCCAGACGTGGCGGCCGCCATCGCTTCGATGTAGTGGCAAAGGCTTGCACAAAGGGCCACTAATTTCTTGAATTTTGGTAGGTAAGGCAGAATTGATGTGGCCTTTGTGGTAGGTGTTTTGGTGTGGATTGTGTTGCAAAGTACGGCAAAATGTACACTCTGGTCAAGGAGGGGGCTACTAACAAAGGGGCTTTTGGTGGCTCTCAAGTGTGGCAGCTGGGCTCCAATTATGTGGAAAATGGCTCGAGAACATGCTGGGGCTCATCCACCAGCTTCTTCCACTGCCTCTCCCCTCAGTTAGCAATGGGGAGTATTGCTTCATCTGCATTTTATATTGCTCCTCCACCGGTGTCAATCGTGCACTCTTTTCCTCGGATTCTCCTCCTTTTGATAAACAAGCTGATTGGTGAGCTTTGAGATGGATTCCTGCAGGATGTCAAATTTTTGATCAATTTCGCTTTGGAACCCATCCAATTTCTTGTTCATGGAGCTCTCCACTGTGTTAATTTCTTGAGTGGCCTGGACATTCACTACCCTTTGCTCCTCTTTGAAATTATCCACTAGTTTTCTCAAGTTCAGTATTGCTTGCTCAACTAGAGAAATTAACTGTGGTGGTTGTGGTGGCTGAGGAGTTGAGGTAAAATGTGAGAAACAGAGGTGCATAAGTCGAGGGAACACTCATAGACAGATGTACTCATCCATTGGTCTCTATAGTCCCTCATAGACCTATTTTGTTTGGATTTCTCCCTCAAGGGTTGTCAGGGATGGCTGCTAGGTTTCATAGTCCTCATTGTCATGTATGCTCTAGGTTTCTTCCCGATCGTATTGTTTTCATGGGGGTTCCATTTGCTCTCAATTCAAAAACCACTGAAAAATGCAACTCAAGCAAGAGAAATAGGGCAAACCCAAGACAACACGTAAAACAAATCTCGCAATAATCCTCTTTTTTTTTTTTTTTTTTATAGTGAAATGTATTAAAAAAAAACTGACAGTGAAACAATAAAAGGAAAATTTCACCATAACTTATGATGAAGATCACAAGTGTTCCACAGCTCGTCAAATGAACTTAGGCACCATCCCCGGCAACGGCGCCATTTGATTCGTGCCATAGTAGGGTGATCCGGAATCAACAATATTCGTATCCTAAATTTCCTCCTACTTCCGTAGAGTCAAGCTATTGCAGTATAGCGGTCCTAGGGTCGAACTCAAGGATGGGTTTTCATCTTACAAATGACTCGTATCATGATTCAAAATGGTGAGGCTTTCATTTGGATTTTCGGATTTGCATTAAAAAGTGTTGTTGGTGGTGTCACTAAGCTAAGTGAAGCAGTTTAAAATAAGATGTAAGAAAAAGAAACACCTTGAAGTTTTGGGTCACTAGTTTGATATGATGGGGTTGTAGAGGTTTCTGCTATTTCAGATAGGGGCAAATGATGTCATTTCCAAAACCTAGATTTTGTTTAACTTTTAAATACCAACCCTTAGTAATATCTCCTATTTGAACTTATAGCATTTTATCGAGCACTTAATGTTTCTCAAGAATAGAAAATAAAGCATTTAACCTACTTTCAAGGTTCAGAATGACATCTAATGGATGTCGTTGTATCTACCATTAAGAATACATTGAACCCTCAAGCATGCCAAGTATTGACTAAAGAAAATACATTAAATGAGCATTTAAACCAGTTTGGAAAGTTTGAAAACACAAATACACAAAGACGGCACTTTATGAAAATGAGGGAACACTCTGCAAACCAACATCAACTAACCTAACAACCCTCCTTCTTCATGTTTGAGGTTAGGCCAAACATCCTTTGGAGTTGTCATCTAAAGGAGGTGTTTGCGCCTCTTAGAAATGAGAGAAAGAGGAAAAGTTATAAGAGAAATTCAGGAACCAAAAACAGGGGTTGAATGAAAATCGTTGAATTGAATAGTTAGGTTACAAATGTTCAAGGCAATATGGCTTATATAGCCTCCTAAACAGGAAAGTACCAACCAACCTAAATAATATGGTTACATTGAGGGCAAAAAGAGGAATCTCAAATAAAACGGAGTCGTTTGGATCACAAAAGCAGGAGCAGGATTTTCGCTATGCATAGTGAATTTTAACTACATGATAGCTTAAAATTCGGCTTATGATAGAGAAGCTCGTTATCATAGCTTATATTCGGCCATAGCTAAATTGAAATTTTCGGGCTATGCACGTGAATTTTCGGCTATGATAGCTTGAAGTTTCGCCTTGGCGATAGCTGGGGCCCTCGCTTATCATAGCGAAATTTGGCCATAGCAAAATTTTCGCTATGAGGATCGTGAAAATTTCACATGATTGCGAAATTTCGCTTATCATTACGAAAAATTCTCACATATGCTATAGCTAAATTTCCACTTACAAGAGCCAAATGGGCTCGCTTCCTCCAGCTTGCATTTCTCCTCTTCCAGCTTGATATTTCTTCATCCTAGGCTTGATGAAATCGCGAATTCATACGAACTCAAAGATAAATCAAAGACAAATTACGATCCCAAGCTTGATATGATGGTGTGAAGGCTTACGAACCCGCAAACTACTAAAACAACCTCTAAACAAAATCTCGCAAGAATACTAATGGACCCCGCACATGTCAATTCCATTAATAATAAGGATTAGTACGCAAAAACACTCAAACCTATCTTAAATAGACTCAAAATAGCACTTTTGGGTACTAATCAAGAATCATATCCGTAAAACTCTTAATCTTATCAAGCTCATATCGCTGAAGTCCCAACCAATATCCGATGAAGCAACATCGCGACAACTGTAAAACCTCGGATTTCGATAAAGTGGGCAAAATCGTAATTTCGTAATAAAAAAATCTAAAATTTATTTTCTAGATCTCGGATGACAAAACGGATTTCACCGTTGGAATCATCTCGCGAAATCTAGATAACATCGCCGACTTCACAATTCCGAGATACCGGAATTTGCATCGCCGAGGCACTTCGCTTCAAAAGCCGTGAAACGACATGTGATGACGAAGTCACCTATAACATGTACTGTGACTTATGTTGCATGAGTAGAGAAATTATGGAAATGGATGGCCGAGGTAGTTAAATGTCAAAAAATCCAAGAATGAGTGACATGATCGCATTATCAATTTGGATTAAATGATAATAAGACAAAATAATCTAACAGTGTCGCCTCCTACACTGAAAAAGGAAAAGAAAACGTGGAAATGAAAAAGGGAGATGCAAGAGTCGATTTTGTGTTTTAGTTGAGAGAGCACTGCTTCTCTCTAGATTTCGCTAATCGTATCCGCCGAATTCCTTCTAATTAAGAAGGAGGTCGCTCTACGCGAGAAGGCAAACGCTGTGAGGTACCGGTTTCGGAGTTTCGGCAAACTCGCGGGAGGTAGGGATTTTATCCCACGGTTTATTTTCGATTTAAGTGTTTTGCTGATGATTCGGTGGTTTCCGAGGCCTTAAACTGGTCGGCTTGACCTGGCCCCAAACTTAGGACCGAATTATTGGAAATTCTTTGAGCTCATTTGGATACCAAGGTACTCACTGACTGTTTCCTTGGGGCTCTAGATACAATTCGAAGTATACATTATGCTTCGATGTGTATAAGGCCTGAATGGCTATGAATTCCTGTGTTCTACGGGCTGGGAATCGATGTCGATGGCTGGCCATAACAAGAACCCGAGGGTTTTAATTGCTCACGTGAATAGTGTTCACGAAATAATTTTATGAGAAAAATGTGTTCGGGTGAGTAATTCAAATAGAATTGTTTCAGGTTTGTTAATTAGCCCATGTGAGCTTAATTATTGGTGTAATGTATTGAGAATTTATATAACATGTTGTTGTGATTTAAATTATAAATATATGCATGATGATATATTTGCATGTGTTATATAAATTGAGTTGAATCGCATCATGTATCCCATATGCACTAGCACCCTAGAATAATAGGAGTGAGTGCATGAGGTGGTTTTTAATAGAATTGTTTCGAGGGTCACCAATAATAATAATTATCGGAGTGTGTCCATTACAACATCGGAGGGTTGTCCATATAAAATATCAATCATCGGAATCGGCCCAATTAATATACTTCAGAGGGTTGTCCACAAAATAGATTATCGGAGTCGGTCCACTATTAATATCGGAGGGTTGTCCACGGTTAAAAACAAATACCTTTGTTTGGAAATGGTTTTTCTCATACATGGCTTAGGCGAGTGTGAGGGAGTCGGTGAGGACTCGGGACATGGTCATCATTTATATTCAAGTAGGATCACGAATTTGCTTGAATGTGTGTTTAAAATTGATCAGATATGCACTTAGGTGGGGGAGTAACCCATTTAGTGGTGATTCCACTCACTGGCATTAGCCACTCCCGTCGAGGAATATACTTTCGTGCACAGGAGCTTACGAGAGACGGCTCATCCTAGAGGCCGATTTTGAAGAAAGTCAGGGCTTTGGTATTTTAGTCGGGATACATGTATTAGAATGTTTTAAACTTTTAATATATGTTGTATAAGAGTGAATTATCAACTCTTGAACCATGATATATATATTTGGTTGGGATATGATTATTGTGAGTATTAATGCAAGGGCCCAAGAGGCCATTTTTACTCCTTTTATCCATGTGTGGACCCTGTGTGGTCGTTGGGACAAAGTTATACTTCGTAGCTCCCGCATAAAAGGAGACTCGCTCGATTTTAGAGTAGTGCTCGTTACCCGACACCACTTAGTATTCCACGTTGACGGGTTGTCAACGACCTCCCGGAAACGTGGTGTCATTACCTATCGAGCTTAGGTATACGAATACCTAGGAGCTCTAGTTTAGGTATCCATCACCACTGGGTGTGGTTCACGTAGGGTTAGGTATGGAACTCAGACAATCAAGTAGGATAAATATTTAGAACACTACATGCATGCGTTTGGTGTGTGATTGTGTGGATTTGATGAATCTGTTGCCAGTGAAAATATGGCAATATGAATGATGTGTGATCATGTGTCATGGTTTGGTCTTCAGGTGCTTGTTTTGTGCAGTAATATGAAGTGTTAAAACTTTTTTCGGGAGTTTCATTGCAGTAAATCGAAAAAGAAAAATTAAATAAAATAAATTTTATAAATTTATTTGGTATTAGGAGAAAATTGTTTTCTAAGGTTTTACAGGGTGTAAAATTGAAGAAAATTGAATAAAATAAATTTTTATAAATTTATTTGAGTGTTCTGGAAAATGAAAAAAAAAAATATTTCGAAAAAAAAAAAATAAAATAAAATAAGATAAAATCAAATAAAATGAGACAAAATTTTGGAAAAAAATGAATGCAAGGACACTATGTATGAATTGTATTATCTGTGTATGAATAAGGTCTCGGCGGTGTTTAGCGCCTTGTAGATATCAGATTAACCCGGCCATTCGACACGTGTAGACGGTTAATGAGGATCCAGGACGAGGCGCTCCACGAGGTAATCGGGTCAAGCACCATCGTGATTTAACCGTACCCACCAAGATTTTGATCAAGAAATTTTGTTGAGGCTGTAGGTATTGCGACTGCTATCGCACAGGCTGGTATAGCAGGTAGTCAGGGAGGTCCTAGTAACCTCCAAAGGTTTAAGGCACATCATCCTCCGACATTCACAGGGGGAGGAGATCTGATGGTGGCAGACCATTGGTTCATGCAGGTAGAGAAGATGTTAGAGGCTATGGAGATTACTTCTGACGCTACCAGGATCGTACTACTGCTCCAAATTAGAGGGTGAGGCCCAAGCATGGTGGAAAATGGGCAAGGACCTCAGAGACCTAGCTAGCTAGAGGCTATGGCGTGGAGTAGAGTTTCAGGGCTATTCATGGGTAAGTACTCCAGGATCTTGAGGGCATGCGAGGCTCGAGTTCACAAATTTGGGCGGTAGCGATGGATAATGTGGCTGGGTTCATAGAGGCTTCGCTTGGATTTCTTTGATGATTACGTGGCTCTGAGACAGCGAGTTGATTTGAGAGATGGACTGAGGTTGTCCATTCGGGCCAGGATTGTAGGACTTCGCCTACAGGATATGGACTCCATGGTTGGTTCAGCCGACCATGAGAGAGATAGAGGATGCCGGAGCACTTGGGATGTAGGTGTGTAGTAAGAGGAAGGAGAAATTGATCTTCTTCTAGACCGGGAAAGAAGCGAGAGGGGAGAAAGCTCGTTCCACTTGGTTCCGGGCGCGGACCGCATCAGGGCCGAGACGGGATAAGGGATTCGCCGGTCGGGCGGGGCAGATGGTGTCGCTTTACCATTGCAATGGCTGGACACATAAAGGAAGTTACCCTCAGAGGCAGGATCGGGGTTTCGGGCGGCTACAGTCCCAGTTAATTGAGTAGGACGGAGAGGATACAATACATTTCTCAGGCCCGTCTGGTCGGAGGATCCTCGGTTGAGAGCTACATGGGCACCTCCATTTTAGGCGAGCGAGAGGCGGTATGGGTAGAGTCGGAGGGTGAGGCCTGGGCGAGGGCACGTCGGGGGTTGAGGGCGTGTTCACGCCATCACCATAATTTGGTCGGTGGATCAACTTGGTTATACGAGTGCGCGTTTTGCTATCACCTATGGGCGAGTGTTGTTGATTCTGGTGCTTCGCGTTTCATTCATTCTTTGCATCGAGTTATAACGGGGAGTTGGGCTTAGAGTTGAGACAGAGGAGCTTTGTGTGAGGTTCTCCCTAAGAGTTAGAGACGAGAATAGGGATGATATATGTAAAGTGGTTCTGCGAGTTACGAGATCGGGGACTTTACTCGCGAGTGGACTTGAGGATCATGGACATATGGGGATTCGATGTCATCTGAGGTTGGTTAAGTGACGACTTACAAAATTAGTTATCGATTGTGAGAATAGGAGGTTACCGCCTACCTTGAAGGATGGTACTCGTGTGGTATTCCGGAGACCGAGCATGATATTTTGCCTAAACGTTATCACGAGTCAGTGTCAGGAGACAGTTAAATTTGGTTGGCACAACGAGAGCGCTACTAGAGGAAGAGGAGGGCCAGGACTTATATCTACCTTGAGTAGTTTGCGAGTATGTGGATGTTTTTCGGATGAGCTGCGGGATTGCCTCCGCGAGGTGGTAGCCCGGTACATCAGGACCTTTGGTACTTCGCCTATCTCTATGACTCACGCATAGGATGGCACAGTTGAGTTACGGGAACTCAAGTCAGTTACGGGAACTCTTGGACAAGGGATTCATTAGACCGAAGAGCACTTCACCATGGGCGCTCAGGTTACATTTACGCTGAAGAAGAATGAGACCCTTCGTGCATTGATTCTGCCGACAGTTGAAACGATTCTGATCAGAATCGATGCCATTACGAGGATTGATGACTTGTTTGTCCGGTTAAGGAAGGAAGCGCGAGTCTACTCAAGATGAACAACCGCCTTGGTTACCATCGGCTGAGGGTTAGGGGAGACATATCCCCAAGACAGCGTTTGGGGCTAGTTATGGGCACTTTAAGTTTCTGAGTGATGCCCGCTGGATTAGAAAATATTAACCCGGCATTTGCTGGATCTCATGCATAGGGTATTCGACCTATTTGAATTCGGTTGTGTGTAGTCTTAGTGGATGACATCTTGATACACTCACGGTCAATTAGAACATGAATATCATCGAGGATTGTATTACGATTGTTGAGAGACCATCGGTATCGCTAAGTTCGATGAAGTGCGGTTTTGACTTGCGAGGTGAGATTCTTGGGACACTTGGTGTCGGCATCAGTGTCAATATGGACCCGAAGGAAAGGTGGCCGTGATGGGTTAGGAGAGGCGAAGTCGGTTTTGAGATACCTAGTTTCTTGAGATTGGTGGGTATTCTGAAGGAGATTCATTGAGGATTTCTCCCGGATGGCAGCACCTATGACAAGGTTGACCCGGAAGGAGGTCAAGTTTGATTGGGATGACCGATGCGAGGAGGCATTCAGAGTTGAAGGGGCACCCACTTCAGCTCCTATCTTGATAGTCCGGACGGGGCAGTTTCACTGGAGTGTATTGTGATACCTCGAGGTTGGGCCCAGGATGTGTTTTTGATGCAGTCCGGGAGGTTAGTAGCTTATGGTTCCCGTCAGTTGAAGAATCATGGCTTGAAATTACCACGACATGGGTTAGGCGAGCCGTAGTCTTCCTTTAAGATTTGGCGCCGCTTCTTATATCAGCGGGAGTTCGAGTGTACTCGGACCACAAAGTCACGAGTATATTTTCACTTAGCGGGACCTCAACATGAGACACTTGAATGGATGGAGTTCCTAGAGGATTATGACTTCACTTTGCATTACCACCATCTGGTAGAGAGGCCCAGTGTAGTGTGATGCGCTCGATTCGGATCCACGAGGGTATTGGTACAGTATAGCTTCAGGAGTGGCGGAATTCTTTCGAAACTATGGATAGTTTGAAATTCTGATGCAATGAGGCCACGAGGGTATGTTGGGAGTTTAGTAGCTACACCGTCTTTGTTGAGCAGAGTGATTGAGTCCCAGGGGCAGGACGCAGAGATAGTGTCCATCAGGGACCGGGTACAGTCAGGTATGGGTGACGAGGGCTGGACCGTACACACAGATGGTAGTCTTCGGTATAGAGGACGGGTAGTGGTTCCCCATTTGACCGACTTGAGAGAGGAGATTCTCAGGGAGTTTCACTGCTCTCGATTTGCCGTGCATCCGGGTGGCACGAAGATGTACCAGGATCTTCGTCGTCGGTAATGCGGAAGAGACATGTAGGGGACTTTGTGCGTGATGTCTCACGTGTTAGCGGGTTAAAAATTTGAGCACGAGGAAGCGGCGGGGCTACTTCGGCCATTGGAGGTGGCCGAGTAGAAGTGGGGCCCGTCACGATGGATTTGTGACCAACACCCGCGGACATGACGGGGGCGTGATCTCGGTATGGGTGATGAGTGGATTGGATAATGAAGTCGGCACATTTCTAGCCGTGCGGATGACCTTCACATTGGAGAGATTAACGGTGTATATATTCGAAGAGATAGTCGGCTACATGAGTGCAGGTATCCATAGTGTCGGATAGGGACTAAAGGTTTCGTTGTAATTTTGGAAGGGTTTACAAAAATTATGGGCTACGGCGGCGATGAGTGCGACTTTCCACCCCGCAGCCAGATAAATTGGTCACGGGAGGACTATCACCGGGGTGTAATTTAGAGGATATCTTTGCCGGCATGCGTCTGGATCATCAATTAGTTGGGAAGAGCACTTGCCTTTAGTGGAATTCGCTCTGACAAGCCAGGTTATCGGTAGTATCTGAGATGACACCATATGAGGCATTGTATGGGAGACCCTGCAGATCACTGATATGTTGGACCGAGGTGGGAAGGCTCAAGTGCTTGGTCTGATCGATTCAGAGCACCTCGGAAGGTGAGCTTGCGATACGACGGCGTCTTCTGCGGCTCGGGTAAGGCGAGCTTTGTTGATGTGCGGCGTCTGACCTAGAGTTCGAGGTTGGTGATCACGTTTTCTTGAAGGTGATGCCTAAGAGAGAGTGGTCGGGTTCGTGGCGCGACAAGCTATACGTGAAATTCGTGGGCCTTCGGATGCTCGAGGTGAGCATTGCGTACCGGTTGGCTTACAGCATGGCGGAGGTGTCACGAGGTATTTCACGTCTCCATGCTGCGGAGTATACCAGATCCGGCTCATGTGGAATTAAAGGAGGCAGATGGAAATTGGCTGCCCAGTGGGACCTTGAGGAGGACGGTGTGCATTTTTGGATAGCCGTGATCAGGTTTGCGACATAAGACCGTGAAATTTAGTAGGGAGTGCTATGGCGGCACTATGGAGTGGAGGAGTCAATGTGGGAGTGCGAGGACACGATGCGGGCCACCTATCCCTTCTTGTTTAGGGATGAAGGTACGTGTTTTAGTTGTTTAATATTTCAATGACGAGTTTACATGCATGGTATTGTGCAAGTTGCATATGCATGTGAGTGATTGTGATTGTGATTGTCCAGAATTTCAAGACGAAATTCTTTTTAAGGAGGGGAGAATGTAAGACCCGAGAAAATTCTAATTTTTGGAAAAATGGCAAAATCATAATTTCGATAAAAAAAAAAATATGAAATTTATTCTCTAAATCTCGGATGTGAAGCGATTTCACAGATTGGGAGAAGGCATTCGTCTCATGAGAAAATCTAGCTAACACGTCGAATTTAAGTGAATTCAGGAACGATCGAATTTGCAAGTTTCCCGAGAATACAGTGTTTAAGGAGATAACGATAAAACGACATGTGATGTGTGAAAGTCATATAACATAATACTCAGGTGACTTATGTTGCATGAGTGAAATTATGGAAATGGATGGCGGTGGTGCAGTCATCTAAAATCAAGAGTGAGGACATGATTGACATTATTGAATTTGATTAAATGATAATAAGACAAAATACCCAATAGTGCCGTCTCCTACAATTGAAAAAGGGAAAGAAAAAGTGAAATGAAAAAGGGGGAGATGCAGTAGCCGATTTTTTGTGTTTTAGTGAGAGAGTATCAAGCTTCTCTCTAGATTTACGGCTAATCGAATAGTCGTGATCGCCGGAGTAAGAAGGAAGGCTCAGTTCTGAAGACGACAACGTCGATGCCGGTTTCTTGGAGTTTCGGCAAACTCCGTGAGGTAGGGGATTTATCCTACTTGGTTTATTTTCGATTTAAGTGTTTTGGTTGATGATTCGGGTGATTTGAGGCCTTAAACGGTCGTTTGATCGGTCCCAAAACTTGGGACCGAATTGTTGGAAATTCTTTGAGCTCATTTGGACAGTTAGTGTAGTCCACGGAGAGGATACAATTTGTGCTATAAATTATGCTTCGATGTGTATAAGGCCGGAAATGGCCATGAATTTCAGGTTTCACGAAGTGGAATCGATGTTGGATAGTGGTCGTGAGCGATGGCAGGGGTTTCATTCACATGAATAATCATTCACGAAATAATTTGTGAGAAAAATGTGTTCGAATTGAGTAATTCAAAATACGAATTGCTCGTGTTTGTTAATTAGCCCATGTGAGCTAATTATTTGGTGTCTTAATATTATTGAGGTACATATAACATGTTGTTGTGATTTAAATTATGTAAATATATGCATATTGATATATTTGCATGTGTTATATAAGTGAGTTGGAATTGGCATCATGCATTCCATAGCAGGCCCCAGGGCACCTAGAACAATAGGAGTGAGTGCATGAGGTGGTTTCTTAAGAAAATTGTTTGGAGGGTTGACCAATAATAATAATTATCGGAGTGTGTCCATTACAACATCGGAGGGTTGTCCATATAAAATATCAATCGTCGGAGTCGACCCAATTGATATACTTTGGAGGGTTGTCCACAAAATAGATTATCGGAGTCGGTCCACTATTAATATCGGAGGGTTGTCCACGGTTAAAAACAAATACCTTTGTTTGAAAATGGTTTTTCTCATACATGGCTTAGGCGAGTGTGAGGGAGTCGATGAGGACTCGAGACATGGGTTGGTCATTTAGACATTCAAGTAGGATCACGAATTTGCTTGAATGTGTGTTTAAAATTGGATCATTGCATATGCACTTAGGTGGGGAGTAACAATTTAGGGTTGATTCCCTCACCAGGCGTTAAATTTCCTTTGTGTCAGGAATATATTCTTTCGGGTGCGGGAGCGTACGAGGAGGCGGCTCATCTAGAGACCCGATTTTGAAGAAAGCGGGTTAATGGCTTTGGGATGTTTTTAGTTGGATACATGTATTAGAGATATTTTAAACTTTTAATATATGTTGTATAAAAAGGTAATTATCAACTCTTGAATCATGATATATATATTTGGTTGGGATATGATTATTGTGAGTATTGATGTAGGGGGCCAAGAGGCCATTTTTACTCATTTTATCCATGTGTGGACCCTGTGTGGTCGTTGGGACAGGTTATGTACTTTGGGTAGAGCTCCTTGTACAAAGAGATGCACTTTGATTTCGTGGTAGTGTCGAGATTCACGACATTTCACGGGTATTCGCGGGTTGTGGGTTGTCAACGGACCCCGAGAATGGGGTGTCACATCGAGAGCCTAATAGCTTTCAGTTGCGTAGCATAAGCGCTTTCCGGGAAGGCCTTAACGCCCGGGGGCCCGGTGCTTCGGATCGCGAGCGTAGCGCTCAGGAAGACCTCGTGGCTTAAGACCAAAGCGACTCAAATCGACGAGAGCAAGAAAGGAGCGAAAGAAATTAATCGATGAATCTTGGTATATCAACAGAGTCAAGATCGAAGCAATACAAAACCCGGACTCAGCGCTAGGATCTGACTGAGTTAAAAAAAAAAAAAAAAAGAGCCTAGGCCGCGTCGGGCTCAGGCCTGTAGTAAGAGTCAAAAGCTGAAGCCCAATGAGGCGAGGCAAAGGGCTAGCCGGGAGGCAGGATCGCGAGGGCGAGACACGATCGGGGCCACGAAAACACCTCGGCGCTGGCGTGACCTCGACCTCGAGCCCGGATCCTTTAACCTCTTTACATCGAAGTTGGATGTTGACTCTAGGTTTGAGAGGCTTCGGGAAGCGACGTTGAAAGTAAGCCACCCGAGCCCATTGGGTGCGGGCCTGCGTCTTTAAGCCGCTATCCGCCGCCCCTCCGACTAGCCAAAGCCTCACGCCTGCAAGGTCCATGTCCCGAAGCTGCAGAGCTCCTCCGTGAAGCGTTCACGAGTTGCCTCGGAGCCTCTTGGCGGGCTGCTCCAGGCATTATCGCAGCCTGGTCACCCTTGACGGCCTGTAACTCCTCTCTGGCCAGCCGCATCTCATCTCCAACGACCTTCGCGTCCTTCCGAGCCTCCTTTTCTTTATCCTTGGCTCGCGCCCTAGCCACTGAAGTGTGCTTCAGATCAGACCTGTGCTTCACGAGTTCCTCAGTCAGTCCCTTATCTGGGCTTGAAGACCAGCCCTCTCGGAGGTCAAGGAAGCAACCTTAGCCTTGTAAGACTTCGCCGCCCTGGTGGAGCCCTCGGTAAGGTTGGCCCTCCTTGCCAAGCCTTTCGCATAAGTAGCCACGTGGGTATCACACTTGATCCGAGAAGCGATACAGCCCTTGCCTATGCTCGCTTTAGTCAAAGGCTGGGGAGGCAACTTATGGGGTTTGAAATAATAGGCGCGCAGGCCCAAGACGCAAGCTCAAACGTCAGAATTAAAAAGCGGGCCCAGTACTAGTGACGGGCCCTTGTGGTATCCCAGTGCAGGCGAGGCGGGGCCCAACTCGCCTTTAAAGGCGGTAGCGGAATGTATTGAGAGGGAAAACACTGATCTCACGAGGATATTTCCTAATTGTGCCCACCAATCATCCCTTATTAATCGATTTACGATAAGAAAGAAAATCTCACAATGGGAGGGAATATCGTATCATTCTCAACAAGGAAGATGCTATTCCGTTAATAAAGTATCGAACTAGGAAAATTATCATAACCATCCATTATAAATAGCGAGTCACCCGTCGATTGAAAGGTATGTAGACATATACCTGAAACTTCATTCCCTAAGCAGTTGATCTTCTCTTCTACTAGAAAGAACTGACTTTTGCATCGAATGTGGTAGAAAAGCATGATGTATGTAAAATGTACGCCCTAATAATGCCTTGAAGTGTCGCCCAGTAATATAGTGTACTTATAGTGCAGTGTATCGATCCACGGAAAGGTGTATTATTTACAAGGTTACCTTTTTTGGGTAATATCTAAGATATATGATTTTAAGAAAGAAAGTAAGTATGTAAAACTTAACTAAACTATTGATTACGGTGGATTCTTAGGTGAGAACTAGGAGTTATTGATGAGTATCTTAAATACTCATTTTATCCTTATGCTTTAGTTATTTTCTAGTGTTTTATGGTAAATAAAGTTCCACCCCAATGCTCTAAAAGCTCTGCTTATGATCCAGGTCATCCATTTGGTGGGTAATGCAAGTGGTGGAAAAACTGCTACCAGCAACAGGAGAGCTACTAATTTTGACATTTTCAGACATCATATGAGCTCCTATTGCATCAAGCCATATATGTATGGATTCTACACTTGAGAGCTTTCTAGGGATACCCAGACACGAAATTGGAGTTCGAACAAAAGTTATGCAAGTTCAAAACTTGAAGAAAATCAGCAAACATTGCAGCACCTTCAGCAGGAGAGGCTACTGTATTTTGACGTTTTCAGAAATCATGAGCTCATATTGCATCAAAGTCATATATGGATAGATTCTACCTTGAGCTTTCAAGCGGTACCAGAACACAAATCAAGGTTCGTATGGCAAGTTATGGCGCTACAGTTGGAGCGAAAGCAGGGTGCGGCCCGACGTCGCGACGTGAGAACCAACGTCGCGACGTGGCGAAAACTGCGAAACGACGCGTCGCGACGTTGCCAAAACGACGTCGCGCGACGTTCAGGGTTGGTTTTGAGTGGATTGTTAGCCCATTTGGGCCTGTGGAGGTTTAAAGCTCAAACCGTAGGGATGTCGAAAGGAGGGCGATTTAGGCAATTTGGGCGTTTTGAGGGAGAACAAGCTCCTTTTGGGTGGAAACACCTAGGGCTTGTTCTTGGAGAGATTTCTAGGGTTTGTTCTTGGAAGAGGAAGAACACTTGAGGAAGAAAGGTAATGGAGGAGAAAGAGCTTCAATGCCAAATTTGTTTTCTCTCTTTCCTTTTCGTTTTCTTTCTTTTGATGGTTGTATTTACTTTTCCACTTATGTTTTAATTAGTTTTCTTAGGGTTTAGATGTAGCCAAAGACATATTTGTATGAATCTCTAATTTATATTGATTTGATGTTTATTTCATATTTATGTTGAGTATTTCATTTAGATCTTAATGCTTGTGGATATTTGTGATATTTGCATGGGTGTGGTTTGATTCAAAAATCTGAGTGAGTTAAAATTAGACCATGGATGATTTACCATCTCCAATTATCATGAGATAGAGATATAAGTGAGATTAGGTGTGGTATTAAGATTTATAGGGTTCAATGCATCCTTAGTTATGACTAGTTTGAGCGAAGTCACGGTATAACCTTTTCTAAGGGTAGTGTGTGAATGTTTCGAGAGATTGAATATACATTAGTTAAATCGCCATCTTCATGATAGAAATTGACCATCGATTAATTGGGTTAGGAGTTCATACATCATTGTTTCAGTGAAATCCTATACCTTAAGAGCTTTAGTCTTTATACTTGAAATTGTTCTTGCATGCTCTAGATTAGTGTCTTTGAATTTTCTATAGATTTCCTACATCAAATAAAGCATAGGCTAGATTAAGAGTCGGTACTTAGTAACTCAATTCTCGATAGAGACGATACTCCTTATCATTATATTACTTGAGGCGACGCGTGCACTTGCGCACATAGGCGTACATATATACACATCACGTTTTCGGCCTATCAAGTTTTTGGCGCCGTTGCCGGGGAATTGGTGCTTTTATTAATATTGATTTGAAATAGCTTTACCTACTTTGGATATAGTTAGTCTTGTTTTATTTTCCTTTTTGTCCACTTTACTTTTGAATTTTATTTTTTGTTTTATAGCATTTCAATCACAATGGATCCTATCATCGAGTTGACAAATGCATTGGGGGACCTTGAGCGGCAACTAAGAATGCGGCAATTGGTTGATGAGCATCGAAGAGTGGCGACTCAAGTCATGAGGGGGTGAGTGGCACCATATGGATCAATGGATTAATACTCAATATGGAGTACCCCATGCTTGAGCAATCATAGTGCTGGATGGAGCCACCACCCAAACACCTCATGGAATACAGCTATAACACTCTTCAATCTCACAAGTCAAGATCAAACCTAGAAGCTATGGATGAATTAAGGAACTCAAGCTGCATTTACCATGGCACAACCTGAATTTTCAAGATCGATGGATGAAATGGGCTCTGCTCTGAGTTAGGTTGCCTCAGTTTTTTAATCCAAATGAGATAAGTCAACCTCCACATGAGAAAATGACAAAGTTAGAGGCAGCATTAATTGAAATGAAAGAGTTCATGTGCTGAATGTGTGACATCTCAAGTTCAATTCATGGGGTAGCAAGGGCTAATATTCAAATTCAAGCATACACCATTCGATAACTTGAAAGAAGAGATGGCTCAAATGGCCACTTACAGTACTCAACTTACATTTGAAAGAACAACCTAAAGATAAGGAGAGTATGAGTATAGAAGAGACTGAAGTATTCTTATGTATGAATGAACAAGAGAATATGGCTACAATGTCCTTTGAAGGACAACATGAGAGTTCGTCATCTACTCTTGGGGTGAATACAAAAGAAGAAAACTGGAGCTATAATGAAGAAATCACTTCAAGAGGTAATGAAGAACTTGAGAAGCTTCAAAAGGTGGAGGATGATGATGCAGAAACTTTGAAAGACTTAGTTGAAAGGAGGAAAAGGAGTCAACTACTCGAATCATATGAAAAGGTAAAGGAGGTTCTCGAGACTTTAGGAGATGACTATGGGGTGAGATGCATGAAGAATTGAAAAATGAGAAGGCGATCCCAAATTAAGTGGATGAGTATCATTCATTTTGCTGCAATGAATTGGAGAACCATTGTAAACAAAAATTAAAATAGAAAATCAAAAAATAATAAGATTGTGGAAGACTATGTGCTCAAGTTCTTGCGATTGAGCCTGAGCTATACCCTCTTAGAAAGGATGGAGCGAAACACCAACCCATCCGTAGTTGGTAGAGTCTATTGGACTCGAAAAAGCAGACGACTCCTTGGGAGCGGCCCAAGCTTAAATATTTTCTTTCCTTTTTCTATTTCGTAGTTAGTTTATTTTTAATAAATTTCGTGCTTGATTTTGTTTTAAGTGTTTAGTTTTTAATTTCAGGTTTTGAGATTCAAATGCTGGTTTTGGAGCTTCTTGAGGTTGAAAGCAGTTCAATGAATTACGGGCGACAAGAACCAAGAGGAAACCATATTCAAGCATCCCTTCATTTGGACTTAAGGTCTAACCCCCTCTTAACACCTCTTTGCCTCAGCGAGCCATATTCATTGGAGCAACTCGGAGACTCCAGTCAGCCTCGGGGAGTACTCATTATCCATTCTTGCTTTTGTTTCACATTGAGGACAATGTTCATTTCAAGTTTGGGGGGTGAATTCAAGAATTCATTAAAAAAAAAAATTCCAAAATCCAACTTTTGTATCTCCTTACATGTTTTAGTTATTTCTTTTTAGTTGTTTGGTTGTTAGTTGCATGTGCTTTTTCATACTTTGGTTATTTATTTTGTCTCATGTGGTGAGTTTGATGCCTTGTTAGCTAGTAGAGGAGTCATTTTGAACACAACTATTCAAAAATGCCAAGTGTAAAGAGGAATTTAGGACCATAGGTTTTAAATGATGCGGAATTACATGTACTTGCTTGGTATAGGTGACTTAGCTTAGTCACCTCCATTGTCTTCTGAAGCTATTTCTCAAGGAATCTATCACACACACACTTTGGTCTCCCTTGTATACCTTGATGCAGAACTCTTTGTAGATTCCATTAACCTTGGGGGGATTCTAACCGTCCCAAGTGATGGGACGCGATCAAAGAGTTGCCATTTGAGCTAACTAAAAATAGAAAAATGAAAAACAATAGAAAAAGTGAAAAGAAGAAAAAAGAAAAAAGAAAAAAAGTCAAAAAAATAGGTTTGTGAATTAGAACCAAGTGGATCATCCAATCGGAATCAGTGTGATCCGGGGGCCTTTCAAAGCCCTAATCTTTTTAAGTACAAAATGGCTGAGAGTCGGTGGCTTATTGCCTACATGGGGACGGAAGATGGATCCTTCCACAACCTAGGGCTGGGTTTGATTGAGTGTTCGGGGTGAAGTTTGAGAGGGAATTTAATGCTGGTGCCCTTAACCAGCGGTAGGGAGTCACCCGATGGATCCCTTCCCATAGACACTCTTCTAAAACTCTTGGCACTAGTTCTCCTTCACTTTAGGTATTTAGAAATTTTTTAGGTATTTTGATATGAATAAAAGTGCGTTCTTATCCTTTCTTAGTTAGCTTCTTCCAAATAGATTGAGTTGAGCTTAAGTTTGGGGTGCTGGGACCTTGCTATGCTTGAAGATCATGCCATCACCTCGCTGGATTTCCTTGGGAAATGTCACTGCGGGACTTGGGAGGTTGATTTATTTTCTTACCATGCTTTGCTTTGCCATGTTCCTTAGAAAGTTTAAAGTTTAAGGATCCTAAATTTTAGTTTGAAAGGCTAATATTGCTAAATTGTGTTCATAGTGATTCTTCCATTTGGAATCATGTTATCATACTCATCTCATTATTTTTAGTTCATGTCATTTTAATTTTTGTTTTGTTTTGAGTCAGTCTCTTGCTTGGGGGCAAGCAAGAATTTAAGTTTAGGGGTGTGATGAATTATCTTAAATACTCATTTTATCCTTATACTTTAGTTATTTTTCTAGTGTTTTTTATGTTAAATGAGTTCCCTAATGCTCTAAAGCTCACACTTATGATCAGGTCATCCATTTGGTGGAATTATTGCAAATTGGTGGAAAAACTGCTACAAAAGCAACAGGAGAGGCTACTGAATTTTGACATTTCCAGACATCATATGAGCTCCTATTGCATCAAACCATATATGTATGGATTCTACACTTCAAAACTTTCTAAGGGATACCAAGAACACCAAAATTGGAGTTGAACAAAGTTATATGCAAGTTCAAAACTTGGAAAATCAGCAAACATTGCAGCACCTTCAGCAGGAGAGCTACTTTGTATTTGACGTTTCAGAAATCATATGAGCTCATATTGCATCAAGTCATATATGGATAGATTCTACACTTCAAGAGCTTTCCAGCGGTACCAAGAACACCTAAATCGGAGTTCGTATGACAAAGTTATGACCTTACGAAGTTGGAGCAAAAACAGGGACTGCAGCAACGTCGCGACGTGAGACGTCGCGACGTGGCAGAGAGCTGCAGAAACGACGTCGCGACGTTGCCAAACGACGTCGCGACGTTCGGGGTTGGTTTTGAGTGGATTGTTAGCCCATTTTGAGCCCATAATGGAGGGTTTTAAAGCTCAAACCGTAGGGATCGAAAGGAGGAGGATTTGGAACGATTTTTTGGACGTTTTTGAGGGAGAACAAGCTCCTTTTGGGTGGAAACACCTAGGGCTTGTTCTTGGAGAGATTTCTAGGGTTTGTTCTTGGAAGAGGAAGAACACTTGAGGAGAAGAAGATAATGGAGGAGAAAAGGGCTTCAGCGCCAAATTTGTTTTCTCTCTTTCCTTTTCGTTTTTCTTTCTTTTGATGGTTGTATTTACTTTCCCTTATGTTTAATTAGTTTTCTTAGGGTTTAGATGTAATAGAACATGTTGTATGAATCTCTAATTTATATTGATTGATGTTTTATTTCATATTTATGTTAGGTATTTCATTTAGATCTTAATGCTTGTGGATGTTTGGCCAATATTTGCTGGTGTGGTTTGATTCAAAATCGAAGTGAGAGTTAAAATTAGACCGTGGATGATTTACCATCTAATTATCATGAGATAGAGATATAAATTGAAGTTAGGTGTGGTATTAAGATTTATAGGGTTCAATGCATCCTTAGTTATGATGGTTTGAGGCGGGAGATGCGGTATAACCTTTTCTAAGGGTAGTGTGTGAATGCTTTCGAGAGATTGAATATACATTAGTTAAATGCGCCATCTTCATGATGAAATTGACCATCGATTAATTGGGTTAGGAGGTTCATACATCATTGTTTCGGTAAATCTATACCTTAAGGCTTTTTAGTCTTTATATAGTCATTCTTGCATGCCTAGATTGAGTGTGTTTGAATTTTTCTATAGATTTTCCTACATCAAATAAAGCATAGGCTAGATTAGAGTCGGTATAATGTCAATTCTCCGTGGGAGCGATACTCACTTATCATTATATTACTTGAGCGCAGCGTGCACTTGCGCACATAGCGTCTATATATATACACATCACGTTTCGACACATCGATTTATATCTCCCCTATCACATTCAATGGATTAATTTTTCAAAGATATTATTATTCGATTTATTTACAATATGTCAATGGCGAGGTGATCTCTTGCCTACGCGAGATATCCTCTACCGGTATATCCGCCTATCACGTGAATAGAGATCGGGTATATCTCTATCCGACTTAGTATTAGAAATGCTTAAATGCTCAACCCCAAATGCCACGCGAGGGTTGGAATATCTCATTTACGAATCAACGAAGGCTCTCTCCAGGATCCACGAATACCCTCATCTCTCAAATCTCGGATCTCCAGTACGATTATGCTAATGCTGGCCAGACATTATCGTATAATTGAACTTCGAAATAGAGGCGAGATGTAACAAATTGATAAACAATTGAATAATATAAAAGAACAAACTTTAATCCATCAACATATGACAGGGGTTCAATATAACCTAGAAATAATCTAGAACTATCTTGAGTGAAAAGATAAAAATGTTTAGTATTAAAAACATGATTCTAATATCCAAAATAAAGCGGTACAAATCCAGGGGCACTTCCTCGAGTCGTGTCACTCTGCTCTGAATTCCACATTTGCCTCAGTTCAAATCGTCTCCCCATCCTTGATTTCCTGAGCCTATTTTGCTTTTTAATGATGATGGCGGATCTCGTCGCGTCGCGGCGTTGAGGCGTCGCGACATTTTTCCACCTGTTGACTTACGCATTTGTTGACTGACGTCGTGGCGTTGGGCGTCGCCCGGCGATAGGGCGCCAGGCGTGACAGTACTCTTGCCTTGGTCCCCATTGCTCCAAAATGCTTCCGAAGTTTGCTCTTTTGCTCGAGTGTACTGTAACAAACAAAACACCGTCAGGGGGCATTACAAAAAACTATGAATTACTATAAAATAAATGTAAAAATGAAAGGCCAGAAGCGCTAGTATAATACTTATGAGTGTTTTGGGCGCTCATCACGCCCGAAACTTAGTTTCTTGCTTGTCCCGAGCAGAATGAACTCTGGGTGGACACATATCCGACCTACTAAAACTAACACTAAGGCGTGTTTACTTTTTATCTTGAAAAGTAGAGGATCGATTGGACGACTCACACTTCTTCTTGTTTGCTCGAGTTCACGGGATGCATACAAGTGTTGACTTTCGGAAAACTTCGGTTGAAATAGGTAAGTGACTAGTGCATCAAATCCCTTAATTTTCGATAGCCTTTCCCAAAGCCCTATGTGCTTATAATGAATGACCTCCGGTATATGTCTGAGTTCAGAGCACTGAGCTTGTTTCAACTCACTATTTGGAAGAAGCTAACTAGAAAGGATAAGGCACTTGATTTATTCCTGACCCGAATACACAGGCTTCCTCATTACTTAAAATAAATGTGAAAACCTAGTGCCAAGAAGTTTTAGCCGAGTGTTCTTGTAGCGGGGATCCATTGGTGACTCCCACCAGGTTAGTTTAAGGGCACGGCATTGAAATTCCTTGAGCTTCACCGAACCTCGGCCCAGGCTTCCGAAGGCCCTAGGTTGCGTGAATGATCCATCTTACATCCCATGTAGGCGGGCGGTGGGGAGTCAATGACTCCCGGCCGGTTGGCTCGGGCGTAGGCTTTGACCGGGCCCCTTCGAATTGTGCGAGTTCCGATTGGATGATCGCTTATTCTTATCACGAGATACACCTATTTTTGTCATTTTGTCTTTTCTTTTCCTTTTTCTATTGTTTTGTATTTTCTCTTTTGTTTGGGGCTCGATGGCAATCCTCTTTTTATTAGGTGTCCCATCACTTAAATGGATTCGAGTCTCCCAAGGTTAGTTGAACTCTGATGGATTGGTCTCGGGGCCTGTCGCCTGCAGAAGGTCATTAGTGTGTGAGTGTGATAGGGTTCTTGAGAATTGGTGTCTTGACTACTTTCGGGTTGGTTCACTAACCTTTCCATCTATTCAACCTAATTACGGCATCAAAAACATTGTATGCATTTGAACATTCATGTTAATCGTGAATTCAGTCCAAAGTGATCCTCAATTTTTAACATGGCACCTGAAACACGCAATTATTATATAAGATTGACTAACACACCACATGGCTTGAGCTACATGACTCGAGGTAAATTTGAACTAAACATGAACTAAATAGAAACACAACTATCTTGAACAAAATAGCTTACTATAAAAACAAAAGCACTATAAAAACACTAAAGCAAAACGGAACTAAACAAAACAAAACACGATCACCACCCCACTTTGAGCAAAATGACGGTGTCCCCACGAATGAAGAATAAACAAAGAGGTGAAGGGTACTCCCCACCTGGTGATCAGCGGTGGTGGTGGAGGGTGGATGGTGGAAGGCGGGGCTGCGCGATCGGAGTGCAACAGGTCTCTTTGCTGGCGCAAGAATGGTGGCTGGTTGGCCCGGTCTGTGCGCATATCACGTAGGAGGGACTCGAGTCTGTGTGACAGGGGCCATTGCTCTGGGTCTCATCCCGAGAATCGTCAAAGCGCTCAATGAGAGAGCCGCAAGATCCTCAAGGTGAGAAGGAGCCGGAGGGAATTGCCGCCCCATTATTTCGCTGGGGTGGTGGTGGAGGTGGTGGACGGGCGCGATGTCTGCTGGGGATCGCCGGGGATCCATAAGGCTTGTCTCTCATAAAGCCTCGTCCTCGTCAGGGCTCATGACCCGAATCGTAGGCCCCCTCGAGATTTGCGGGACACCGGGTGTCAGCGATGGAAATATGGTCTTAATTGGGTGAAAAGCCAAGTGTCGAGTGTGGGTGAGGGCACCCGGCCGTTTACACGGGCGAAGATAAGGAAGGGTGCCCCCGAGTTCATGCCCGGCGTCACGATTCCCCATCGCATCCTCTATAGCTTTGCCAAAGGTATATCTGTAAGATAGGCGTAGTCGCGAGGCACCTTGGCGTCACTTCACACACGTTCGTCGTCGGAATGAGCGGCGTGATGAAATGTCGCAGCAAAGGATGAAGGCGAATGCCCAGCCTTAAGTGTTGCATGACCACTATTGATTTTCCCTCACCCGACCATTGGTCAATACGGCGTATAACCTCGGGTGAGTCGGGGTGCTTTCGTGGAGCGGTCGAATGCCTCTGAAGGTCATGCTCGGGGCTGTAATAACTATTGTTCGACCTGCGCCTTGAAGTCAGCCAATATGCTCCCCCTTTCTGACTTTCTTCAAAACATGGGAGCGGATTGGCGTAGAACTCTGTACCACACCGCATCATTGGATGAGGTGGTTGGCACAAACACGCCATCATAGCGCAATGGTCTTCGCGAGAAGAAATCGCCGGGGTGGTGAAACCCACTTCCTCCTTGATGAATGATCGGTTTTACCAAATGGTACCCAGGCTCTGTCGGCGGCACTGCATTCCTGGCTTGCATGAGATCGTAAGTGGGAGTCGAGGTCGTTAGGCCGGCTCCGGCTTGTGGCTGTTTACACTCTTGCGGACATATTGACCTAGGCGACCTTGTGGTCGGGGCAGCACCAAAGTGGGCACCAATTGACTTAGACAAAAGCGAAAAAACACCTAGTGTACCTTCATAGAACCGAAACTACTAAGTGTGCTAAAACAAAGGCAACATGACTCAGGCCTGAATGAGACCTAACAAAACCCTAAAATAGAATCTAAGGGCCTAGACCAGCGAGAATGCCTAAGGCTAGACAGAGCACAATGGTAAATGCCACAAGGACAGGAACGTGTGTGAGAAGAAGAGCTGCAGGATGTCTGCCGGCGATTCGGAGCGATATCTGAAACCTCGACGTGGCCGACTCGGTAGGGCTAGTGAGTGTGGCAAGCAAGATGGCTGGGTTTCGGGAAGACGTGAGTGTCGCGGTGAAGGGCAAATGAACCGTTCTTGGCGCGAAGCGGAATGCGTCGCCACGTCTTGAGCTAGCGTTGCGGCGTGTGAGAGTAGAATTAACGCAGCGTCGGCGTGACGCGTCGCGACGTGACAGAGAGTCATGAAAATCCACGTCGCGACGTGAGAAATCCACGTCGCGGCGTGGAGATATTACAATTTGGCGTCGCGGCGTGAAATCCGTCGCGGCCCGAAGCGGAAAGGATACGATTTGGCGTCGCGACGTGGGAGGTCAACGTCGCGTAATGAAAACATGGATCAATAATAAATTTATTGCACATTGATCTCTTGATTGAGGAGACCCTCCCCCCTCGTACTTGTGACTTTATGGACTTGTAATGCACAGCTTGAACGAATCCTCTCCACTACCTGCATTCGCGGGTTCTGAAATTAAACAAATAGTGGAAACACCGATTCTAGGAGAAAACTAAACCACATATTTGCTGAAAATAAACAATAGAAGTGGAACTAAGAAAAGAAAAGTTTAAAGAAACACTTGGGTTGCCTCCCAAGAGCGCTATGTTTAAGCCTTCGTTCGCTCGTGACCCTAAGTCGCAATGTGTGCGGGGGCCGAGCTCATATGATCTCGACTACATCGTGTCTCTTTGTTGTCAAGGAGATGGTTTCCTTGTGCGGGAAATCGCCTCCATCAAGCCCGACTGTCGTTGGGTGGTATTTTGTAAATGTGCCTTTATAGGGATGTGTAACCGCTTTGCAGTCGCGAAAAGACCTTGAGTCAGCATGAAGGCGAACCATGAGGACCCCGGTTTCCACGGAAAAAGCTTTAGGCGGGAATTGAATGAGAAGAACTTGTTGTCAGGCCGTGGGAGCTCCTTTACGGTGATGTGTTTATCGTGCAGACTTTAGTCTTTCATATAAATGCGGGCGTTTTCATAGAAACGTTTACAGATTCATCAGTTCAGTTCGAATGGTCGTTTCGCCGACCAATGTACTATCCGTGTTTAAGCTGTCGGTGTGATAGGCTCGTGCTCGATTCAACTGAACGACCACGCTTTACCATAGCGATTACGAGCGGTGACATACCCCAAGGGTTTTAAATGTTATCTGGTATTATTAACGAGGTGCATACAAAGTCCATCTTTTTAGACCAAATCCTTCTCTTTGGGTATTAAGCATCTTCTCGAATGTATTTGATTTCTCGATTTGATACCCTGCAATAAAGTTTATTGGGTGGTATGCAAGGATGTACGATGGCATTACCCCATACTTTTGCAAAACCTTATCAATTACCTTGCGAAGTAGGTACCATTATGCGTGATCAAGGCTCGAGGAGTTCCAAAGCGTGAGAATATATTGCTGCGAGGTGGAGGCCACAGCCTTGGCATCATTGGTGCGTGTAGGAATCGCTTCTACACTTTGAGACATGATCTCACCTTAACTAAGATGTACAAGTTCGTATGATGCGGAAATGGTCCCATGAAATCTATCCCCCATAAATCAAACAATTCTACCTCCAAAATGGGATTACATGGTGCTCATTAACACCAGAGATGTTCGTTAGTTGACATTTGTGCAAGTGGAAAGCAGATTGATGAGCTCTTTAAACGAGAGGCGGTAAAACCCGATTGAAGCACCTTAAATTGCCGTTCTCTGGCCGCAAAGTGTCCACCCTGCGGTAGAGTGTGACAATGGTTTTAGAATGCTACGTATTTCATCTTCGGGCACACATCTCATATGACTGTTCATTTCAGTGTACGTAAAAATTAGCTCCTCCCGATAGTAGTGTTTAAGGTGTCGCCGAAAAACCTCTTTTAGCGATAGTTAAATTCGGGAGGGATTCGCACAACTGCAAATAATTCATAATCTGCGAACCATGGAACTGCCCTCTTTTCCTCAATAGCTAAAAGTTTCTCGTCTGGAAATTCGTCATTCACTGGGACATCATCTCTGGCCCCTTCCAGTCGTGAAAGATGGTCTGCCACTAGGTTTTTAGTACCTTTCTTGTCTTTAATTTCCACATCGAATTCTTGCAACAAGAGGACCCACAGTGTCGGGGTTTTTGCATCTTTCTTAGTCATCAAGTATAATGGCGAATGATCGGTGTACACCCGACCTTGTTGCCAATCAAACTATGGCCTAGACATCAAAAGCAAACACAATGTGGGTTCTTTTCTCTGTAGTGGCATAATTCAGGTGAGCATCATTCAGTTCTACTAGCATAATAGATTACGAAAGATTTTCTCGTTGCCCGGGCGCCTTGTCATGAAGTCGTGGCGTCACACATAAGTTCAAGCGGAAGAAGACCAATGCAGTTGCCACAACAATGGATGAAACCAACTTATCCTTCAACAACGAGAATGCATGCAAACATTGCGAATCAAATTCAAATGGGATCCCTTGGACTAGTAGGTTAGGCGGTTTGCAATGCATGAAAGAATCTTGATAGACGCCTATAGAATCCCGGCGTGGCCTAAAAGCTTGAATCCCTTTGCGACGAGGTGGAGGTAACTTCTGATTTGCTTCAATCTTCGCCACTATCTACCTCTATCCCACTGTTTGAGATCCGATGTCAGAGGACAATACCCTCTTGTACCATGAAATGACACTTTTCCCAATTGAGGTACTAAGTTGGTCTCTTCACATCTTGCAGTCTGACTCTCAAGTTCTCCTACTTCGGTTATCAAATGAATTTCCATTCTTGAAAAATCGTCCATCAAGATCTGATTGTCTTCTCCACCATGTGCGAGAATATGGCCATCATACATCGTTGAAAAGTACGGTGCATTGCCACGATCAAAGACATCGTGAATCTTAGAATCTGCACCATAAGGATACGTGAATGTTGTCTTCTCGATCTTGATTGCATAGCAATTTGGTTATGCTTGGAATATCCATCCGAGCAATAATATTCATAACTTGCTAGTCGATCGAGCATCCCGATCTAGAAAGCGGCAAAGGAAAGTAATCTTTTAATTGGCCTTGTTCGGCTTAGATAATCAATACAAATCCTCCCACCGGTATGTTCTAGACGGTAAGATGTTGTTTCGGTCGATGGCAGTTGTTCCTCCGCTAACCGGCCTTTACTGGCGGGCTTACCCGTGCATGCGAAATGGGATAAATCACCCTAGTGTCTAGCCATTTTAGTACTTCTTTACGGACGACCTCCTTCATTGTCGGGTTTAACCTCCTCTGCGCCTCCATTGAAGGTCTATGTCCCTCTTCTAGTAAAATACGATGCATGCACATAGAAGGACGAATCCCTTTGAGATCGAGTGAGACCATCAAGTCGTGTTTGTGATCTCAGAGGACCCTCAATAACTTCTCTTCCTCTAGTACAGTCAAAGATGCTGAAATGATCACGGGTAGTGTAGATTCTACCCCAAGGTATGCATACTTCAAATGGCTAGGTAGAGGTTTTTGTTCCATCTTGGGTGGTTGCTCAATCGATGGGACCGGCGTTTTCTAACTCAACCTTGAGATTAGTATTTAAGTCTATTGTCAGAAGAGTCCATCCATTTGACATATTCTTCTGCCTCTTCGCTCAGGTTCTCAGACTCATTCTCACTGACTAGTCTCAAAGGGGTCGGTGAGACCACTTTGGCTAGACACATATAGCCTCAACCATTTCGGCCATGAAGCGAAGTATCAACTATTTGGGTGTCTCACGGCTTGAACACATTGAACTTTACTTCCTCTTCTTGTACTCTCGGTTTTAGGTTCGCCCCTACATGCATCAATCATTGCCTGCAGTTGCAAGAAATGGTCTTCAAGATTGTGGTATTTCTTTATCTTCACTCATGTCGAAACAATGAAATCTAACGGAAGAATAAACTTATCGGCGCAGCTGGAGCATCTTCTATTATCCCTCTAGGATACTTCAAAGAATCGTACGCAAGGTGAGAGTAGTTGTAGTCGGAGCGGGCTCTCCTAATCAACAGCTTGAAAATGGATAAGGGCATAAGGTTAATCTTTTAAATCACATAGTGCTCTTTCAAAAATAACGCATTTCCAATTGTGCAAGGGATAGTGAAGCGCACAGGTCCTTGAGCTTAGCGGCGGCTTATACGAAGTATATGCGCCTTCCTCGGTTAAGTTCAACATTTGAATCATTTAACCTTCTCTTACGGGACAAGATGTCTTTCATAAATTTTTGCATGCTTGGGCATACATAGGGCATCGACAAATGGGATATTGATATCGACTTTGAACACATCATAATTCGTGAATTACTTATCCGAGTTTATGCTTCTTAAGGCAATTGTGGGTAAAGGCGAGTATCTTTGGCCTTTGCTTGATGAGAGTTCTCGATGTTGTTTCCTCCCCGAAATTCATTCTTTATCATCATCTTTTGCTCACGGTGGGCCTTGAAGTATTCTCAGTCTCTTGTTCTCTGTTGGGGTTGTAAGCTGTATTTCCAATTCTTTCCTTCTCAGCATGAAATTTTGCTAACATGCTCATTCCGTCTAACTCTTGGGTTGACCTCAAGATTGCTGATGGGGAACGATTCACCTCTGTCGATAAATTTTGCCATTTGGCTGTTGTGCCTCAAACTCCTCAATTTGTGCTGCCTTGATTCAAGCGGGTTGCTTAGCTGCTTTGCATGTTTGCTTTAGTTTCATTCTGACACAGCAGTGGGAAATTGCGTAAATGCGGGCTTGTTCTAAATCCATTTCCTCACGAGGATTGTTTCACTAGTTCGGTTCGATGGCATATTGTTAGTTATTCCGCCATCATACCGCTTGATTATTCGACCTGTGCAGTTCGCGATTATTTGCATACCTTGGCCTGGTTGAATTATTACGCCACCTTGGCCACGGTTCTAGTCGATAATGTTTCCCTACATCGGTCCTTGTTGTGATTGATTACGATTAAACACGGACCGCGTCTTTGACTTGTTCTGCGTAGGGTTTCTGGCGGCATTCGTCTTTGTGCGGTCCACCCTGAAATTCACATAACTCCCATGGGTTGGTTTGGATTGCGTTTCCGGTTCCTTGCTGTCTATTTAACTATTTGTCGGTGTGCCACATGATTCACAGTTGTTGGGGACCTCATTAACTCATTGCCACCCTGCGTTCTTTGATGCCTTCTCTACAGGCCTTGATTGAGTGTTGGTAGACATCTTCTAAGATTTCATAAAAGCGATGCGTGGTTTTCTTCATCGGTGCTCCTCGATTTGAAGCATCGATAATTCAATTTACAGTTGCATTTCTCGGACCATTATAGAAGGTGTGGACTTGCATCCATCACAGTGGGTCGGTGGTGTGGAGCACTTCATGATAATTCGTGAAATCATCCCCATCATACCTTCTAGGTTCTCCCCCCTCTAATTGTCAAGCGTGATCTCTTGCACAAGCTGTGCAGTTTTGAAAGGTGGGAAGAACAGTCGGAATTTTGCTAAGTCATTCCACGAGGTAATGGAATCTGGTGGTATTTAGTTGTAATGTTTGGCTATCCCAGAGTGAAATTAGAACAGCAGTAACCTTAGAGCTTCTTCAGTAACTCCGTTGTACTTGATAGTATCGCAAACCCGAGAAGTTAGTCGATGCATATTCGGGTTCTCATAGGGTAGTCCGTGGAACAAGATATTCGAAACATCACATCTTGTGGCCGACTTCAATTCGGTGTTTGCTTGAATGAATAAACCAGTCGATAGGTATGCGAACAGTTGGTGTTAAGCGAACTCATCTCTAGTAGCATGAAGAATCAATAAAATTTGTATAAGCTGATGCAAGGTGCTTGATTCCTTCATGATTCCCATTTAAGCCCCTCTCGTAGTTCAGTGCATTTCAATGCGAATTTTGCTCTTGATTGTTTTCCATGATTGTGGATTTCTAATCTGTGATTTGTTCTCGTTCTCGGCGCAATGCGTAAATCTTTCTGGTTCGGGATCAAGCGAACATTTGGTTAGATTGATCACGTCGCATGTACTCAACGATACCTACAACTATGATAACACACGAACTAGAACCCAATTACGACACTTGGAAAAATAAGCAAAGTAAAGAAATTTTCGAATTAATATCTAATTGCTTGAATTCTCTATATCAATCTAAACTTGTCTGGCAATGGCAAAGCAGCGGGCGAAAGCGCGATGCCAAAATGTACGCCTAATAATGGCAAGTGCAGCGTCGCCCCAAGTAATATAATTAGTACTTATAGTACAGTGTCGATTACGAGGAAAGGTGTGTGGCTACAAAGGTTACGCTTTTTAGATAATATCGAGATATATGATTTTAAGAAGAAAGTAAGTATAGTAAAACTTAACTAAACTATTGATTACAGGTGGATTCTTTGGAATTGAGAACTAGGGTTATATCTCCCCTATCACATTCAATGGATTAATTTCTAAAAGATATTATTCGATTTATTTACAATATGTCAATGGCGGTGATCTTGCCTACGAGATATCACTCTCTCGAGGTATATCCGCCTATCTACGTGAATAGAATCGGGTATGCTCCTCTATCCACGACTCGATATTCCGAGGAAATGCTTAAATGCTCAACCTAAATGCCACCTTCGGGTTCGGAATATCTCTATTTCACGAATCAGCTAGGAAGGCTCTCTACCAGATCCACGAATACCCTCATCTCTCGAATCTCGGATCTCGGTGTAATTATGCCTAATGTTGGCGAGACATTATCATGCAATTGAACTACAAATGAAGCGAGATGCAACATATTGATAAACAATTGAATAATATAAAAGAACAAACTTAATCCATCAACATATGACGAGGGTTAAATATAACCCAAATAAATCTAGAACATCTTGAATGAAAAGATAAAAATGTTTAGTATTAAAAACATGATTCTAATATCCAAAATAAGAAAGCGAGTACAAATCCGGGCACTTCCTCGATGCATTGTCCTCTGCTCTGGAACCGTGCCTCCGTTCGTGCGTCTCCCATCCTTGATTCCCGAGCCTATTTTATTTTAATGATGATGAGATCTCGTGGCGTCGCGGCGTTGAGGCGATGCGCGGCGTTTTCCATGATGACCTGTTGGTGACCCAGGCGTCGTGGCGTTGGGCGTCGCGGCGATGGGGGCGTCGCAGCGTGACAACCACTTTCTTGCGCCGAGTCCCCATTGCTCCAAAAAATGCTTCAAAATTTACTCTTTTGCTCGATTGTACACCTTAACCGACAAAACACGAATCGGGGCACGGCAAAAAAAACTATGAAGTACTATAAAATAAATGTAAAAATGAAAGACCCAAGCCTTGAGTATAATATAGTGTTTTGGGCACTCATCAAACAACGGGCGAGGCCGCCGATCATTTTGTTCTTTGTTTTTCTTGAAGAGCACAAGCATTCTTAGAATCAGTGGGCCAGACCCGGCAATTCCGGCCAACGCTCATTAGTTCCGGTTGAAAAAGCATCATCAACATCAAATATATCTTTCTTGTATTTCATAAATTGATAAATTTTGGAAATTATTAATTTTGAATTTGTAATTCTTGAAAATAAAAAAAATAAATAAATAAACTTAGAAGTGACGAGTGGAATTAGAAAATTTTAGATGAAATACAATTTAAATAAATAAATAAAAATTTATTTTTAAATGTGTAGATGAAAATTTATGAAAATGTGAAATAAAAAAAGTTATGAAAATTTATTTATTTAAACCTAGTTGGTACTTTTTTTTTTTGGACAAAATTATTTAATTATGATATTTTACTTTTATTTATTTTTATTAAAAATATTAGTTATTGTATTTATTTAAGTTTATAAAAGTTTATCAATATTTATAAAAGTCCGTAAAAGTCTATCAATATCTATAAAGTCTGTAGAGAGTCACATAAAAGTGCTTTTAAAATAAAAGTTTATAAAATCGTAATTCACGTTCAAAAACTTTTATAAAAGTGCCGATATAAAAATTAGTGAAAGTCTATCAAAGTCGTATTCGTTCTAGCTTTTATAAAAATCTATCGATATTTACACAAAATTATATCCAAAGTCTATAAAGTCTTTTAAAATAAAAATCTATAAAGTCGTATTACATTTACAAACTTTATAAAAGTCTATCAATATACAAAGTGCATCAAGTTTATAAAAGTTGTTTAAAATAAAAGTTTATAAAGTCATACAAGCGTTTATAAGCTACATAAAATCATAGAAATTCTTTAAAAATTTATCAAACTCTATAAAAGTCATCATCTTAAAAAAGTATATAAATATCATTAAAAGTCCTAATCCAATACACCCTATTAGTATTTGTTATCACTTAATTTATTTTCTATTAATTTTGCTTTACTTTCTTGTCATATAAGTTCGACTTTCACAATTATAATTTTTTTTTTTTCATTGGATCGTAATGGCGGTGGGCTATGGCCCATTGTGCCAACCCAGGACAGCTCTCAGCCCAGCCCACTAGTATGGGAATAATACATTTGGGTGAATTAATAATTCTTTTCTTTGATGCTCAAATAATTTATATATTCGTTTCAGCATTCAAATCAATGGCTATATGGAAAAGATGCAAATCTATTAGTGTTTTTATTGTAAAATACAGTATTATATTGATACATATTTTTTGATAACTACCATCGAACATGTAGGTGAGGTGGTTGTAGTCTGTCTTACCTTAACAAGTGGTCTCAAGTTCAAGTCCTAGGAATGTTGTGTTACTGTGGTAAAGTTTTACCACTCTTGTGGTCCCTCTCAACCCCGTATGAGCTAGGATTTGTCTAGATGTAGTATGACTTAAAGACGTAGTAAAGTTTTACCACCCTTATGGTTAATGGAGATTAATTTGAGTGTGATATGGTTTAAATATGCCAATTTGTTTTTAAAATGTCCATTAAATTGGCCTCTGTGTGGTAAAATGTCCCACATTTTAGAGACTCAACTCCAAAAAGTAATCTCTATTTTAACTCCAAATCACTATTCATTCTTCAAACATTCTGTAAGACTTGGGAAAATTTTAATTTTTCTAAAAAAATGACAAAAACAGTTAAATTGCCGAAATGGTTCAGGGAAGCCTGGAAAATTTTTTAAATCTTGGATGAAGAAACGGACTTCACTGTTGGATTCGTCTCACGAAATCAGATTTTCCTAAAAATTTCGTTAATTCGGAGACATCAGTTTTCCACGATTTTCGAGTAAATGATACAGCGACTCCCAAAGGACAAGATTTTTCGAATCCTCGGGGAGTTAGGAAATACTTCCGAGTTAGTTCATTTTAAAATAAATTGAACTGGCGGAACCGAAAATAAATTGTTTCGGGATAGAAACGAATCCGATTGAGGATCACGTGACATGTGGCACTTTATGAGCCACTCATCAACTTAAGTCAAGATAGACAAAAGGAGGAAAAAAGGGAAGGCGATTTGGTAGGTGTTGAGTGAGAGAGGACAGAGAGGGTGTAGAGAGAAACCCAGCTTCTCTCGTCACAGGAGATCGTGGTCGTCTTCCGGCCAGACCGTTTAAAGTTGAAATCTTTGGCAGGCGGGAGCTGCAGCGTTAGTGCGAAACTCCAAGTTTCACCAAGGTTTCATGGAAGGTTCGGGAAATTCAGCTCGAGGTTCAGGAAGTGTTCGCGAAACTTCCTCGGGTTGTTCTTACTCGCAGCGAGAGGTATTGGGGTTTTTCTCCCTCTAGTTATTTCATACTTAAAGGTCATTCAATGGCCATTGGGTTCAGCCCTAACCCGTGGGAATAGTTCAAAGCGATTTGAATTTGTGTTGTTGGCGATCAGGCCGATTTCTTGATGCATTTTGATTCCGGGACTCTGGATTTCGAGATTGGTTATGGGTCAAGTGTTTGAGGCTTTACGACGAGCGGGGCTTGTATGGTGGCTGGGCGGGATTGGTTCCGCAGCCCAGTTAAGGGACGAAAAGGCACCCTGCGAAAATTCTCAAGGCTGTGAGATCCCAATTTTGTAGACCCTACGAAATTTGGGATGGTGTGCGAAAAATTTCGCATGGGTTGTCAGAAATTTCCCCACTGCGACCCTCATGCGAAATCGACAGAGTAGGAACATTGGACGACCATAACTTTCACCGTCAGAACTCTGATTCTCACGTTCTTGCACTCTATGGAAAGCTCTTTGAATCTAGAATCTAACCATATGCTAGTGAATGGAATTTTGTGCTCACGGATTTAGGTTTTTTTATGCTATTTTCAAAGAGTTGTGTTGGACAATCTCTTACTGATTTTGTGGATTGCTTTGTGGCCAGTTCATGGCCTGTGTGTGTGGGCATCTCTATGCCACAATTGGTTTTATGATTATAGCATATCATTGCTTAAATTGAGTGATATACATGGTGGTAATTGTTTGAAAGTCAATTTGTGTGTTCTAATGAATTGACTTGTGTTGTGATGTGTATGAAGTAAGGCCATTGCGAAGCGGTAGTGAGCTGTTGTGGACATGATCGTCCTGGCAGCCTAGAAGGTTATAGCACCCCTTCCCGGCCAGGCGACCATATCGGGGCTCAGATGGATCGGGATGCTGAATTTTCCACTTAATCACTTTATCAAAAACACGCGGAAGCGATTTCAATTTGAGGCAAGCCCATAAACATTTACACATTCAATAGGCCCATTAACGTTTACATTTAACAAAATACATTTACTATGAAGGCAATCCATACCTTTTCAAATGATTTACAAAATATATATTCAGAGTTGAAATTGTTTTTACAAAATATCAATGTTTAAAAAGAGATATAGGGTGAATGCATATGTCGAAACATACTCCTCAATTCTTTCTTTATGACTCGACGCTCCTCGATCTTGCTTTTCGCTCATGTTCAATCGGTACCTGCGCATAGATAAAACTACACGCTAAGCATTTTCATGCTTAGTGGTTCTATACAATTTCATTCTCGGTTTCAATTTAAATCAAATCATGCGGTTTACTAAACAAACTTTCAATCTTTTTGGATGATCAATGTATTACAATACATATACTTATTTCATATACAATCATTTTATGGTTCATTGATCAAATCCAAATATACACTTCCATATACAATAAGTCATTGAAAATCAAATCATGCATTTCTGATACTCTTTTCATTTCAATTACATAATCATGCTTTTCAATTTCAATTTGTCACAATCTCAAATCAATTCAATTCGGTTCTACCCTTAATAAATTTAACTAATGTTTTCGATATATAGGATATCGGAATCATCGGCCTGATCCCGTTGGAAATTTTGGTAGGTATAAAATGGTTTTTATAACCTGATCTGGTCCCAACTGGACTCTTGTTGAACTATTAAAAAATCAATTAGTGAACACTACCCGTCTGATCCCGTTGAGCCACGATCAGTGACACATCAATATAATCGTTCGCAATACTATTATTTTGACCCCTATTGGTATACCAATCTATCATTCATATGAACTAAACGGTTAACATTCAATTAAGGCGTTCAAATCTTTTATAGCAACATACGATTTTAATATGTACATTTGTATAAATCGTTCATTTTCAATACTAGTCTGAATTTCATTTGCAAACATTTAACAATCAATTTCTTCAAATCCAATTAAAACAATTCAATCTCTGCTTTTCTTATGCATTTAGAACAAATAGTTCAAATCTTGCTTGAGGAATAGGAAGATAGAATAAACCAAAATGAAGTAAGCTTTGATTTCGATCTTCGGAATCCTCGGCTTCAATGCGGGCTTTCAACTCGTCAACCCTATTCAAATCTGACAATCACATATTGGTAATATTTATTCTAGGAGGAGTTTTTGGTCAGGGTTTATGTCGACCCGATACCCCTTCACTTGAAAATTTTTCTGGGGACACATGAGCCATAATTTGCTCATACTTCCTTCAAAAATTTTTTATCTCTATGAGTCTATTTTTAGTAGGAATTAGAATCATCTCATTTGGATCACCCAAACTCAAGTTACGGCATTTTAAGGCCAAACTAGTCAGTATGCCCAACTCACTCAGTTTCTGTTCCCAATTTCAAGGGTCTTAACTCCATAAATTGATGGTCCCCTTCTAATAATTTGAGCTAACTTGGTTCTAAGGTTTTCTCAATTGACATCAATTGGATCACCAAAACTCAAGTTATTGCATTTTACATCTATACTACTCCAATTTACAAGGCAGGATCAGACTGTTCTTACACATAGCTCCACTTTGAAAATTTTCTAGGCACTTTGGGTTACAATTTGCATACACTTCCTTCAAGTAAATTATTCCCCTAGAATTATATTTTACTCAGAATTTTGAATCACTCAATTTGGATAGTGAAACTCAACTTATGGCCAAAACACTATAACAATACCCAAAATAGAGCATAACCCGTGAGCTACCCAAGCTCACCTTTAAGCCGTATTTGGGAGTCACCAGAGCTACAATTTTCCTGGTCCCTTCTATACATTTTAGACCTACTCTCTTATGGTTCTTTGCAATTGGGAATCACTTCATTTGGATGATTATAGCAATCTAGCCAAAACAAGAATGGGGTCTTGACAAAATTTGGCATTCTTTGAAAACCCAACATTTCCCTTTTACAAACATTACACAGAAACCAATCAACATGCTCTTCAAAACTCAACCCAGCACAACCCAAAACTCATTGTAAAACAAAACTCTTTTTATCCACATTTGGGGTTTCCCCAATAACATCAAAAATCATAAAGATGAAGCTAGGGTTTGTTTTCTTACACTCTTTACTCTTCAAATCTCCACTTCTAAGTTGTAATCACAAGGAGCAAGAAGTGGGAGAAGTATTACCTAGAACTCGATCTTTCCCAAGCCTAACTCTTCTCCCCTTTTCTCCTCTCCTTCTCTCAAAAGCAGGTTGCTCGAGAATGAGCTCCAAAGACCACATTTTGGCCTTTATCCTCATTTAAGAGTGTAAGGCCATGTTTGACCTTCCACACTTATTCTCATTTCTCATTTTTTTGGTCTTAAGTCACTTATTTTTCATAAGGCCTTGTTTGGCCACAAAAAAAAAAATGCATTCTTTTGACTTAAGTTCTCCCTATTTGCTTTATATCCCATATTTCATTTTATTTTCACTTCAACTCTCATATTTACACTTAGACATATAAACTTATTTACAATTGACCCTTAGGTCTTCATTTTACAAATTTCAAATTTGCCCTTTACACTTGGGTAAATTTCGGGTCCAATCAATTCTCATTTAGCATTTAATATTTGCATTTGGCTTTTAGCCATATAATAATTTATTGATATTCATTTAACAGATGCAGGAAAATACGAAGATGGCTCAATTTATACCCGGAATATATATATAATAATTTTTATTATAAAAATTCTAGGGTATTTTTGGAGCGTTACAAGGAAAATGTAAGTCATTGCTTGATTGGTGATGACTTGTAGATGTCAATATAATAATGTGCATAATATATTGACATGTGTGTGGGTTATTTAGTGTATGTTAATTGATATGATTGTCGAATGATACCATGTGTATTATGCATGGTTTAAAATATCCATATAGCACTCATCATATATGGCATAGTATAGGCATGGAATGGGATAATTGCATTTCACCTTACAGAGGACATCGTATTAAATGGTGTGTGTACATGGTCATAATCATTCATCATTCTTGGTGAGTGGGTGGTGAGCTGGTGACTTTGGACTCGATCAATAGTCTCATGGGTGCATTCAATGCTTTTGAATAATTTATTTATCATAAACTGTCAAATGCTTTTGAATAAATCTGTTTATCAGAGACTGTCAAATGCTTTTGAATAAAGTTGTTTATCGAAGATTGTCCAATGCTTTTGAATAAAGCTGTTTATCGGAGACTTTCCAACGGCTTTGAATAAAGTTGTTTATCGGAGGATGTCCAATGAGTTTAAAAAAAAAACTTTTGTTTTGGATAAAGGGTCATTGGGTGAAACACCAATGACAAGTTCTTACACTTGGCATAAGCATGTGTAAGGGAGTCGGTGAGGACTTGGGTTAAAGGCATGGTGAGTGGCACTTCATTCATGGCATGTAAGCATTCCAGTGTAGAAACTGCATTTTACTTAGAATGTTTGATTGTGTGAACATGGCATTGCATGTGCACTTAGGTGAAGAGTAGCTCCTGTAAGAGTTTACTTTGCTGAGCGTAACTCACCCTTTATAGGACCCCCCTTTCAGGTACAGGGAACGTGCAAGAGGACGGTGCTCACTTGAGGCCGTAATGTGAAGCAAGCCGGTTGTGGCTTTGTAACTCATTTTTGTAAAGAAGCTTGAAACAAACTAGTTATGGCTTGTATTTTGTGTAAAAGGGATTGTAAAAAATATTTTGGGACAACCTTGTCCTAACATGTGATATTTGTAAAAGTGTTATAATTAAATTCTTGAGGACTATGGTAATTAGTTCTGTATGTTTTATAGTATGGTTGAGTGGGCTCGATTAGGTCACTTTCACTCATAAGTGGACCTGGTGAGGTCATGGTATTATATTAGGCCGTGTTGTCAAGTTTTTGTACAGATTGTATTTTGGGTAGAGCTCCCCGTTCAAAGGAGACTCTGTCCGATTTTTTTTAAAATCATAGGTTCCAGGAAAGGGGACACGATGGTGTGGTATCGGGTTACCCGACAACCACGAGTTTTTCGCGGGTTGACTGGTTGTCACAAGACCCCCGGGTTTTGGGGCGTCACACATTCATTTTTTAAAATTAGAATATTTGAAGAATATGATATATGAAATAATTTTATTTATATTTAAATATAAATATAAAATTATATTAAATAAATAAAAATATATTAAAAATCTAAAAATGCATTTTAAACTAATAAATATTATATTATAAAGCATCATATTACATTAGAAAATAAAACAACATTAATAAAAGTTACATACTAAAAATACATAAACCAAATGATAAAGATACAATATAAAAAAGATGTAGAAAGAGCTATATTTAATTGTTCACTCAAATCAGATTTGCAATTATCAAAGGACCGGCACGTTATTGGGAAAAACAAGTGCTTCATGATATTATATCAGCGTGCATACTAATGCATAATATGATTATAGAATATGAATATGACACTTATGGGAGCATTGTTGATTTGAATGTGATGTCTGTTCCGAAAGTTGATATGATAGTAGATAGAACATAACAATTTCAACGGTTCCTTGCTCGTCATAAGCGAATTAAAGATAAGGAAGCAAATTAAAGGTAAGGAAGCTCATTATGCACTTTGAAATGCATTAATTGAGCATTTATGGGAAAGATATAATAACAATGTTTCTTGTAGTTAATGTATTAGTTTAAGTAAATGATGTGCAAAACATCACGGGATATAATTTCTATGTTCTTTTTTTTCTTCAATATGAATTTTTATTTTTTTTTCTAAGAAATTATTGCATTAATTAATTAAAATCTTAATGTTTTATATCCAACTTCAACCAACAATATTTATTTTCAATATAAATGAAAATAATAAAAATGTATTTATATCATTGTCAAAAAAATAAATTTAATAAAAAATTAAATTATTTTAAGAAAAAATTTAAATTATTAAAAATAAATTAATGCTACAAAATCAATATATTAAAATCATTTTACAATATTATATATGAAAAGTAATTCAATATTAATAAAATAATAAATATAAGTATATCAAAGATAAAAATATGTTATAAAAATATAATTAAAATAATTATTTTATTATTATGATAATAAAATAATGAAAGAATAGTAGTATAATAATAAAATAATAGGAGAATAATGCTTATTAAGATGTGGGCCCCATCATCTTTATATTTAAATATGTGAATAGTGAATCTCCAAATATAGAAATATACTATTCATGTATCTATTTTAAATATCAAAATAGAGAACTTTTGGAGCATGATTTTTGCTCCAAAATCTCTATATATAGAGATAGAGTAAAAAATAGAGCTCTTTTGAAGTTGCTCTAACGAATATTTAATTGTCATACCAAAACTATCCTTGTTAATAAACTTTTCATCTTTTTATTAATCATTTCTTTTTAGATTTAATACAAGATTCAATTCAATTCTCTCCTACATTAGCATCGGATTTTCTTTGATTTTTAGTTTTCCATAATTTTCTCTACCATTTTCTCTTTCCAAACCTCAAATTTTCTCATGGAGATTTGCAAACCCTAGAACTCCTCTACAATGTTCTTGGAATTCAAGCCCAATGAAGATCTTCATTTGTTGAGATTCAGGTAAGTTGTTCATTTGGTTGATGTGGCGCTGAATCCCGGAGGGTGGTTAATGACCGTCGACCCTTGAGAAAATTTGTGGATGTGTCGAGATAACAGACACCACTCCATTGAATCCCTTTTCGGGACTCAGTTACTTGAAAATGTCAATTAAAAATGGCTGTCCCAATGCGAGGTCTCCTTTGTGCGAGAACTCTACGAAATACAACTGTCTGATTTCAGCCTTTTGTCCCAACAACCCTTCACAACAACCACGGGTCCACATACGAGTAAAATGGCCACATAGGGCCCATTTATCCATACTAAAACATATAAGCACATGACTATGAGGACCATAGTCCACTTAAGAGTTTAAATATACACCAACTCTTGCTCTGAAACATATATCAAAATTAAGAATTCTAATACATGTTTTTACAAAAATATAAATCAAAGCCACACAATCGGCTTTCTTCTCACTATCGACCTCTAGTAGGCGCCATCTCCCTGCACATCCTCCCATGAAGGGGCGTCCTGGCCCCGGGTGAGCAATGCCCTGATAGAGTGAAATCCTCTGAGTACACTCCCCACCTAAGTGCACATGCAATGGTCATGCCACAAGCACATTCCAATCACGATTATGTCTATCCTAGAATGGAATCTACATGACATGAATGAGATGCTACTCCTCATGATCCCTGTACCAAGTCCTCACCGAGACTTCTTCTTAACATGCAATATGCCATGTATGAAAACCGTTTCCAAACAAAATGTTGTTTATTTGTGGAGCAAGCTACTCGGAAGTATATAAATACGTTGGACAATCCTCCGAGGTGAATTTATTGGATTTTCTCCAAAACAATTCATGGGTCTCTCCGACGTAAATTGTTGGACGATTTCCCAACATAATTCTTCGGACAACCTTCCGATACAATTTTATTGTTTTGGACATACTCCGATAATAATTATGTGGACCCTCGATGCTAAATTAATTGGACATACTCGTGTAATTATGTGGACAACCCTCCAATAAAACCGCTTTGTTCAAAAGCCATGTTAGGAAACCTCCTATCATTCAAGCGACCTTTTAGGACTTTGTCTGAAATAGAAACTGACATCAACACTAAACGCAATGCTGATTTTCCCGTACACTTACCCATTTCATGCGATGTACTTGCGCACCAATCTGATACAATTGTGCCATTGCACTCTAAGTCATACTAATGTATAAAGACCTCCACATGGACACTTTATACCGTACACTACCGGCATGTACCATGGACCTCGTAATCTAATGCACACAAAGTCACACATTCATTAACGTTAATATACATGCGATTAAATACTACCATTTATCACATTCGTATCCAACATCAAACAAGCATGCATCAACATCGTTCCAACTACTACTTAGACAAATAATGTCATACTCAAATCCCTAGGCTACATCATGGCACATAATGCCCATAAACTAGCCTACAACATGTCATGCAATAGCCATGTCACACGAAACACATCCTGAACCCATTATGTTCGAGCACACATATTGACATCTAAACTATGATACCAGCAACGAGAGATGTCATTTCATTCAATCACACAAACACATGTTAACATTTCATCAAGTCACTACCTAGGCAAATGTACACCTCGCATGACATATCATGCACCTAAGGGTAGCCTCTGACCTTTGCCATGTAATGGCCACTTCGACACCTGACTCCTCACATCCACACAACCAATAATTAGCACACTTGTTGTAACAATCAATTTTTTTAACAAGTATGTGAGCACCAATTTCCATTGAAAATCATGTGGTCAGATTCTAGACTCCAAGATCTTTCCATAGAGTCCAAGAACCCAAAACAGAGCTCGGATGAGAAAGTTATGGCCGTCCGAAGTTGGAGACCTCGTATGAATAGTGACTAACGCACTGAACCAGCAGGGGCCTACTGTTTTTCGTCATATTTGGATCAAATATGAGTTCAAATTTTATCAAGATATATATGGATGGATTCACAGGCTCAAGGGCTTTGCAGAGTCTAGAACACCCAAAGCGAATTTGGACGAAAGTTATGGCGGGTTGAAGTGGAGCCTCGTATGAGCAGTGGCGCGCACGAAGAACCAGTGAGGCCCTCTTGTTTTCATCATTTCGAATAAATATGAGTTCAAATTTTATCAAGCTATATATGGATGGATTGTAGACTCAAAGGGCTTTCCATAGAATCTAAGAACACCCAAAAGGAGCTCGGACAAGAAGGTTACGGACATCCGAAGTTGGAGGCCTTACCTGGCAGAGTGCGATTAGACTGTGCATGAAACCAGAAATTGCTTTCCGGGGCTCCTTCAAAGCCCCTCGTGCATACTATTTTCCTACGAACTCATCCCGGAAACAACCCTTTCACCTAGCAACAAACTTGTCCCAATTAGGTCCTGATTCAATAAAAACATGGCCTGAAAACTCAAATCCCCGAACTCAACACAAATCAACTTCAAAGCTACCCAAAAAAAAAACTGGACATCATAGCTCCAAAACCAGAAAATTCAGTTTTTGTGTCCAGGAACACAACCAAACAGCCCCTAGGGCTCAACCAAGACCAAAACAACATTTAGATGAAATATAAACCCGAGTAGGAAGGTTCCTACCTCTTGGGCCGAAAGCCCGAAATTTTTGGAGTCAAGGCGAGACCCGACCTTCAGAACTTCCGGCTGAATCTTTGGCAAAAATTCTTGATTCGGTGTCAACGTTGCCCTCGTGAATACTCCGACTTTAAGTCTTGACCGAATGACCACACAGAACCGCCGATCGAGTAAATCTTAGAGAAGGTAGAGCTTCTCTCACTGCTTTCTTCTCAAACCAGAAATCTTGGGTGAAAATGCGTGTTGTCATTTCCTGTGTAACCCTACGTCTCAGTAGATGAACTTTAGAAATTTTGGCTGATGATTCGACCGATCTCAAGTAGATCTTAGAGATAAGGTGGAGATTTTCTCCCTCTATCTCACTTCTCCCCTCACTGCCGATCCCTCCAGAAAATGAGCTTTCTTCCCTTCTTTTCTTTTTTTTTTTTTGTCTCTTTAAGCATAAGTTGGACGTGGGGCCGCGCAGCGCAGCGTCCACGACCATCGGGTTTATTTACGTAAAGCGATTTATTTTCGATGCCAGATTTACAATTTTATTTTAAATGAAGCTTACTTCCGTCATTCTGGCTACCGAGATTTTTAAGAAAATCTCGTCCCTGAGGTTATTAGATACCTAACTTAAAAAAATTCGTAAAGAATTCCCACTACCTAGGAATTCAGCGAAACTTTTAAAGTTACTCGTTTTTCGTGATACGGACTGTGGCGCAGTCGGTTCGTCAAATCGAACTCTATGGAGTTTTCTAGGCTTCCCGAGCCATTTACGGCAATTTATTATTAATTTTATACTTTTGAAAATTTTAAATTTTCCGGGGTTCTATAGTTGCTTCTCTTTCTAGTTTTGAAATCTTGATTTTTGTTGGTAATTCTACTCGGAGATTGGACATTTTCTTGAATTTTGATTGTTATGTTGACTATGTGCTGACACCCCGAATCCGGGGTCCGTTGACAACCAACAACTGAGATTCTGCATGGATTTGGTGACCCGATACCACCTTTGTTATATCCCTGTTTACATCGGGATCCACTTATTTTAAAAAAAAAGCAGGTAAAGTCTCCTTTGTTCGGGGAAGCTCTACCCGACATATAACACAGTATAACAATATAACCACCAACACATCGAGTCTCGAGTAGTATTGACCTCCACGGGGGTCCATGCAATCCATATCCTGATATGCAACTATATCACAATAATCCCGTAAAGTTTATTAATAAACAACACTCTTATACACCAACATACTAAAACTAGCTTGTTCTAATATAAGTTTTACTCGGCACCACCTGATACATCCCTTTAAGGACCATTCATTCATATTTAAATAAAAATATGAAATGGAAATGATTAATTACAATCCACAAGGGTTCGATCCACGACCTCGCACCATAATTATGCAGCTGACAGCCCTCAACTGGCACATGGTGTCAGCGAAAGGTGTCATTTTTTTTATAAACTTCATAACCTTTAAGCTTGTTCATTCATATAATGTTAAACATTTAACAGCTATAAATGCAGCGCAGCGGATTACAAAATATATACAAGCTCCGTATATGGAAATTATTCAACATTCTGATAATATTTACATTGTTTACAAAACAAAGCATATCTGAAATAGACCCAAAAGGTCTTTAGTGGGCACCTAGTAGTGTGTTGGCCTTGGTTGCTGATGTAGAGTGTCCGGACTTCTCGTTTCTTCTTTTCCTGTACCTACACGGATGAAACACCCCGTGCTAAAACATAGCAGGTGGGAATTAATACATATGGATGACCTCTAATAAGGGTCATCACACTTCTAACTCACACATGCATACATCCCTAACATATCATATCATTTAAACTTGCTTATACATATTTCAAGCCACTTATCATACCATGTTTCATTTCTTATCATTTTACACTTTCTTCCCGTATTCTTGTGCGATATCTTTGTCATCGCATAAGCGATCTTCTCCTTCTCTTATCATATCATATCATTTCATATGTTATATTCAAGTCATTTGTTTACTAGTTATCTTTGTATAAACCTTAGAAATTGAATAAGGAAACTATAAGGGCTTGAAATGTATTCTTGTCTGAAGCAGTGGTCTATAAGGAGCCCAAAGCGTATTATTATCATTTGGTGAGACAATGACCATTTATAAGAGCGAAAGTATTGTTATCATTATGCGAGACAATGACCATCTATAAGAACCCGAAGGCGCCGTAATGACCCAAAGGGGTCAGTGATCAGTATCTTTGCGAGACTTGTTTTTCCTAATAGGCATACCCATCCCATCTACACCATGTTCTAAATAAGCAAATCAATTGTGTATTTTATGTTCGATTACATATCTCCCTTATTCTAGAATAATTATTGTCATCAGAGTAATCATATGCTATATTTACTGATCATTTATTTGTATCTTTTCATTTTCATATCTCATTATATGCATGAATAACTATGGTTATCATGTATGATTATGAACTATTAATATCATTTCAATTTCATCAAACTTTATATATGGATGGATTCTAGGCTGAAAGGCTTTCCATAGAGTCCCAGAACATCGAAACGGAGTTGGATGAAGAAATTATGGCCGTCGAAGTGGGAGGCTTCCCATGAGCCGGTGGCTACGAGCAACACAAGCGGAATGGCTACTATTTTCATATGATTTTATGGACCAAATGAGTTCCAATAGCATCAAGGCTATATATGAATGGATTACAGACTCGAAAGGGCTTCCAGTAGAATCCCAGAACATCAACGAGAGTTGGACGAAGAAATTATGACCGTCCAAAGTTGGAGGCTTCCCATGAACAATGGCTACGAGCAACCAGCAGGGCCTACTGTTTTCGTGATTTCTGGACCTAATATGAGTTCCAATATTATCAAACTATATATGGATGGATTCTAGACTCAAAGGGATTTCCATAGAGTCTAAGAACATTCAAAACGGAGTTCGGATGAAGAAATTATAGTGAGTCCAAAGTTTGGGCTTCCCATGAGCAGTGATTTCTGAGGCAGCCGAAGCGAGGAGGCCTCTTTGTTTTCATGATTCTGGACCTAATGAGTTCCAATATTATCAGAGATATATATGTATGGATTTTAGACTCGAAAGGACTTTCCATAGGTCAAGAACATCTGAAACGAGTTCGACGAAGAAATTATGACCATCCAGAAGTTGGAGAATTTTAGACATCTGTAAAAATGATATTTCATAATACAAATATTCACTAACCAGGGATTCTGATCAACCAAGCCCGGGTAATCCAAACACTACCAATATACAGTAGGGTTCTTGGGCCAAATTCATCAAAAATGGGTTTACATGTTTGATTTTCCCATACAAAAACATAGACACCATCAAAGTTCCATACCGCAAGATTCAGACATTCCATGCTAAATCCATAATTTTTCCATGCAAAAACCTAGACTTCCATACCTTTGTTCTTCTCCCTCTTCTTCTTCCTCTTCTCTTCTCTTCTTCTTCCCCTCTTCATCTTTTTTTTGCTCTCCAAAATGAGGAGCCACTTGATCTTATCCTCACTGGTCTTAATTCTCCTTTTATTTCTTTAGTCCTCAAACTCTTTTCTGTTGCAAATCAAGTTATGCATATTTCACTTTGCTTCATAACCTTCTTATCTGCCAACTTTTGTGTCATGTCTTAACAAATTACAAATTTACCCTTATATCTTGTACAAATTCTGGGTTTAGAATTTTTTTTTCACTTAGCAAAATAATAATTGCGAAAAATTTAAAATGCATTTATAATATACCCTAATTATGTTTAAGCATTTATGGTGTATTTTGAAGTGTTACATGCGACTATTTATACAATAGTCAAGAATTCAATTACAATTCTTTTTACATAAAATACTTTTATAAAAGTATTGTCAAAGGCTACATGTCGACCTTCTTCACAATCATGGTCTCATGGACTGTAGTCTCCACATAAACTCTGTACTTGAAAAGGGTCCGTGAGTGAGCAATGCCGGAGAAATATTCCTACAGGGCTACTCCCCACCTAAGTGCATATGCAATGGCACACCACACATTCAAGTAAAAACATGCACTCTCTACTCAATGTCTACATGTGGATGAGAATGTGACTCACCCTATCCCATATCCCGGGTCCCTCACATGCATATGCCAAATGTGAAAACTGTCATTGGTATTTCACCCAATGACCCTTTATCCAAAACAAAAGCTTTTGTTTTTATAAATCAAATCCTTTGGACAACCTCCGATGCTTTCCGCTTCATTCAAAGCCCTTAGATGATCTTTGACGTGGGCGATCTCCGTTACTAAGACAATCTCGAATCTACGGACAATCCCGATCGGACAATCTTGACCTTGGGCAGTCTCGATAATAACTTTATTTTAAAGCTATGGACAATCTCCGTCATGACTTTATTCACAAGCTATGGGCGGTCTCAGAATATAGCTTTATTTCAAAGCAACGGGCAGTCTTGATACTTATATTTATTTTAAAGCTATGGGCCAGTCTCAGTGCGGCTTTATTCACAAGCTATGGGCCGATCGATATAACTTTATTCAAAGGCCTTTGGGCGGTCTCCGATAACCTCAAAACCGTCGAGCTCATTTTTGGACGTCGTCCATGTTACCTATTTTCATCGACACGAACACCGGTGTCGATCTTTCTGTGCCAGCTCAGCGCTGCATGTCTTGAGGCGTGCAGTGCACTTATCTGATACGATCATGTCATTGCCTATTCATACCATGCTACATATACAATGAGTACTATATGTGCATGCTACTCATCTTATAATTATCCATGCATCATTTGGACATTTATATCCAACAAGCATTTCAAATTCCAAATAAATCATACAATACATGCCAACATATCAATACACGCATACGTTGGCATCCACGAGTCACTACTTGAGTAGCACATCCGTCAACCCTCTAGGCTAATTGTGACAAGACATGTCCCACCCAACGCTGGCCTACAATAGCCATGTAATGGCCTTATTAGTACAATCATCTGGCCAAAACATTAAGAACACACAATTTGACTTCCACACAATTTTAACCAAGTATATCACTCAATTCAATGATATACTCTGATGGTCAGCAAAAATCTGGACACAAATCATTAAATGACCTGATTTATAGCGATCCACAGCGAACTATAGCTTGGGTTATAGAGTCGATTTGAGTGATTCAAAAAGTACTTCTTTTGTCCCAGTTTCTCAGATGAATACAGGTTCAGCCAGAGAGGATTGATCTATAGAAATTTCTCACTTTTTCTGTCAAAATCAGTCCCAAAACCTAGATAGTAGGTTCGGCCAAAACAGAGCAGCTTGGAGTAGTCCTGGGAAACGGACCATAACTTGAGTTCTAGAAGTCTGATTTGGGTGATTCAAAATCCTAACATCAGCTACAATTTCCTTGAAGGTTACTAGTCTAAATTCTCCCTTTTTCTAATCGAAAATCAGCCCCGAAAACTAGACACCATATAGGATCAAAGCGAGCCTTATTCCATGTATTATTGCGAAACAGCCCTTAGGGCAAAAGATCCAAAACAACCCTTTAGGCATTAAAACTCAACCAAACAGCCCCTAGAATGGAAAATAACCAAAGTAGAAAGAATCCCTACCTCTTGGAGCGTAGAAGAAAATCTAGGAAGTCCTATGGATACTTCCTAAACCCGAAACCTTTGATCCCAAACTCCTCACTTGAATCTTCTGTGAAATTCCGTGATTTCGGTACCCACGCGTAGCTCTCGTCGAGCAGATGAACTTTCGTTTTTGGCCCAACGAATTCCGACAAACAGAACTTCGTGGATCGAAAAGAGAAGAAAGAGCTCTCTTTCATCTCTCTCTTTCTCACGCTCTCTCTCTCCCTCTCTCTCTTCCGTTTCCTTCTCTCTGTTTTTTCCTTTCTTTTTCCTTTCCTCTTTTCTTTTGTTTTCCTTTCTATAACTTAACTTAATTGTTAAGTTTGATATGTGGCCCTCATGGTGTCACATGTCCACTTCAGTCCGGGTTAGATTCGACTCAAACCATTTATTTCTTTTCAATTCAATTCCGCATTTAGTGTGAAATTAGCTAACCATTTCTAATTTCAGAGATTTTAAGTAAAAATATCGTCCGCAAGTCCAAACTCCACCCATCCAGAAAATTAGTAAAAATTCAAGTTTATTATTGATTAATTAACTGAAACTTTTCAAGGTCACTTCTAAGGCCCCATAGGCGGAGTCTAATGGCACAATCTATTTAGTCATCAGGATACGAGAATTTTCGAACTTCCACTAAGACCATTTAAACAATTTTATTATTTTATGAGGTTTCACACTATGAATAGTTATCTTCAACATTAACGTCAAATTTTCTTTTATTTTTATATTCCCTTAATTTTCTTTGTCATTTTCCCTCTCCATACCTCAAGTTTTCTCATGGAGTTTTGCAAACCCTAGAATTCCTTTGCAATGCCCGTGGAATTCAAATCCAATGAAGGTCTTCACAGTCTATCGAGCTTCGGGTTAGTTGTTGATTGGGTTGGTTCTCTTATAAAAGCATGAGTTGTTTTACATTTTTTGCTTCCTAAATTGTCCTTATTGATACAACATTTCTACTAAACTATCCTTGTTAATAAATTTTTCATCTTTCAGTTTATTTTTAGATTTAATACAGGATTCAATTCAATTATCTCCGACATTAGCATTGGATTTTCTTGGATTTTTATTTTTCTATAATTTTCTCTACCATTTTCTCTTTCCAAACCCCAAATTTTCTCATGGAGTTTTGAAAACCCTAGATTTCCTCTAGGATGTTCTTGGAATTCAAACCCAATGAAGATCTTCACCCGTTCTTGAGATTCAGGTTAGTTCTTCATTCGGTTGGTTCTCTTTGAATCTTCAATTTTGTTGACAATCCTCAAAGATTGGACATTTTTCTTGAATTTTGATTATTTCGTTTCTTGTGACTAGTTATCTTCGACATTAACACCTATTTTCTTCCACAATTTTTAAGACTTTGCCCTCTCCATGCCTTAGATTCTAAGGTGGGTTTGCAAACACTAGAATTCCTCAGCAATGTTTGTGGAATTCAAATCCAATAAAGATCTTCATCGTCTACTGAGATTTAGGATAGTTGTTAATCGAGTTTGTTCTTTTTCTAGTTTTGGAATCTTTATTCTCAAAACTGCCCCCTAATACTACTAATATTTGTTTGCAATGAGATTTTAATTTTCCTTACTATTATAATTGATTTTCTATTAATTGTTTGGTTTTGATTTCTCTCTGTCTCTCTAAGTATAACAAACCTTCTTTCACATGTAAATAAAGTCAAGCTTTACCTCTATTTCTTTGCGGATCTATCTCCTTACAGATTGTTATTGGTTTATTAATTGTGAAATATTCATATTGCAATTTTGCGTTTATTAATTATGAAATTTTCGTCAAATTGTTGTGGTTTACTTTCAATCATTTATCTGTTTTCAACATTTACACATTAATTTGTTGATGTTTCATGATAGTGTTTGTGGGATTGTGGCTTGGTTATTTATAAGAAAATCTTTTATAAATATTTTAATAATAATATATCGTAACATTTTGAGTATTCATGTTCCATTAACAGGTCTTCAAAAACATAAATATCAAACGAGATTAATTTTGGTACTCTAATTTAGAAAATATTAACTTCCTTTAAAATGGAAAGATATAATATTATAAATTATGGAAAATTTGATGAGTTGGAAGTAATAAATATAAATTTAACGTGCTTCCTCTCTAAACCTTAGCCTCATTTTCTCTAAATTTTTTCTTTGCTAGCATTTTTTCTTTCAGTAATGAAGGGTGATTTTTTTGTCATTCTTGACTTAAAATTACCCTCCTATATCTCTTTTCATCTTTTTATTTTTCAATAAAATTGTTATTCCAAATAGATTAGGTTTTTAAATGTTTTTTCGTGATTTAGTTGTCGTCTTAGTGCGCGTATAATTGTCGTCGCCTTCATACGCATGTGATTGTCGTCGTCTTTGAGCGGCAGGTGATTGTGTCATCTCAGTATGACGTTTTGGTTTTCATCGTCGTGATGCAACGTTTACTTGTGTTTAAGCGATTCAGACGAGCAAAATATATTCAGTCAAATAAGAAATCAAATCAATGATTGTCATCATGCTGCAAAACTGGAGTCATAGGTATTCTAATCACAATAGTAATATCAGATGTGTAGACTCAACTATCAAATGTATAAGTTTTGAGTCGATTAATTATGAATGTTGTTTTTTTAGCAATTTTGATTATATGTTTCTATCGATGTATTGCTAGTTTAAATCAATTAAATAATTTCTCTCTTCAAAAAAAATAAATTTAACTTTCTTTTTACCATTTATCAAATAGTTTTACTTTCCTTTATAAATGGTGATTTAATTTATTGAGAAATTTTTTATGAAATAAGATTTTATTGTAAAAAATGTAATATATTATTTAGAGTTATAAATTGATTCAAATAAATTTTAAAATAATATATTGATTTTAAAGTTTAAAATGAAAGAATTAGATTCGTTGTAAGTAGTTTATATATACTTTTCTAAAAATATCTATTATAAAATTACATATAAATATTTTATAATATTAATAATAATTTTTTTAGATTTTTAAAATCATTTTTAAATAGTCTAATATTGAATTTTTTTTTCCCAAAACACTTTTTAAAGCCAAAATTATTATAACATTGTTAAAAAGTCAAAATTATATCCTAAAATCACTTAATCAAGTCTATATTTTAGTTATTTTTTGACAACATTTCATTCTTTTATTATAGAATAAATTTACGAGTTTATAAAACAAGACATGAATATTATGAGTGGATCTTTTGACTTTGTACTCTTTTCTTTTATTTTTTTTAAATATTTAAGCTAATACCAATATGTTTATCATTTTATAATAATTTGTATTGATTTTAAATTAACTGAATAATTTATTACTTAAAATTTTTTAATTTAAATTTTTAAATTTTAATAAAATAATGCAGAGTCTAAAAAATGTTTTTAGTAAAATGTTTATTTTTGGGTTACTTTGTTGCAATATTTTGACATGAAGTTGTTATACACTCCAAAATTTGCTCATATATTATTATTATTATTATTTAATATTACTTTTTTATTTTATTTTTTTATTATTATTTTTCTATTCCCATTCCCAATTCCCTATATTCTCTACCCATACCCTATCCCATCATCCTACCTAGGGAGTGCTAATGATGAATGAGTCTAGCTCAATTGAGTTTCAGTCGAGTCGCTAAAAATAGAGTATATTATTTATGTCATCCCCAAAGTAGAGGATATGTTAAAAAAACTTTAAAATTTTTATATACAAAATATTCGAGTTTCTAGCGAGCTTTTCGAAATGAGTTACCAGTCATCGACACTTTAATTAGTTAACATTTCAAGTCGAGCTCACACGAGTCGAGTTTTGACCGAGTCGAGTCCGAGTAGCTCGCGAGTTGTCTCGTCTCATTAGCACCCCTAATCCTACCCAACTAACCCCCTCTTTCTTTCTCTTCTTCCGCTTCTTCTTTCTCCTTTTCTCTCCGAGTCTTTTTGAACTCACAAAGAACTCATTTTCTCATTATTTTCTTCCAAATTCAAACAAATCTATGGCAAAGTTCAACAAGAAATGTTGGAGTAAAATCGAATATATGGGCTGATATATTAAATAAATATGAATTATAGGCTATCAAATAAAGTTAGGCTAATTAAGTGATTAATTTAAGTTTTAGGGCCTTAATTAATATATTATAAAGTGTGGGCATCAATGTGTAGAGACAAACGTAATTTCTATTTTTATGATGGATTAAAATAGAAATTACAAACAACCGTGACTGTTCATATACAGACACAATTGGTTACAAATAGGGGTTATGGTCCCTGTGATCACAAGGTTTTTCTTCTTCCGATTCCTACATCGTGAGAGAAATATTAGACAGAAAACTAGTGCATCCCAAGATCATAAAGCCTCGATTCGAGATTTAGATCCGAAGATCATAAAGCCCTCAGACTCATATCTCGTATCGTAAGATCATGAGCCAGACGATTCAACATCTCTAATATTTTGTTATGGATTCGCATTCGCAAACTCGTATTTTGATTCTTTATGATTCAATATAAATGTTCATGTTCAGGTGGATGGTTTTCACATAATTTTTTAAATATCTCATTTGCACGAGCCAAAGTTTCATGTTGAAATTGTTTCTAGAATATGTTGATATGTTAGAAAAGGATTTTTTTATTTTAGGGCGAAAATATATATATATATATATATATATATATATATATATATATATATATATATATATATATATATATATATATATATATATATATATATATATATATATATATATATTTTTTTTTTTTTTTTTTTCCTTGATCCGCGTAAATGCTCCAGCACAGTTCTTGTCCTTGAAGGACAATTAGAGTATGGATTCATGTCCACACGAAGAGACCGATTAGCAAATGAATACGAAATACGGCAGGCGTGGAAGGCTATTAGTTCAAAAAGATGTTACTCAGAAGGAGAAGCAGCATTGGTACACTTTGAAGAAGTACATGATAAAATATATATATATATATATATATATATATATATATATATATATATATATATATATATATATATATATATATATATGTGTTTTAATTTAGTGATTTAAATATAAATATGTTATCGTACGATTGTATTTCGAGAATTTACATTCAAATATAGGTGTTTATATATATATATATATATATATATATATATTGAGATAAGTTAATTAACACAATATGTCACCAAAGTGACCACTTTTGTGCAAATTAATTTTATTTCAAAATATAACAAGATTATGTGCCTGTAATTTATGTGAATATTAATCGGCCCAAAGGAAAATTAATATTTAACATAATTGCATGTACACCTGTGGTAATAAACGCGTGATGATTATTTGGTTTTACATATGAATAATAAATTGGCCCAAATAAAGATTTATCATTCGATATGTTCTTATTATCAGTATTTGATTACTACACCAAGATATCACTTACAAGTTAATATTTTTATCCAAAGATAAAATATTAATAGAGTGTCCGATATCTTGAGATGGGGTTTGCCTTTATTTGAATTTATTTTCGGTTTTGCATCTTATGTGAGTTTGTTTTGCCCATTTATTGTTCTACGATTCAGCTACTAGTTACGCTACTTGACATTAATTTCTATTCCTATGTTAAATGGCACAAACTTCAAGACATGGCATGAGAACCTCCAAATAGTTTTCGGTGTCATGGATATGGACCATGCGTTAAGGGTTTCTTCTCACTTATCTTCTTTGTTGAAATTCATTTGATGAAAGAGAGGGATATTGAAGGTGGAAGTCGAATCGCGTGTGTTTGATGATGATCATTAGAAGGCCATTCCAAAAAGACATTGAGTCGCCAATATCGAAGCGATAAAGATAATTGAAGAGTTCTAAAAGAAATTAAAGAATAGATTTGCGAAAGTAGAAAAGTCTGAAACAAAATTTGCTTTTGGCAAATCTCATCTCAATGAGATATAAAGGTAATAGGAACATTAGAATTACATTATGGAAATGTCTCATCTTGCTTCAAAGTTAAGAGCACATAAACCCTGATCTCTACGAGGATTTTCTTATTGCATTTGGTTTTGATATCTCTTCTCCACACAAATTCAGTCAATTTAAGGTGAGCTACATTGCCAAAGGAGACTTGGTCTCTTAATGAGCTCATCTCACATTGTGTGCGAGAAGAGGAAAGGTTGAAAACGAAAAGATAGAAAGTGCTCATTTAGTGGTACTTCGAGGATAAAGGGGAAGAAAAGAAAGAAGGATAAGAGAGTACGGAGGTTCCATATCGAGAAACAACGTAAAAAGAAAAAAGGGTTGATGGTTGTTTCTTACGTAGGCCCCGTGAGACATAAGCAATGTACCAACTATCATGCTTGGCGTGCAAAAGAAAGATACACTTCTTAATCCTAGTTTGTTACGAGTTAATTTGACTTTGGTACCTAAACACACTTGGTGGATAGATTACGGTACAACCACTCACGTCGGTGTGTCCGTACGGGGTTTGCGAGTTGCAGAAAGCGAATGATGGTAGAAGATAATCTTTGTAGGCGATGGCAAGAAGGTGAGATTGAAGGCAATTGGGACGTTTAGGTTATTATTAAAAATCAGTACTTATTTGGATTTGAATGAGACATATATTTATCACGAGTCCTTTAAAAGCGGAATTTGGATTTTCTATTTCCATATTGGACAAATTTAGTTATACTTGTTCTTTTGGAAATAATAAATTTAGAGCTTTCGAATTCAAATTTAGTTGATGCGGTTCTTCTCTTATGTAGATAACCTTTATATACTTGTCTGATTGCTTCATATCATGAAACCTTGGTCAGCACTCAAGGTATTAAAAGAAAAGTGTAGATGAGAATTCCTCATCATTATGGCATAAGAGATTAGGTCGCATCTCGAGAGAATTGAAAGGCTTGTGTCATATGGGATTACAGATTCCTTTGATTTGCAAATTTTGAAATTTACGCAAAATTATAAAGGAAAACAAACAAACACGAGAGAGTTGGTGCAGCCAGGAACTCTAGATGTCTTCTGGTGATACATATAGATATTTGTGGGTCATTTCTCAGTTCCGTGAATGGCGCGACGATATTTTATCAACGCGCTTATAGGCGATTTTTCACGTTGGCTGCGCGCATGCCATTCATGAAAAGTCTCAATCCTTTGGAAGTGTTCAAATCGTTGAAGTTGAGTTGAAAATCAGCGCCGATAAAGGATTAAAGAAAGCGTCGGATCTGGCCAGTGGTGGTGAATACTATGGAAAGTATGGCCGGTTCGAATTGAACAACGTCAGGACCATTGCTAAATTCACAAGAGAGTGCGGTATCATCCCACGGTACACCATACCAAGTTCTCGAGCATGAATGGTGTTCTTTGAAAGCGAAAGCGAGCCTTCAAAGACATAGTACAGAAGTATGATTAGTCATTAACTTGCCAATATCACTGCGGGGTGAAGCATTAAAGGAAATTTATGGCATATATCATTAGCAATTGCAACTAAAGTAACTCACTAAACCCTTATGAACTTTGGGTGGCAAGAAGCCTAGTCTAAAGCACTTACACATTGGGGGATGTCCAGTTGAAGCAAGGCCTTACAGGCCACATGAAAAGAAATTGGATTCAAGAGCGGTTAGTTGCTATTTTATTGGATACTCTGAAAGATCTAGGGGTTACCGATTCTATGATCCCTCTCTTCTTAAATCAAGATTTTGAGACGGGGAAATGCTCGGTTCTTTGAGGATGTTGTTGAGTTTGATGGGAGATAAGGATAGGGATTTTCTTTTGAAGGAATATGTTGATATTCCCACGGTATCATTGACAGTGATCGAGGCTCCTATGCGACATTATTCAAGGCATATCAAATCAAAACAATATCGAGAACCTCCCGTTCCAAAAAGAAACTCTCCTCCAAAACCTCGCCATTAAGGAGATCCACTAAAAGGAGAAGTGCATTGCGGATAGTTTACATTTAATTTCTTGAGACATGAGTTTTGACATTAGTGCGGTGGAAGATGATCAATCAGCTTCCGCGAAGCCACTGAAAGTTCTAAATCTTAAGAGTGGATTGATGCCATGAATGAAGATCAAGTCCATGAAGGACAATGCGTTTAGGATCTTGTCCCATTGCACGAAGGTGTATGAAACCCATTGGTTGCAAATGGATATTTAAAACCCGAGAGGATTAGAAAGGTGACGTGGAAGTCTGAGCTCATCTTGTCGGCCAAGGGTTATACCTGAAGGCATCGATTATAAAGAGACTTTCTCCGATTTTCATCGAAAGACTCTTTTAGGACAATAATGGAACTTGTGGTAGCACTTTGACCTTGAGCTTCATCGGATGGATGTTAAGGCAGCATTTCCTGATGGTGACATTGATGGAAACAATGTAGATGCTGACGGGAAAATTTTGTGACGGGAGATTCAAAGAGGATGGTTTGCAAGTTAAAGAAATCTATCTATGGGCTTAAGGAAGCTTCTCATCAATGGTATTACAAGTTTCATCAAGTTATCATTTCGTCTGGTTTTGAGATGAATATGGTTAATGACTGTATATACCATAAGTTCGATGAGTAAGCATATTTACTTGAACATATGTTGATGACATATTGCTTACCTGCTTGATATAGGCATTTTGCATGAAACCAAGAGATTTCTATCGAAATTTGAGATGAAAGATCTTGGTGATGCTTCTTTATTATTAGGTATCTGAGATACTGCGGGATGATCTTGGAGAATACTTGGTTTATGAAAAGTATATTGAAAAGTCTTAAGGTTGTATCACATGATTGCAAACCAAGTGACACCACAATGGCTAGGAGACAAATTTAGTCTCGATAAATGCCCCAGAATAATTTTGAGATTCCAAGAGATCTGTAGTTCTTATCTGCGTCGTGATAGGAAGTACGATGTAATACTCAATATGTCTCAAATAGGATATTGCGTACGTGACATGTTAGGCGAAATTTAAGCAATCACAGGAAAGAAGGATCCTTTGAATGCTTGATCAAACGTGTCATGAGGTACTTACAGAGAACAAAAGACTACATGCTCACTTATCGAAAGTTAGATAAGTTAGAGATCATTAGATATTCGACTCGATTTTCTTTGGATATCGAGATAGCATGAAACTCTATGGAGCTATATCTACTTACTTCTTTGAAGGTGCTATATCTTGGAAGAGTGTTAAGCAGTCCTATTAGCTTCTTCGAACTTGGCAAATTTGAGTTTGTAGCTTGTTATGAGGCATCAATCATGGAATATAGTTTGCAAAATTTTGTATCCACGGGGCTCACATTATTATGGATGGCATTGAAAGACCACTTAAGTTATTTTATGACAATCGACGTACTATATTCCATGACAACAGGGGACCGACGAGTCAAGATTTATAGACCTCGAATTCCTAGTTGTCAAAGAAAGGGTTCGAGTGGACTTATATCTATAGAGCACATTAGGACGAGCTCAGCTGATTGTAGATCCATGACTAAGGGTTACCACACTTTGCGAGGACTTTCATGAGCACACTGCTCATATGGGTGTGGTTTCTCTTCAGGATGTGTCGTTTTAGTGGGAGTTTGTATTTTAAATGCTTTTTAGATACTTTTGTTATGGATATTATGGATTTTAAGGTTATTCTTTGCGATGCAAAGTATTAGGTTTTCATCAACTTTGATTTTGTATGGTTTGATCTCACTAAGGTTTAAGGAGGACGGAGGTTGGAAATAGGCATGTTGAGATCCACATTGCATGAAATTTCCATGCTACACATTCACTTGATCTTTGTCATTAGTTACATTGATATATGTGATTATTGATGGAGTCTGAATTCTGAGAAATAATAACGGCGATTGCTTTAGTTCTATATTGGTGTGGTTAATGGACAAGATTGTTAATGCATATAAAAGTTTTGATAGAAAAACTCATGAAATTTCGTAAGTATAATTCCGTTTATAAGTTACATATATAGCTAAGTAGGAGATTGTTGGAAGTAAAATCGAATATTAGGCTGATATATTAAATAAATGTGGTGTAGGCCTATCGAATAAGGATTAGGCTAATTAAAGTGATTAATTTAAGTTTTGGGGCTGTAATTAATATATTATAAAGTGTAGGCATCAATGTGTAGAGACAAGCGTAATTTCTATTTTATGATGGGTTAAAATAGAAATTCCCACGAACAATAATATTATTCATATATATAGGCACGATTGGTTATAAATAGGGGTCATGGTCCCAGATCACACAAGGTTTTTCTTTCTTCTGATTCCCATTGTCGAGAGAGAAATGGAAACGAAAAGCCCAGTGTAGATGCGGGAAGTTAATAAAACCTCGGACTCAAATTCGGATCTGGAGATCATAAAAGTTTGGACTTCGATTCAAATATCTCGATATTTTGTTATGGATTGATGCGGCCGCTTAAATCCTGTATTTTGATTAGCATTGATTGATAGATATTCTTGTTTGTGTGATGGTTTTCACATAATTTTTTTTAAATCTCTCAAGAAAAACTCACATTTTCATTTCTTTCCATCTCCTTAATTTCTTTCTTTTCCTTTTCTCACCACCATCATTCACCAAATGATTTGGAAAATCATCGGACAGTCCACTGTGAGCAACCTATAGCCGATGGAAGTGACCGTAATGCCCCTCTTCCATATCTTTTTCCTTTATTTTTCCCTCTCATTTTCTCACCACCCAAACATCATTTTCTTTCATTTCTCTAACTTATACATATATCTCTATAAAATGAATAAAATTTTCTTTTATAATTTCTATATTTTAGTTGCATAAGTGTATGTTGGTGATATGAACTTTTGTGGACTTAAAGTATAGACTTTTGTGGACTTGAATTATTGTGAAATGTGTGCTTGTTTAATGATGAAGTTTGTTATTAGTGGAATTTATTGGATTGAAACTTTAATCTTGTACATTGTATTTGGCTTAATTTTTTTGGTATTTATGCTTAGTTGTATTTTTAGGTTTTACCGTTTTAAAGATTAAATTGAAGTATTTTGGATATGCTTTAAGTTGTTGTAACACCCAAAGCCACCCTATAATTTTTATAATAATTTTTTATTATATGTTTTAGAGTATAAATCAGGCCAAATGGGGATTTTTCGAGAGTGTCAATGATTAAATAAAAATGTTAAATGATTATATGATCAAAAATGAGCATATGATTGAATGATATATGCTCGGTGATTAAATGATTAGACAGGAAATTAACCCAGTGAAAAGAGCAAATTTAAATTGAAAATAAGGACCCTAAGTCTAATGAAAATGGACTTAAAATGCAAAGAAATTAAATGAGAAAGGAAAGTAAATTGAAGTGCTAAAATGAGAAAAATGAAATGAAATAATGAGAAAAGAGCCCAGACAAGGCTTAAGGGAGGAAAATGAGGGGATCTAAAGGGTCATTTGAGACTAAGTTATCTCAGTGTGATTATTGAGATTTGAAGTGCAAATAAAAATGAATGTGGGCTATATAGTAAATTAGGAGAACTTAACCCCAATGGGTTTTGGTAGGCCTAAATGAGGCCTTGAGAAATAGGGGTTTGGGCGAATTTTGGTCTAGGAAGCTCATTAAGAGCAAAACGTTTTTGGAGAGAAAGAGGGGAGAAAAGGGGGGAGAAGCTAAGGCGAAGAGAGAGATCAAGCTTTTGGTGGCAATCTTTCCAATTTCTTGCTTCTAAGAGATCAAGCCACCTCTGAGGAAGATTTGAAGAGATTGAATTAGGAAATTAAACGCTAACCATCTTTTTGTGATTTTGATTTTGGGGAGAAGCTGGCACAGTAAAAAGGGGTTTGTATTGGTGCTAAACCACTTTGGGGTTGTTTTGGGTTGAGTTATGAAGAGTATTGTTGGTTTAATTGGTTTTGTACAATGTTTGTAAAAGGGAAATGTTAGGTTTTCAAAGGAAATCTTTGTCGAAATTTATCGAAAACTGTTCTTGTTTTAGCTATAGGTTAAGTTATAATCATCCAAATGAATTGATTCCAATTGGTAAAGAACCATAAGAGATAGGGCTACAAATGTATAGAAGGGACTAGGATAAAATTGTAGCTCTAAGGCTCCCGAATATGGGCTTAAGGAATGAGTTGAATTACAGCAAAGCTCCTTGAGTATACTCTTTGTTTTGGGTGTTGTTATGGTGTTTTGGCCATACGTTGAGTTTCACTCATCCAAATTGAGTAATTCAAAATTCTAGGTAAAAAATACTTCTAGGGGAATAATTTAATTGAAGGAAGTGTATGTAAATTATTACCCAGTCACCCATAATCATCCAAAGTGGGCTATGTGTAGAACAATCGATTACGCTGCAAATTAGGAGTAGTCTGGATGTAAATGCAATAACCAGGTTTTGGTAATTGAGTGGATGATTCAAATTGGAGAAAAACCTTAGAACCATAGATTCAAATGAGTAGAAGGAACTAAGTACCAGTATGGAGTTAAGACCCATAAGTGAAAAGTAATTAATTGATCCGATTGAGTTGGGCATATCGACTAGTTTATTAAAATCTTGTAACTTGAGTTTAGGTTATCCAAATTGGATGATTCAAATTGGAGGAAGAAACATAGAACCATAGCTTCAAATGAGTGAATAGCTTCAAATGAGTGAATGAACTGTACTAATTTATGGAGTTAAGACCTGATCGAAAAAAACGTTAGGTGATCTAGTTGGCTGGGCATATCGGCTAGTTTGACATTAAAATGCTCGTAACCCAGGTTTGAGTTATCCAAATGAGATGATTCAAATTCCTACTGAAAATAGAACTCCTAGAATAACTGACTAATATGTGATTGTCATTGTATTTGAATAGGGCGAGGAGGAAAGCGCGTGAAGTCGAGATTAGAGATTGGAATCAAGCGACAATTTTTAGTTTGTTCTCAAACTCTCTCTCTATTTCTAAAATATTTGAATAATTGTAGGCTGGATTTGAATTTTGAAATGAATGAAGAGAAAGTGAATATTGATTTGTGTTTGAAATGATTTGTTTTAAGTGATTTGAGACAATTGCTTGTGAAACGAATTTGCATAAGAAAATTGCATGAATGTAAAAATGTTCTATTTGCATACAAATGTATATATATATATATTATTGTAAATTGTATTGAATGATTTTAAAGCCCTTAAAGGAAGTAGTAGCCGTTAAAGGTCGAATTGAGATAAATTGGCTATACCAATAAAGGTAGGAACTGTAATGCTGCTGTGGTATGCGATCCGTAGCCGGCGAGACAATAACGGTGAGTGTACACAGCCAGTACATATTTCTTTTATATATATCTGGAAACTGCGACCTAGCGGGACCTTGCCGGTGGTCGTTATCACATTGCCCGAAAGTATAGGTTAAATTCGATAAGAATTAAAATGTGAGATTGAAAGTGCATGATTTGTAATTTGAATGATTTAGTGCATATCAAATTGCATAACTTGAAATGACCATGAATTATGAGGTGAATGTAAAAATGAAATGAACATATATATATATATATATATGTGGTATTATTATTAATGTGTATTATGTGTAGTAGTAGTAGTAGTAGTAGTGTGTGTAATTTATCTTGCATTGGTCATTGAAAAATGTACAAAAACATTGTTTTATAAACATTGCATGATTTGATTTAAACTGAAATGAAGAAAGAATTGTATAGAACCATTCGCATGAAAATACTTAGCGCGTTGTTTTGTCGTCACCAGTGTCGAGTGAGCAATTATGAGGACAAAGACCACGGAAGTCAAGTCAGCGTCAAGCTTAGCGGTGTCAAAGTAAGATCGGCCATGCATTCATGAAATGGATTTGACCATTTATTATAAACTCACAATTTTATTTTGTAAATGTTTTGATATTGAAAACTCTGATATATTTTGTAAATGGTCTAATTGAAAATGACATATAATGTCATATTATAAAAATGTGGGAATTATCCCAAAATAATGGGCCTATCGCAAATGTTTTGATGCATATAATTATATATTCTACAGTATACGGAGAAAAAAAAAAACGTATTTGTATTTGTATCGATGTGTTGGACTTTGTTATTTTAATTATGTGAGCTACGATTAAATTGTTAAGAAAAAAGGGTGTTACGATTGTCAATTGTTAAATTAGACTATTTTAGGTATTAAATTTTTAAAGTTTAATTTACCAAATTGAGGTCTTTAATAATGGAAATATAGATTTTGTAATAATATTTGAATATATCCTAAGTTGGAGTTGGTAATTAGCCTGAAAGTTATTTTGGGACTCTTTTCATTACAATTTAATATGACTAAATATTATATTGCATCATGAATTAGACTTAAATTATGAGATAGTCGATAGACCCAGTTTTGTATATTTGTGCTTATTGTATTTTAGGCCATTAAATATTAAATTGGTATATGAAATTTACATTACAGTGAAAATGGTTAATTGGACTTGCGTATTAATTATTACTTTGAGATTGTAGACTTATATTAATCCCATATTGAATATTTGCATGAGAATTTATTTATTAATTTGAGCCCATTAGTATGAATGAAATTAATTGGATAAGTTTATATAATGCTTTTAGGCTTATTAATATTAGACTTGAATATTTATTTTGGCTTACTTACCTCCTATTTTTCCTACTTTGATGTCCTTTCTCTTTTTGACATATTTTGTTTTGCATGTGGCTCATTTCTACCACTTTTGCTAATCGCGTATGGATTCGACCGTGGGGTAAACTTTCAAAGACTCGGGAATCATAAATTACAAGTAGACTTTTTGAGCACATTTTCCTCTCTCATTGATGTTTAATTTTATTTTATATATATTATTGTAAAATCATTCTTATATACATTAGTTGGTTGTACACAAAATTAAACATGCAGTTTTATAATTTATATGTTAATGAAAAGAATAGTTCAATAATTTTAAGCTAATAAAGCAAGTTCATAATATTTTTTTTATCGAATTTTTTTTTTCTCTAATAAAAGAAAGATAGAAAGATGTTTTTTTTTTATAAAGATTCAAATTTTATATTTAAGAAAATTCAAAATATTATTTTAATCAAAGTCCTTAATTCATTTGTTTTTAAATAAGATTATCCTTTTTTAATAGAATGATTTTAAAGCAATTTTCAATAGAGTATCTTTCCTAATAAGAATAATAAAAAAATCTTTTTAAAAATAGTTATCTTGTGATGCCCCTAAATCAGGGGTCATTTTTTTGGCTATTAGACAATCATCTCATCGAAGAAATCTATGTCGCTGAAAAAATGTCGTGAGCAATCATCATGCACACCCCAAGAACCTAGTTGTAGGCGCGCGAGGCATGTTGTTGCGCGCCCGGCGCTGTCTCAGCCCAGCTGACTCAGGTAGCACCATGTCCACGACCAAAGAGAAGTCCATGTCCTGAAATTCTGCAGCCGACATGAGATACTATTGCGACGGAAAATCTAGGCCTTACTTGACTCATAAGCGACGAATCTTAGCCATCACGAAGCCTCTTGGCCTTGGCCACACTGTCCGGGCTAGAATATCTATAATTAGGAAAACTGCCGCGACCCCAGAAGCTAAACCTGACCAAACCTATACTTAGCGAGGAAAGCATATCCGCGGCATTTTTCCTATAACTTAAAATTGGACAACATCTTCAACTGGAAAACCATCTATCGCGATCAAGAAATCCCTTGCGCGACCCCAGTGCACTGCGGCCTTTGAACCATGTATTAACTGAGGCAGAAAGCTCTGTGCTGTGAAGAATTCTCTGTCGCCGTGAGCAAATTAAGAGCGTGGCCTTTCTACGCTTTTTTGCACCTCCGGTTCTCTTTTTCTTTTCTTTCTAAACACCCTAAATTCGATACACAATAGCCTTTTTATTACAAGGGCAACATGAAACCTAGAAGACCTTGCCAAACTGTATTAATCATACAAAATTAGTTTAATTACAACTCTTTTCTTCTTACAATCTGAATCACCGGGTCTTAACCAAATTTAACAAAGCTGGAAAATGTCGGTATTTTGCAAGCCGCCCAGAAGCTATAATGGCACTTTCACACTAAGTTCTTCAGGTGTGTATCATCCCCTCGGTGCCTCCGATGCACAAAAATATTTTTCTCACGCGGAGTGAGTAATGCCTGTAGATGAATTCTCCTACAAGGGTTACTCCTCATTTAAGTACACATGCAATGTCAAACACACACATTCGTCTAGTATACATTCACCTCGAATGTCACCATACCCTGTCCATATCTCGAGTCTAAATTCTGCTGTTGCTGTGTATGCTCCCACCAGCGCATGCATTTTATGTATGAAAAACAATTTTCAAAACCCAGATTTTTTGTTTTGAGAACTCGTTAATTCGATCTCCGTTATAATTTAGTGGACATACTCCGATAAAATTTGATGGACAACCCTCTAATATATTTTGTGGACGTACTCAGACAAAATTTGTTAGTCAACCCCTCAGATATGTTGGTGGACATGCTCAGATAAACAATGATGGACATATAAATAAACAATAGTGGACATACTTCGATATAATTTTTTTGTGGACAACCCTCAGATGTCAGGAATTCATTGAAATCCGTATCATGCACTCCACGCCCCATTTCATGCGATGTCCTCGTGCATATGAAATCGTAATGTCGTTCATGTTACATAGATTATGAGTACTATATGCAACATTACTAAATCATGGATAATTTATATTTTCTACACATAAATTCATTCCATCAAGCATCTCATGTCAATACATTAATAAGCATATATTAACACGATTTTCACACAATCAACATATTATTCATTTTGTTTGCAATAACACATAAAAACAGCACATTGATCGAAAAATCGATCGGTGCCTGTATCCAAAATTTTCGGTGTTCGATCCCGAAATTTTGGGGCGAACATCTGTTTCTAAATAGCCAGAACTCATTACCATTAAATGGCTCTTGATAAAATAACCAAGTAGGAGAAAAAATCCTCGGAGTTTTGTAAGCGCAGGATTCTTATCCTCTTTGAAACTCTCGTCGCGTAGACAAACTTTGACTCTTGCTCTGTGGCAAACGGTCGGATAAAGTGAATCACCAGAGAAGGTAGTGACTCTCAGCTCGTCTTTTCTTTTTCTTTCTTTTCTTTTCTCTCTTTTTCTCTTTCCCTCCTATTTTCCCTCTCTCCACCGGATTTGCTCCACTTGATTCAACTGGGAAATCTCTTCCCACGCTCTGTACCACTTGTCTCCATTCTCATTTATCTTGTTCGCTATCTTATCGAACTTGGATTCCAGCCCCCTCTAAGGGCTTGACGCATGAGCAGTGCGCGTGAAGCTTTTCACTCTTTGTTTGACTCTCTCCTTTTGACACATGGCTCTAAATAGGCAGACTCATGATGTCGTTGTGTCTTTATTCTGGCGCAGTCTTTGAAGCGTGGAAATTCGAATGTCTTGGAATTTGATGAAATTGTTGGATAATAGATTTCACGAAATGATTCAACGGTGAAGTCGGTTTAGTCATCTGAATCTAAGAAAGAGTGCAGGTTTTTAGCAGGAAATTCTTTGTTTACCATTTTTCAAAAAATTGAATTTTTCTTAGGTTTTTTACACTATCTTAGTTAATCTCCTTTCTAAATTAGTTAAATAAAAAAATTTAGGCCAATTTATTTTTTAATAAATATTTGTATAAAATAAGTAAATAATTATCTTGTAAATAAAATTAGATCTCACATAAGTGAATAAAATTTATTTTATAAATAAATATATATATATATATATATATATATATATTCATATGAGTCCATTTTCTGGTATTTATAATTAATTAATTTATTGTCATTGTTCTTAAACTTGTTTAGTAGAGACAATTTGATTTAAAATGGTGCTATGACTCACTACCGTATCTTTTCGATGGTAGCAGTTTTCCAGTTTTGACTTGGTTTTTGCGGACATATTTTCCTAAATATGAGGGTCGCCAAGAGTTTTATTTAACATTTTGTTTCGGCTTTTAAAAAAATAAACAAAATAAGTGGCAACTCCATTTTTTTTTAAATCAATCTTTTTTTTTTCATAATAATAAGCGAGTCTCAATCAAATGAGGACACACATGAAAAACGCAAGTCTACAGTTGTTTTATTAGATTTAAAAAAGAAAAAAGAAAAAGAAATTTAATAAGATTTTTTGAAAATGTGTGACATAAATATAAAAGTGCATTTTTTAATTAACAATTTTTTTTTAAAGATAACCATTATGAAAAAAATTATAAGTAACCAAAAACTAAAATATTGTGTAAAGATTTTAAAATGTTTGTAAAATCAGTTTATATATATTTTGACATGGAAAAAACGATCATTTGATAAATCATTATATATTGATCGAATATCCATGATCAATTAATATTTGGTATATTTAATAATCTTTTAAAATTATAATATTTTAAGAAATATGTGTTTTTTTTAAATCTTTTTCAGATTTTTTAAAAGAAAGTTTATTTTAATATTTTCTAAAATTTTAAATATTTATAAAATATTTAAAATAATATTATAAATAACATTTGATAAATAATAAATATTACATCATAAGATTATTAAAATAAATCATATGATTTAGAAAATGAATATTAAATAGTATCTTTAGGACTTCCATTTTGAGGAGGTCAAAAAGTTCTTTTATTGTACCTAAAAATTATCTTTAAAAATATTTATCTTTTTATCTCATAATTATTTTATTTATTAATTTAGATATTAAGTTACCACATATCTTCTAAGTATTTTAGGGAAATACTTGATTTTTTTATTTTATAAAAATCACTTTCAACTGTTTTAAAGAAAACATTTTTAATGTTTTCCTAAAGTTTGAGACACATTTTTATCTTAAAAATATTTTAAAGTATATTTGCAAACACTTTTTGAGAAAAACACTAATAAATGCATAAAAAATGTAGATTATTAAAAATATGTTATATGATTTGAAAATGGAATAGTAAATGATATATTTAGGACTCCCAAATTGGGAGATTAAAAAAGTTTTTTTTACCTTTTTCTAAAAATTATCTTTAAAAAATATTTATCTTTTTATCTGCTCATTATTTTATTTATTAATTTAACATATTAAATTGCAATACGACATATCTTTTTTGTAGTAAAACATAATTTTGAAAACAAAATACTTCATAAGTTTTACAACTGAAAAGTATTATAGAGATTTTTCATCAATTAAATCTGATATTTATAGTTTAATACAAAATCATAAGTATTTTATAAATACAAAATTATTCTATTTTGTAATTTTAATATTCATATATATATATATATATATATATATATATATATATATCTATATACTCTCATTAGTGTTCATATATTATTTAATGACAACTTAGAAGAAGCTTTTAACATTAGCAACAATGAAATAAAAAGATTAAACAATAATATTAGAAAATACAAAAGAAAGTCACAATAAATTATAGAAATATATAGGTATTAATTAAAATAAAATATGTTTAAACTATATGGAAAATAATTAATTAAAAATAAGAAATTTAGTACAAAGAAATAAATAACATTTTAAATCAAAGTTGACAATTGTCATAAGATTAAAGTAATATTTCTTTTTTTATCTTTCAAATATTTCATCATTTGATATAGAAAAAATATAATTTTATTTATATATCAACTCAAGCTATTTAAAAAATTACTTTATTTATTTATTTATTGTTTCTTATATTTTCTCATATTACCATGCATGTTCTTACTAGTCTAAAAAAGTAAGAACCATACTATACTAAAAATGAATGAGAACAAATAAAATACCATTTTACATGCAATTTTACTATATTTTTCATATTTTACCTTAACATAATAACAGTTACGAGTTACACCCACTTTTTTAGCTCTTCTAATTTGTCCTTGCTTTAGAAATTTATTTTTAACTATTTATCAAATTTTAATTTGTTGTTGTATTTTATATCTGAAGAATTTATATTGATGATAAAAAAATAAACTTTAATATAGAAAATGTTTATTTGTTTTATAATAAAATAATTATTTCGTAAGATTTAGATATTATCTTTGTTTTATTAGTAAATATTTTATTGGGGCATTTGATTATTATTATCTTTGTTGTGTTTGGTTTTATATTCATCTTGTCCTGACGTTTAATTTATCGTCGATTTATTCTGATGCGTGTTTTATTCGTCTTAACGCAATACTTTATGGAACATATGAGGGCGATTTAGATATCACAAAGCAAATTCGATTAATCGAAGATATCCGTTATAGTATCGGTATATTTAAATTGGGTAGATATTTTAGTCATTTTATATTACTCGAATTTATAGAACATATCGATTTATTATATTAATCGCTTGGATATTATTTTAGATTCTTTTATAATTTTGGCAATTTATATCTTATATTTATTCATTTATTACAAGTTTGAATTTATAAAATTATTTTTTCTTTAAAAAAATATAACTAATCTTATTCCAAAGATTTGAACAAGGGTTATCCGGTATACCCATATGCCCATCATCCATTTACGACTTGAGTCCCAGTCCTCAAGGAGGAGAACCCTTTCTTATTAAACAAATTTTTAATATTTTATATTTAATCAAATAAGTTCTTAAAAATGGAAACCAAATATTTCCTTAGCTTTTTCACGTCTCTCTTTTATAGTCTAAGTGGGGCAATTGCAAGTTTACAATCACAAGACAGAGTTTCCAAAACCAAGTGAGATAATTTGTTTTGAAGAACACGTGGTCCAATTCTAATCACTTTCAATAAAGGAAGTCCGCTGCCACAATTATTAGTTAAATGGCTGAATGTTTGTAGTTACATTATCAAATATGCTTAATGTTGATTTTTACAGCAACTCATGGATTATCTTATGAAATTTAGTTAGTTGTTTCATAACTTTAAATCCATTCGTTTTAAATTGATGGTAATAACTGTATACTTTACCCAAAGTCTCATTTTTTTTTAAGTTAAGGGCCATTGTAGAGGTAGGGAATCTTTTCAAAAAAAAAAAAAAAAAAAAAGAGTGAGGAATCGTTTATTTTTATATTTGCATTTTTCACTTTGTGCCCTTCCTTTGCTCGGTTTTCAATTTGTGACTGTATCGGTATGTGGGATAGCCGGCTAGGATAGTGGATACAACTTCTGCTTATCTTTAATCAAATCAGCTATTGACCAAACGAGCTTGAGAAGGGAGAAGTCTTCTGTCATACAGTCGTACAGACAGCTTGGTTTCTTCTATAACCTGCAATTTCCTGCATTTCCTTGCTGTTGAGGTACAAAGGGCATGGCGGAATCATTTGCTTTTGTACTTGCAGACAGAGTTGTAGGAAGTTAGCTTCCTTGTTGTCCCAGAATTCAGCCCTAGCGTGGGGCGTTAAAGCCGTGGGGAAACTCAAGGATGCCATGTCCACCATCAGGCGGTGCTCATAGATGCTGAGAAGAAGCAAGCGAAGGATCGTCGACTCAGTATTTGGTTGGGAAAGCTCAAAGATGTCTTTTATGAAGCAGAAGATGTGATCGATGAATTGGAATATGAGGCTTTGCGGCAAGTTGAGGGCGCTTGGGACGAGGTACGCAATTTCTTTTCCAGTTCAAATCCACTTGCTTCCGCCTTTGGTGGTCGAAAATCAAGAACATCAGTAGAGAGTTAGATAAAATTTCAGCTGAAAAGTCTCAATTTGACCTCACCGAAAGATTTGGGGACGTGCCCATCTTGCACAGAGAGAGGGAAATGACTCACTCCTTTGTGCGGGCTTCAGATGTTATTGGAAGGGAGGGTGATAGAGAAAATATTGTTCGGATTTTGATGCAATCAGATCACGATCCTGCTGAGAATGTCTCTGTGATTGCTATCGTTGGAATTGGAGGCCTGGGAAAGACAACTCTTGCTAAACTAGTGTATAACGATGATCGAGTAGTTAGTGGCTTTCACAAAAAAATGTGGGTGTGCGTGTCGGAGGACTTTACGGGTTTGAGGCCCCTGACCAAAAGAAATTCTTACTTCGCCAACTGACGAAAGTGCTGATCATCTTTTTCAATAGATAAGCTGCAAAATCGCCTTCGGAATGAATTAGAAGGGAAGAGATTTTTACTCGTCTTGGATGATGTATGGAATACCAACAGAGATAAATGGCTTGAGTTAAAAGCCTTTACAATGGGTGGTGCTAAAGGAAGCAAGATTGTTGTAACCGCACGCAGTAGATTAGTGGCTTCAATAATGAACTTCTCTAGCCTTATGAATTAGGAGGCTTTCTCATAAACGAGTAATTTGTCTTTGTTTGTTCATAAAATGTGCGTTTAGTGATGGTCAAGACAAACAATATCCAAACCTTGTGGAGATCGGGAGGGACATTATCAAGAAATGTGGAGGCGTTCCTCTTGCAGTGAGAACCTTAGGAGGCTTGCTTTATTTAAAAACTGATGAATATGATTGGGTCTCCGTTCGAGATAATGAGATATGGGAATTAGAACAAAAGGAAGATGATATTCTGCCTGCACTAAAATTGAGTTACGATGAGTTGCCATTTGATTTAAAACAATGCTTTGCCTTTTGTTCACTCTTTCCAAAAGATTACAAGTTCAGCAACCTTGAATTGGTTCAAATGTGGATGACGCAAGGCTTGATTAAGTCACAAAAAAATCAAGAAATAGAAGATATTGGCAACCGATATATTAATGAACTATTATTGCGATGCTTCTTCCAGAAGTTGAAGAAATCAAAGAGTCTGGTACACTTCAAGATGCATGATCTTGTACATGATCTTGCATTGTCAGTAGCTCGACCTGAGTGTACCATGATAAATTTTCACAGCCAAAATGTTTCTGAAAGGGTTCGACATGTTTCACTTTTGGACACTCATTGTGGAAGAAATAAGTATTCTAAAATTATGGGAAGAATAATAGACCATTTGTTAATAAAGCTGGGCCAACAAGTGAATCATTTGTCACTACTTATGTTCTAAGATTTAACCATATGCGAGTGCTGGACCTAACAAATTCGTCTTTCGAGGTGCTGCCGAATTCCATTTGTAGTCTTAAGCACTTGAGATACTTGAACCTGAGCAACAATGACAAGATCAAGAAACTCCCGAATTCCATTTCCAAGCTATATCTTTTGCAAATACTGTTACTTGATGGATGCGTTTCACTTGAAGAATTGCCAAGGGATATTGGGAAGATGATGAGTCTGCAGCATTTGGAGGTAACTACTAAAGAGATGTCTGTACTAGGCAATGAGAAAAAGGAGGGCAGGGGATACTTCAACTCTCTCAGGTTGTTGTGTATTAGACAATGCAACTACATGGAATCTCTGATGAAGGGCTGCAAAGAGCCTCACTGCTCTTAGAACATTGGTGATTGCAGATTTGGTATGGTCAAAGGCCTCACTGTCTATTGAACTTACTGCATTAGAGACATTATTAATTTACGGTGTACAAACCTTGATTTGAGCTATGGATTCAGGGACTTGAACGTCTACAGGTTTTGGGATTTAGGGTTACCATACCTGGTGACTTTGCCCCACGTGGCTTCTTCAGGGACCTTCTTCTTGCTCTGCGCCGCCACTCGTCATGATTGGCTACTTTGAGCAGTGACAGATGAGGAAGGACCGCTAAATCTCACATCCCCTTGAGACACTTGTCATTGAAGAGTGCCCTGATTCTCGGCTCTACCAGAAGTCTTGCCTCACTGCCTAAGACGACTGAACATCCAGATATTGCCCTAAGTTTTCTGCTCTCCCAGAGGGGATGCACCACCTCTCTTCACTAACACAGCTAAAGATTGAGAAGTGTAACAAAATGCTGACTCAAAGATGCCAACCAAGGATAGGTGAGGACTGGAACAAGATCGCTCATGTGCTAGATATATGTCTTGATGGCATAAGGATTTCAAGGACCAATAATCAGGTAAGTCAGAAATACTATCTACCCTTTTTCTTGCCAATTTTTATTTGATTTTGTTGGGTTCATGCATATGCTTCCTGCTCTTAATTCATATGCTTTATTTCTGTGTTGAAGTAGTTTTACTTTTCTATTTCCAGAATGAAAACCCTTTTCACCTGTAACGTTTCCTAACTTATGCATACCAAAATCTATGTTTGATTGTGATACATAATCAAGGGAGAAAGAAATCATATGAGAAACATTAAGTTCCAAGGCAAAGTAAAAGAAGAAACCTTCAGCTCCTGTAGGATGTTTCCTAGTTTTTCCTCTTTTCTTTAGCATATACATTTGCAATTTATGGTAGGATGAATTTTCACCTTTTCCCGCGTGTAAGAAGTGTCTTGATTTGCAGTTCCTCTACCACAAAAACTGCCTTTGCCAAGTTCTTGTTGAAGCAGATTTAGATCCTCTTCTTCTCCTAGATTTAAATGTTGACCAGTACTAATTTTGTTTTTCTAAAACTGCTGTTTGTAGCACATGCATGGCGTACAAACACTATCTGTCCCAGAATGATCACCCCACAGAATGATTATTTAGATTTCATATATTTTTTTTGCCATCTATCCGCCAGATTATCAACAAGAAGAACTGTTACTTTGTTTATCATTTAAATATTGTCCCCTGCTTTGCTGCATGTAAAGTTTGGAGGCAAAGTGTCAAAGATGTGATTGTTCATAATTTCATTTTGTTTTTGAATGTTAACTGTTTGAAATTTTCTGACATTGTATTTCATTATGAAAATATAAAAGATAATAAAAAATTTCTATATATTATAAAATTATTTAGTTTTTATATAATAGAGTAAAATAAGTAAAATAAATTTGAAAAGTATTTTTTTTTCTATGTTTTATAAATATATATTTTATCTATTTTCTTTCAAAGTGAAGAATTATCTTTAAAATGCATTTGTCCTCTTACTACACGCATTGCTGGGAGTTTTGTTTTGCCCATTTACAATATTTGTTTATTATTTCTCCAACTCTATTTTCTGTACTTTTTCTTTTTCTTTTTCTTTTTCTTTTTCGTAATGCTATTTTTGTTTTGTCCCTCTTACCATATTTGTGTTGATGGCAAAATTCTTGAATCTAAGTTCAAACAATTCTTAATTCTATTTGTTTAGCTATAGACATGATGAGTCGATGACAACACTTAATTTGATGGATGAGCCTCTTTATCATTTCATAGGTTTTGAAGATTAAGCTTTTTTATTTATTATTATTATTAAGTTATAAAGATTGAATGAATTAAAAAGCGAACTATTTCCAATTAGCCCACTAATACATTTGGAGGGTGGAGAACCATTTCCATAATATATAAATAAGTAAATAAATAAAACAAAATTGTAACTGGGTAGATGAACAAATATGATGAAGCGAACACACACCATCACATTGTTAAAAAGTTACAGTTGACATTTCATTACCATTTCAATAATTGGTAATGAGATCTAATGCTGCATGATACATTAATCATTAAAATTTTATTGACAAACAAATATAATTAAAAAAAATCTTTTTCTTTTTTTTTTTGAAAGGATAAAGTTCAAAAATCTTAATTACTACGTAATTATCGATTATTTATTTAAGTACCTAAATGACTGTGACTTTATGACAATATTGCACAATAAGCTCTGTTAATAAACTTTGGATAGCTCTTCTCTTTCTTGTCTTCCAAGATGTTCAACTTTGAATTAAAAAAAAAAGGGATAATCGTTTAAAAGGACAAATCCCAAAAAAATTACAAAACTAAGCAATTTCTTTGAAATCCAAACACAAGTACAAAAAAACATACTTTCGGATAAAAATACCCTTAAAGATTTATTTATAATATGAGGATGAGACAAAATGATCATAAGAATTTAGTTATCATGTGAGGGTTTTATCATTATATTTTTATCTGAAATATTCAAACACAAGAATAGAAAGACATATTTTCGCATGTAAAAATATCCCTGATTTCAATATAAACTTATATTACGGATTTGCACAAATGATCATAAGGATTTAGCATGCTCCAGGCTTTATCTTTTATACTTTAATAACATTTTATCCGAACTCGTGATTTTCATTAATTTTAACCAATTTCTTATAAAATGAATTTTTAGGTCTGATATATTTATTTATTTTATTTATAACCAAGATGGCCATTGAGTAAATAATTTAAGTTTTGATGGCCGATCCATCAATCGATTTGCACTATTAGCCTATTTAACAAATCAGTATAATCTATTACAAGCCTCACATGATTGAGGAGAGAGAGATTAAATTAGTTTTACGTCCAAACACTAGCTAGGGAAAATTCCAGTTTTGGCCTTGGATATCATCAAGTGAGGCCATACCCTACTACCTGCTAGAGAGTTTGACCAGATTCGTTCACATAGCTGAAAAGGACTAAGGAGGGTCTTCATCTCTGCATATTCAACTCGTGGTAAAGATTTGATGATTATTGTGGTTATTTTTCCGGATCTGTCTTTCAAATCCTATGAAATTTCTTTTTCTTTTTAATAAAATAAGTAGGACGATATTTTATTTGTCAAAAATACATTTTTCGTTTACTTAATGGTATTTTAGAAAGTAATAAATATAGACAATCTATATATTAGAGATCGCATGTGACTGTTTATTTTTATGCCTCTTCAAAAGCAACAATGGCTGGAGAGCATGAGTTAGTAGAAGAAACTTCAATTACTGGCAACTTGTATTATCGAAATGCTACTCATACCTGTTTTTGGTCGAGATAAGGTAATGGGCCTCATGCTTTCCTAAATAGCATGTAAAAGGGCAGGAATTTCCAAACTTCAACGAAATTCTAGTTGATATTGATTACATTTTATTGTTTTAAGAAAACAATAATATGTTTCTAATGATTGGGTTGTCTTAGAGCATTTCCTCTAACAGCGCCATTTAAAATAAATACTAAAATATATTAAAATATTATATTATCTATTTTAACTAACCATTTTTTCAAAGTCACTCCAATAACGTTATCTATTTTAGTTATCTACTTCAATTAATTTTAACTAACTTTCAATAATAAAACCTAAAATACTATATAATATGTCATGATTATGTGAGGATTAACGAAAGCACTACAATCGAAAGTTTAAAAAGATTTATGAGGAGAGTAATAGCAATTTGTACAAGAAAACAAGCATAAGCACGATATTTCTTTGCTAACTGAAACGGCAAATGATTTAAACATAATCAAGAACCCATGTATTGCAAAAACATTGAATGAATAAACCAAGGTATATTTCCAAATTGAAACTACCAATTTGGTCTAAACTCATCTATACCACACAATTATGACTGTTGTACTTGTTGATTGTATCCACTCTGCCCCTTCTTCATTTGATGACTTTTCTAAGGAGATTTTCAGCACAGAAAATAAATCAATAGTAAAACCCACTTAAAGTGAATCTAAGAACTGTTCACCCTACTACAGAGAGCCCAGCTCCTAAATTATCGACAAACAGAGCATCTGAAACTACAATTCTGTCCTGGTGGGAAGCGAAGTCCTTTCTTGGAACACTGAAAATCAATCATCCATATTAAAGCGCAAACGGATAACTAAGAAACGACCTTGGAAATGTTTCCGTTAATCTCCTGAATTAGGGCAACATTCTTGACGAGATTGTCAGGAATCTTGGACTGGTGGTTGTCGTTAACCTGCTGGATCAAAACGCGGTTCCGATCCAACACCGACTGGACCTTCCGAAATTGTCGTTGAAGGACTCCCAGACCTCTGCGCTGCCCCCTTCCATGTCCCCGCCGCAGGAGTCGTCTCCGTCGGCCGCGGGTTCAAAACCTGCGCGGCGGTGATCAGCGGTCACGGAGCCTTGTCGACCGCGACGGCGGCGGTTGTGGTGGTGACGGAAGCCATTGGAGGCGTCGTCGTCTTCCATGCTAGATTCGGCCGGCGATGGTGATGAATCCCACTTTCATGTATCCCACTTTCAAGAGCTGGATGAAAATCAGGAAGGGGAGGCTCGCCGGATGGCTCGCTAGATGTGGCGAGGGAAATGAAGGCTAGGAAAATTAGATAATAAAATAGCTAAGCCGTTGGAGTTAATTTTAAGGGAGAAGCTATCTAGTAGCCAATGCAAGAAGATCTTCAACCCGCTTCTATTTCTTCTTCTTTACTTATTTTAGCTTCGCTTAAACACAAAAATTCCCTTCTAAACCCACTCTCTATTCCAATTTCTATTTCCTAGCTTTTACCTTAAATTCAGCCACCAAACGTAAATACCATTCTTGAGCTCTCTCTTAAATTATCTCTCTACATTTTTCTCTCTATCTCTCTCTATATATACGCTTTACTTTTTTTTAAATTATTGTAAGCAATGAATCACAGAAAATGTAGAAATAATGGCTGTCAATTTTAAAAAGTCATACTAAAGTGAATGAATTTAATATTTAAATATATTTTTGTTAGCTTATTTTTATTGAGCCACGGGCAGGATGTCGGCGGGGAGTGATTTATTGAAGCCTTCGAGATGCTCTTATTGAGAAACTTCTATGAAAACCCTAGCCATCATCCCTTTTGTTTTCTCTTTAAGCCTTTGTTCGTTAAGAGAGGATGCATGATTTTTTTTGTTATTCTTAACCTAAAATCACACATTCCATCATTTTCTTCTATGGATCTAAGTTTTCTTTTTTAGTAAAGTGGTTTCTTTCACATATCTAAGTTTGCCTTTGTTTTTTTATTGTTTTTTGTTGTTAACTTATTGCGACGTGTTTTATCACAACTGGCCAAGCACAGACATTGTGTCATTAGCGCTAGTTTTACGGCCAGTACTGTAATTCAAATAGAAGAAAGCTCGATCTAATTAAGTTATCGATCAAATCTGCTCTAAACGTCAGACATATGGACGAAATCTTGTATTCTAGGTATTTTAATTATCAAATACGTAGTTCTCACAGAACATCCCACATCCACATGAGAAACCGATACTATATAGCATAAGTTTTTCTCAACCCAAGAAGTTCATGAAGTTCGCGAAGTCATCGGGTCCAAAGCTTTATTAATATCTACATCACGCAGGCGCGACACTATATCGAGCCGATCCTCGACCCCGATGCGGTTCGTTCCATTTAGGCCCGCAGCGCACATTCGACCCGTAACGCATTTCCCGAAACAACGGCGACGCTGGCCCGTACGACTGGCTTGTTACATCCCACATTGAATACGGGATCTTTCTCAACCTGCATACCCCCAAAGTCGCATACCTTTGCCTAAAGTCGGATAATATCCGCACGACAAACTGATCGTTACACTTTGAGTCTATCCATTTTGATATTAACTTGGATGCTATCAATACTGCATCATCTTCTATACTTGTTACCACTTTTGATTCTATGTATCAATTGTATTACTAACTTGAATAAATAAATTTATCTCTTTTAAGAAAAAAAAAAAAAAGTTGTCTCACGGCTGTGCAGAAGAAAATGGGAGGACGAGCTCCAAAATCCCTCATAAAATCTCCACTAAATTAGAGTTAGTACTTACTAGAGAACCCGAAACAAATGGGCGGGGCCTAAAGATAAGGGTCGGACAAAATAGCAAAGGCCTAGGACCAACATTTACAAAAATTAAATTATTGAATATTTATATTTTCCTTCGTGTATGTGATGTTCAAGTAAATCAACTGGGCACAAAACCGGTTCTGCTCTGAGATCATGTGCTTCCCCTTTCCTCCTTTCTTCACAATATGGCTGGGCAAATTAGGCTCACTTGCTCTCCAAGAAGTTGGGATTGGCGGGATGGGGAAGACAACTCTGCTAAATCGGTGTGTATAAATCTATCAAAGGGTAGTAGAACATTTTTAACAAAAGAATGTGGGTTTGTGTATCCGACGAGGATTTTGAAACTGAGAAGTTAACAAAGAAGATTCTTGTTTCTGCAACCAAGGGAGGCGCTGCTGACTTGACAATGGATGAATTGCAAACCCAACTAATTAGAAATGTTGATAATTGAATATCTTAAAAACAGGATCTGTTCATACCAGATCTTGATATCTTAAAAACATGATCTGTTCATACCAGATCTTTAATATCTTAAAAATGCGTGACTGCTCTCATACCATCATCAAGTATACCAAATAAATACAATGCAAGATACCCGAATTTCCATCGTAAATCTATCTTTGGAGTCTTGTGGTTTTGTCTTCCAAATTAACGCAGCCTCTCAAATCCTCTGATGACGGGATGTCAAAGAACGGAAAGATACTTTTAATTTGATAATCATAACCATTTATATAGGGTGAAACCCTAGGTTTGAAAACCTAGGTTATAATTTCTAGTCTGGCCCATCATAGAACTAGAAACTATAGCCCAGTCTCTACACATATGAGGTCCACACTTAAATTAATTAGATGCATAAAACCCAAAATACCTAAACCATATTAGATCACTTTATTTTATTGGGCTCAACTCCATTTGATGTTCAGATACACAATTATACACATATAAGCCTCCATATGATAGATTAAAATTCCCAACAATCTCCCACTTGGGCTATATGCGTTACCTTACAATTGTGTATTAACTTTATGAGCTTGGAATTTTGCTATCATTACCGAATGCATTTGCAAACAATCCGGTCCATCAATTATACTAACATAGGATCAAAGCGACTTTTGCTACATTTAATCGTAACTAAGCCCATCAATGGTCACAAATGCCAATATAACCAAATGACATGGATCAAGCATGGATGTGTAACATGGAAATTACAAGCAGCATGATCTCAAAGATGTTATCTTAACCGGTCCTTACCTTATGCCTTAGTGAGATCAATTTTAAATAAGTTCAGAGACAAAATAAACCAAACACTTTATAACTGAAAATGATCTCAAATGAATCAACCAGAAAATTGTATCCAAAATGACAGTATAATATGTCTAGTCTGAAAATCATCTAAAATACAAACTCCCACTGAAACTAAATATCCTGAAAATATACAACACCCATATGAGCAATGTGCTCATGAAAGACCTCGTGGCACTCCCTTGCTAGTTTTAACCGCAATCATGGAGCTCGTCCCAATGTGTTGAATAGACAACTATCAACTCGAACTTTCCCAACAATCAGAACTTAATAATAATAATATGCTTAATTCTCATTGAGCTCCTATTGTTATCGAATATAGTAATCGCCGAGTTATTGTCACAAATATCTTTAAGTGGTCTTTCAATAGTGTTCACAATGCTACAAATTTCGTGACAAAATTTCTCAGCCCATATCCCATGGTCGATATCTCAAAACATGCTATAAACTTCGTCGCTAAGGGCGAGTTAGAAGCTACGAGTGTCCGCTTAGCACTCTTCCAAGAAATAGCTCCTCCAGCTAGCAGCGTAGATATAGCCTCGAAGTGGCTCTTCTACTATCTTGACATCCGACAAAATCGGAATTAGAATAGCCAATGATCTCCAACTGATCCGATTTTCTGTATGTGAGCATAAAATCTCACTAGAAATACCGCATGACCCGTTTAGCTGCTTTCCAATGATCCAATCCCGGGTTACTTAAGTATCTCCCTATCATTCCAACAATGTATACAATATCCGGACGCGTACAAACCTGAGCATACATCAGACTCCCTACAGCCGAGGCATAAGGAATCTTTACTTGGGCTTCTAAGTCATTCTCAGCATCGACATGAGCCGAACTTATCTTCCTTAGACACAAGGGTGTCACCTCGGTTTACAATCCCGCATACCAAAACCTTTAAGTACCTTATCGATGTAGCTCTTAGTGATAATCTAAGAATACCTCGAGAGCGATCTCTCGAGAGCATTTGAATTCCCAAAACAAAAGAGGCTTCACCAAGATCTTTCATTTCAAATTGCTTTGATAGAAATCTCTTGGTTTCGTGCAATAAGCCTATATCATTTGTGGCTAGCATTATGTCATCAACATATAAAACCAGAAAAATGTACTTACTCCCACTAAACTCAGGGTATATATATTAATCATCCACCAAGTCTATCTCAAAACCGAACGAGATTACAACTGGGTGAAATTTGTAACATCATTGGACGATGTTTGCTCGAAGTCCATAGATGGATTTTTAGTTTCAGAAACACCATTTCGCTTTGCATCTCCTGACACAAAGTTTTCTGGCTGCACCATATAAATTATCTCATCAATGTCACCATTGAGAAACGCCGTCTTAACATCCATATGATGTGACTCAAGATTAAAATGTGCCACTAATGCCATTATTATCCTGAAAGAGACTTTCGAAGAAACTGGAGAGAAAGTCTCTTTATAATCGATGCCTTCTTTCTATGTAAAGCCCTTTGCGACAAGACGAAACAGACCTTTCTACATCGCTTTTTAAATCCTTCTCAGTTTTAAATATCCATTTACAACCAATGGGTTTCGCACTCTCAAGCAATGGTACAAGGTCCTAAAGCATCATCAGCCCTTCATGGACTTCATCTTCACCTACGACATCAATCCACTTTCGGTTAGAACTTTCAATGGCCCGACTAAGTTGATCGATCATCTTCCACCACACCAATGTCAACCTCATGTTCGAGAAATACAACATAATCATCCTAAATCAGGCTTCTCCTCTCTCTAAAGGGGATCGCCTTAATGTTATAGGTTCTGATCAGAGTTTGTTCTTCCGAACAATTTGTTGAACTTGAGCAGAGGACGGCAACATTGTCTTGATCTAGAATTGCTCAACAATATCGAATAGAACAACCTCGATCTTTTGTCAAAAGCAATTGTGAGGAATTTCAACATGTTCCTCTTCAAAGACAAAGTCCTTAATCTTTTCTCCCCCCATAAACTCAACATCCTCAAAGAACCGAGCATTTCCCGTCTCAAAAATGGCCTTAGTAGCAGGATCATAAAACTTGCAACCCCCTGGGATCTTTCAATATCCACAAGTAACAACCGATACTCTTAAGTCCAAATTTCTTTCATTCGCCTATAAGGCCATGCCTCACCGACATCCCCAAATGTGCAAATGCTTCAAACTAGGCTTTTTGGTTTGTCCAAATCTCATAAGGGGTTTTATCAGTTGCTTTAGTTGGAACTCTGTTGAGTATATACACTGCGGTCTTTAATGCTTTACCCCAAAGTGATGCTGGTAAGATAGAATGACTGATCATAATCCTTACCATATCCTTAAGTGTTCTGTTTCGTCTTTCAGCAACACCATTCATGCTAGGCGTACCTGGCATAGTGTACTGTGGAATGATACCGCATTCCTTTAGGAAATTAGCAAACTGGCCCAGACGTTGCTCAATTCGATCCACACATATCTACCATAGTACTAGCCATCACTTCGGCCGATTCGACGCTTTAATCCTTTTGTTGAGTTGATTCTCAACTTCAAATTTTATAGTTTTTGAACACATCCAAAGACTCCGTGGATTTGTCATGAATAAGATAAAGGTAGTCATATCGAGAGAAACTGCCTATGAACGTTATAAAACACGCTTCACCATTCCAAGAAGTCAGAGGGAATGGCCCACAAATATTCGTATGTATAAGTTCTAAGACATCCGGGGGCCCTCTATTAGCACCCAATCTCCTAAAGTTTGTCTTTGCTTCCTCTTAATACAATTAACATAAGTGTCAAATCCATAAAATCAAGGGGATCAGTACCCATTAGACATAAGTCTCTCAATTCTCCTTTGGAGATGTGACCTAATCTCTTATGCCATAATGAGGCGTAATCTCACCGGTTAATTTACGCTTTATACCTACTGCATTTCTTACATGCAAGGATTCATTAAATGAAGCAATAGTAAATACAAATATAGATTATCGTAACGCAATAAAGAACCGTAATCCAATCAAATTTGAATTTTGATCAAGAACGACTTTTCCATTTCCAATGAACAATAAACTTATGTGTCCAAAACAGAACAAAACCAAATCTCGTCTAAGAGATGGCACAACATGAGTCTCAATCAAATCCAAATAAAATCCGGGGCTTCTAACAATAATATAAAAGTCCCAATTGCCCTTAACTTCCATCTGATCGCCATCACCAACATAGATGTATCTTCATCATCACTGGGTTTTCAAGAACTCAGCAACCCCCGCATAGACACACCAATGAGTTGTTGCGTTCTAATCTAACCACCATGTGTGTTCAGTAATCGGAAGTCAAATTAACTTAACAACCAAACTAAGAAGCATACCTTATTTGCACGCCATGCGTGATAATTGGTGCAATGCTTTACATGACTCATATCCACAAAAGTAACAAATGCATTCGAATTTATCCTTTATGTTTCTTTGTGGTTCCGAACCGCACTTCGTAGTTTTCTTTCTTTTATTCCCTTTGTCCTTAGATGCCATGGCTAAGTGAGCACTTTCTGTCTTATCACGCCTAACCTTTCCTTCTCGACACAATGTGATATGAGCTCATTAAGAGACCATGTCTCCTTTTGACGCTTATAGCTCACTTTAAATCGGGATCAGACCAGGTCGAAGGGATATCAAAACCAAATGCACTAGAAAGTCTTCGGATAACTCCAACTTGAGTGCTTTCAATTTTGAAGCAAATAAGAGACATTTCCATAATGTACTCTTATGTTTCCTTCCTACATACCTCATCGAGATAAATGTGGCTATCTCCGAGCCCGCCCGACCCGACCTCGGCTAAGGTGTTCGAACCGAACGGGGACGCCCTACTGCCATTAACCAACCATTATCAAATACATTTCATTCTCAAATTCATAAGCGATTTCAATTTAGGCAAGCTCCATAAACATTTACATTTAACAAAATGTATTTACAATGAAGACAATCTATGCCTTTTTCAAAATGATTACAAAAAATAGATATTTAGAGTTCAAAATGTTTTGCAAAATATCAAAGTTAAAAAGAAACATGACATGAATGCAATGCCTGGAGCATACCCGCAATTCCTTATTTATGACTCGACGCTCCTCAATCTGATCCGTCGACACTATATATCACTTGGCACTGCCGCATCGTAAACACGCTAAGCATTTTCATGCTTAGTGGTTCTATACGCTCTTCTTCCATTTCGCTTAAGTCAAACATGCAAATTTTTCTAAACAATGCTTTTGAATCCTTTCAATGATCCATGCAAATACAATACATATATTTATTTCATATACATCCATTTACTGCTCATTGATCATTCCAAATATGCACTTGTGCAATAAATCATTCAAATCACAAATCATGTATTTCATAACTTTCTTATCATTTCAATTTGCAATCATGCATTTAATTCCAATATGTCAAAAAATCCAGTCATTTCGCTTATGCCTTAACAAATTTAACCCATGCTTTCAGATATGTGATATCGAATCATCGTACCTGGCCCCGCTGGTCAAGTAGACCGGTATAAAAACATTTGTTTTATAACACAAGACGGTCCCACCGGGTCAGTTTGGATCGGTTATTAAAATCAATTTGTAAACACTATCGATACCGTCCCACGGCTACTGATCGGCGACACATCAATACACCCGCTTACGCATCGCGACTTGACCCCTATCGGGTATACCAATCTATCCTTTATGCGAATTAACGGTTAATCATTCTATTAAGGGCTTTCAAATCACTCATAGCAAAATACGGTATAGTATGTATGTTTGCACAAACTGATTTTTATATGCAAATCAATTGTCTCAAATCAATCAAAACAAACCGATATGCTTTTCTAATACATTTAGAACAAACATTTCAAATCTTGAAACAAAGAATAAAGTGCATGTAACAAACATATTGTTTTCATTTATAGTTCAAATAATGCATACATGCAAATATTTGATAAACTTTCACAACCAATCAGTTCAAATCAATATGTAGCTTCATAACAAGCATTGCACAAACAATGCTTGAAATGAGGTTGAGATATGGAGAACAAACCAATACTTGAAATTGGAAAAGAGACTTAACAAACCAAAAGATTGTTGTTCTTCAATTCCCGTCCCTAATCTCTCGACCTCAACTCGGGCTTTCCCTCCTCGTTAACCCCCTAATCCATCACACATACTTACAATCAAAGAATAACCAAAGAAAAATCATTTGTGTATTCTAGGATTTTTGGTTAGGGTTGATGTCTACCCAATACACCTTCACTTGCCAAATTTTCTGGGGACAATTGAGCCATATTTTGCTCATACATCCTTCAAGAAAATTATAGCTCTATGAGTCTATTTTTAGTAGGAATTTGAATCATCTCATTTGGATCACCCAAACACAAGTTATGGCATCTTTATGCCAAACTGGTCGGTATGCTCAGCCTACCTGGGATTACCTACTGTTTTTCTTAATTCAGTGGTCTTAACTCCATAAATTGGTATGGTCCCTTCTACGCATTTGAAGCTATGGTTCTAAGGTTTCTTCCTCCAATTGGAATCATCAAATTTGGATCAATAGAACTCGTTATTGCATTTACATCCATACTTACTCCAATTTGCAGCGTATCGATTATTCTTACACATACTAACTTTCGATAAATTTAAGACTTGTAGTTACAATTTGCATACACTTCCTTCAAGTAGTTATTTTCCTGGGAGTTCACTTACCCATAATTTCAATCACTCAATTTAATGAACAAACTCAACTTATACTTCAAATACCAAAACTATTCCAAAACATATAATCAAGCTTTAACCTGACCAGAAATTTTATCCCGAAACAGAGCATCACTTCAACGAATTTGGTCCACTGAACCAAATCAGTATACTCTATTTCATGGAGATTTGTTCTCCTAGACGCTCAGTATACCCAGCAATTCCAATCACTTAATTTGGATGAGAAATGACCAAGTTATGGCCAAAACAAAAACATGGGTTTGGAAAATTTTTAACAGCATCTCCTTTAAAACTTCATCATTTCCTCTATACAAAACTCCTCCCTTTGAGGACCACAAACAAAAATCAACCACAAACAGAATTCAAACCAACAAAATCACACGGGCATGTCTGGGTTTCTTCCTAACCCAAAGATCAAAATCACAAAAGAGGAAAAACTAGGGTTTGTGTTCTTACCTCTTTTCACTTGAAATCACTTTCTCTAGCTTCTTTCATCTTCCTTCTTGAAAAATCTTGAACAAAAATGGGAGATCACCCAAAAGTTTGATCTTCTCTCCTTACTCTAGCTTTTCTCCCATTTCTCCTCTCAAACCCTCTCTCAAAAACGTTTTTAACAAATGGTTATCTTAGACCATTTTTGGTCTTTAAGTCAAAATCCTCTTAAGGCCTTGTTGGGCTCTAACCCAATAACCTATTTCAATTTAAGTTTGCTCAAATTTCTATTTAATCTAGTTCTTGGCCTTTAAGCCCATTTTCATTGTAATTCTGCGGCCCTTATTTTACTAATTCCAATTTTGAGCTTTTTTTCACTTAAATTTCCGAGTTCAATCTTTTAAATCACTTATCAAATAACAATCAAAATTCATTTAACAATTTTAAAAAATACCCAAGTTTGGCTCAATTTATACCCGAATATATAATAAAATTATTAAAAAAAATTCTAAGGTATTTTTAAGCATAATAAGTTTTGTCAAAGTGTAATTTGTTTCAAATTCTTCATTTTTGGCAAACCTTTTCTCAATATCCTCAAGAAAACCCTTAGCCGTAGTAATCTGTTCGGACACAATGCCCCGAAAAGCTTCTGGAATGGCGCGCTTCATGATCATCAAGCTCATACGGTTTGACCTTTCCCACTTTTCCATCTCCCTCTTTTGGTCAGAGGTACTCTCATGTAAGTGGATCCGCCTGTCAACTTGTAAAGCAAGATCCAAGTCCATAACCCCAGAACAATCAAAAACGCTCTTTCCATGACTTGAAATTAGTGCCATTGCTACTGGAATGGAATTAATATCGCGAGATATTTGCAAGAAAAACCAGAACTAAACAGAGAAATTAACAATAAATAAACTAAATTACTCAGATATACAAAACTATAATATGCAAAATTAATTAATCACAGACAATGATAAGGCCCCATCACAAGATACCCAGTACAACATTAATATTTAGTCTTTGGACAAAACATTAACTTGTAAATGGGACCTTGGGGTAGTGATCAAACACTGATAATAAAACACGCCAAACACTAAACCTTCGACCTGACTTAACGTTCACATTTTATACCGGGGCACTACCACACGCTTATTACCACGCGCCAGATACGCACTCCTACCCAAACATTAACCTTCCTTCAGTCGATTAATATTCGCATGAATAACATACACACAAAACCTTTTAATATTCAAAATTAAATTAATTTCCACAACAGAGGTTGCTTTGGCAACATATTGTTTTGATTAATTTAATTTCTAATATTATATCCATAATTACCAAAATCTAGAATACCCAAATTGTGCATCCAAATTAAGAATTGGGTCATTACAAATCAAACCAGAAATTGTAAATTGAACCCCAAATCTATTTCCTTATTACCTTAATCTTTAATATACATAAAGCAGTATATTTCTAAATTCTCAATAAAAATATAAGTCTCATGTGTAAGTGGATCTGGTTGGTCAACTCGTAAAACAAGATCCAAGTCCATGACCCCGAGAACAATCAAAACGTTCTCTTTCCATGACTTGAAATCAGGCCATTAAGCATTGGAACGGAATTAATATCAAGTAGATATTTGCGCCAGAATCCAGAACTAAACGTAGAACAATAAATAAATAAATAAATAAACTAAATTACTCACATATACAAAACTATAATATGTAAAATTAATTAATCACAGACAATGGTAGGGCCCCATCACAAGATACCTAGTACAACATTAATATTTAGTCTTTGGACAGAAACATTAACTTTTAAATGACACCTTGGTGTAGTGATCAAACACTGATAATAAAGCATGTCAAACACTAAACCTTTCTTTAGACCGACTTAATGTTCACATTTTATACCGAAGAATTACCACATGTTTACCACCACAGGTGTATATGTAATTCGGCCCAAACATTAACCTTCCTTTGGGCCGATTAATATTCACATGAATAACATACACACAAAACCTTTTAATATTCAAAACTAAATTAATTTCAACAATAGAGGCTGCTTTGGCAACATATTGTTTTGATTAATTTAATTCCCTAATATTATATTCATAATTACCAAAATCTAGAATACCCAAATTGTGCATCCAAATTAAGAATTGGGTCATTACAAATCAAACCATAAATTGTAAATTGAACCCCAAATCTATTTCCTTATTACCTTAATCTTTAATATACATAAAGCAATATATTTCTAAATTCTCAATAAAAATATAAGCTATATACATACATGTGTAATTCATGTATACCAAACCAAATTGCAAATATTGCTAAATTATCAAAGTCATAATACGTAATATGTTCAAGATCTTTAAATCTTGAAATATGTGACGGCTAAAGAAAACCATAAAAACCACATATTACAAATTCAATAAAGCCATATTGATATTCTGAACTGAATCCATATGTCAATTTCATGATGAAGACAATAGATCAACCATTCTTGATGATGACCTAATCAGCGAACCCGTACTTCATACCACTGTCGATAATCAATCTCAAACACGACCGCTCAAACTGCATCTTAATCTCTTAAAAACATGATCTGTTCATACCAGATCTTTAATCTCTTAAAAACATGATTTGCTTGTTGATAATTGAATATCTTAGAAACAAGATCTATTCATACCAGATCTTGATATCTTAAAAATAAGATCTGTTCATACCAGATCTTTAATCTCTTAAAAACAGGATCTGTTCATACCAGATCATCAAGTATACCAAACAAATAATAGCGGAAGCATACCTGAATTCTCCATTAGTAAATCTATCTTTGGAGTCTTGTGGTTTTGTCTTTCAAATTAGAATGTAGCTCTCAAATCCTCTTTGATGATGAGATGTCAAAAGAATGAGCATACTTTTAATTTGAAACCATAACCATTTATATAGGGTGAAACCCTAGGTTTGAAACCCTAGGTTATAATTTCTAGTCTGGCCCATCATAGAACTAGAAACTATAGCCCGATCTCTACACATATGAGGTTCACACTTAAATTAAATGTATAAAGCCCAAAATATCTAAATCATATTAAATCACTTTATTTAATTGGGCTTAACCTTATTTGATAGCCTGTATACACAACTATACACATATAAACCCATATGATAGATTAAAAATTCCCAACAAGAAATGCATTATATCATAATAGCAGATATATGCTTGTCCTAGATGATGTTTGGAACAGTGATCGTGATGTGAGAAATGGCTCGAGTTAAAACTTAAAAGAGCTAGCTGCTCGTGGGCGGTGTAGGTGCATGCATGGCAGCAAAAAGTCAGTGGCCTCAGTCATGGGGGTACTCTTCCCTCACAAGTCACAAGAATTAAAAGGTCTTTCCTAATTCCTACAACACAAGGATTGTTTGTCTTTGTTTGTCTTCCACTTCCTCTTGCAGTAAGAGCTTCAGGATGCTTCCTTTTTGGAAAGCTGGTAGATGAACATGTTTGGGTACGTGAGAGACAATGAAATATGGAAATCTAAAGAAGACAGAATTTTGCCTGTACTGAAACTCAGCTGATCAGCAAGAAACCTTCTGCATGAGCCCACCCCCCCCCCACAATAATTTTGCGTTTGTCTAGAATACTTGAGTTATTACTTACTATGGGATCATTTCATTTACTGACCAAAGTAACTTGGAGCTGTCATATGGACGTGAATCATGTGATAAAAGTTATGAACTATTCCAAGCTAGGCCTTGTGAACGGAATTTAAGTCCACCCAGGAAATGGAAACTACAATCAAAATAAAAAGAACATCTTTTTTCTTTCTTCCGTTTTTTTTCCCCTCTTAAAGTTGTGATTGTAATTTAATTCGTATTCTTTTAAGTCAATGTTAAATTATTTTAGTTTTTATATTGATGAGTTAAAATAAATAAAATTGGTTAATGTGAAGTAGCGAATCAAAATAATATGTGAGAATTTAACCAAAATCTTATTTTCCTTTTCTTATTTTCCTTTCTTCTATTTTTCATTAATATTTTTTTTCCTTTGCATTTTCCTCAAAACATAGCCTTAATATTTATTATCACTTAATTCATTTTCTATTAATTTTGGTTTACTTTCTTTTCATATAATTTTGGATTTCACAATTATAAGTTGTTTATAAATTCTACATTGTCAATAGTTTGTTTTGTGAAATGATAATTTCAACCTATATGTCACATCCCACATCTACATGGGAAAAATTTCTTGTCACTATATGCAATTAGCCTCCTTCAACCTAATGGGGACGTATTTAAATCTTGGTAGCCTTATGTCAAATGCATAATACTCCATACATTTGGTCAGCTTATTAAAAAAGATTAAATTAACTTTAATTAGGTAAATAAATTAGTGTATTAGATATAGCATTTAGGCAAGTTGAAATAGGATTATATTAATAGTGTTCTCTTTTTTTGATATCTATTCCTTTTACATTACATCATAGTAATCTATTTTTTAACAAATTTGTCCCCACTGAGACTTGAACTTAATTCTCTCGAGCCTAACCACTCGAAGCTAGTCTACTGGGTATGTTAATAATGTTCTTATTTTATTTTTTTTAGGTGAATCTTAAGCTTAATCAACTTCTTTGTTTAGTTCAACTTGTACCGGGTAAGGAATTATGGCCCTCAAATGTTTTTATGAAATGTTATTTTTGGGGGAGGGGTAGGAAAATGTTTTGCCACTTGATCAATATTTGGTTTTATGAATATCAGTATTTCGATTATATATTATGAATTTTGTGCAAAATGCTTTTTTATATGATTAGTATTTGGTTTTATGAAAATGATATCTTGAATATATGTTTTGAATTTGTGCACCTAGTCAGAGAGGTAGACACTTACCCTAATTAGTTAACTTTGAGGATTGGATAAACCTAGTTAGTGAAATAGACACTGATCCTCATTATTTTAACTATTTGAGAATTGGAAAACCTAGTTAATGGGGTAGTCATTGACCTTAGGGAACCATTTGATTGGTTAGTCACTTCATTGAAGGGTCATTTGTTTTTGTCAATGGGCTAATCCATTTCGAAATGAAGGGTCTTTTATTTTTTAAGTCCGAAGAAATTATGTTTATGCAATATCCATTTGAGAAATAATATTATCATATGTTGTTTTTCTTTCGTATTTATAAAAGTATTTTGAACTCCTTACTGAGCTAAAAGCTAATGAGCTTTGCTTTTTTAAAACCCCTTTCAGGTACCCCAGATGTAACAGAATATGAGTAACTTGGGAATAGTGAAGGTCTTGATTGTTTCGTTTATGTTTGATTTCGATATCATTGTTTAAACATGTTTATTAATGTTCTTTTGGTTATTGGTTCAAACTAAGTTGGTGATTCACAATTATATGAACTTTGGAATTTGTAACTCTAAAAAGAAATATTACCATTATATTTTAAGGGCGAATGTAAGTATGATTTTTCTAGGACGATGATTTAGTATTTGGTTTATATTTTCCCTTTTCTATTCAATACTCGAAATGACGAGAATATCCATAGCACAAGGGTTTGGGGTGTTGCACTATGATAATATATTATTCTTCTAAAGATGAATTAAAGCTTGTATATAATTTTATTGAATAACAGTTTTTATTCATATATATTGAATGATAATTTCAGGCTATATTCAATAATTAATATATCATTCTCCGAAAATATCTCAAATTTAAATATTTAGTATTACTCTTACAATCATGACCAGAAATTAAAATCAATTTGTAAGAACAAAACGACATTAGTTCGATTACCACGTGTATAAATTGAAGGTGTCATTGGGCTGGGCAGCCCATCACAATAGTGGTCGTGCTTGGGCTGGCATACAACTATCCATTGGATAGTAATGGCGGTGGGCTCTAGCCCATTGTGCCAACCCAGGCCCGCTCGCAGCCCAGCCCACTAGTATGGGAATGCATATGGGTGAATTAATAATTTTTTATATATATATATAGTATATATATATATATATATATATATATATATATATATTATTTTTCGCTTTTATCATAGACTACACCCCGAGCTTCCGTAGCCGAATCGTCAGTGGCATTCACCAATCGACGCAAGAACTCCGCAAACAAACACGGTCGACTTGCAGGATTCGTCGTCATTGACAAAGTTGGGCCTTTTTCTCTCAGAAGACTTGGAGTTTTGAGCAACAGAATCTTGATTAAGAATCCTATACATTTTTTGGGCGCGACTTGCTTTCTAGCTGAAAGGAGGAAAGAGGATCCGTCTTTTTTTGATGGAGTGGACGATTTCTTCCCATAATGTTAGTGGCGCGGGCTCTTATTTAAGGACCGCGACTTATTCTTCCCTTTATGTAACCACCTTCCCGGAGAACCGCCGCTTAAGAGTGACTTTCCCTATTTTTGGTCGTGAGGCGACTGCCGGCTCACGCGAACCCACGCTGTAAAGTGGAGAGCCGGCGGACAACTCAGGCCTGGGTGTAGCCGGACGGGGAAAGTAAGCCGAGTTAAAAAGGCGCTTGGGTTATAGGATACCCGGAGCGCCCCGCGAGGATTGGGCCGGGCGCCCGGCCGGCCGTGTCCCGGCCCACCCCCCTGGGGGGGTACCCGTGGCGAGGGCCTGGCCCGCCTCCTGGCCTGGGCCGCTTCAGCCTTCCTTTGGGGCTCTTGGCTCCGGGCCTACCGGCCGTAGCCGGGCCCAGCCCACCCACACGCCCCCTTTCCGCCGGAGGAAGACCATCCTGGCCTGAAAGAGCAAGTACGGATCACATTATATCATGGAACAGCCACCATTAATGCCGCGACTTTCAACGGGAATTTTATAATCTTTGTAAATCGCATTAGATGCTATCGATCATCCGTGACGATCCCGAGATATGAGCAAAATATAAAAGGCGAGGATGACTAGGTTCAAGTATCTTGATCGGGTTATCCATGCTCATCCCAAGCAGAGAAGGGACAATAGATTGTCAAAGGACTTCAAGTGAAGGGATTGGCAAGCAGGGACAGCTTATCGACAGTCATGCACTCCGCATGGGTTCGTTAGAGATCGCATGGTTGAGCTGAGGCCTAAATGTTCTAGGGAGGTGCCTGCGGTTCTAAAACTTGAATGGCAAATTTCACATCCGAGGACACCCCCATCGAATCTCAGTGGTCAGTCTTCAAGCCCCCACCACTTCATCCTCTTCTTTTCCTCCTTCTTAGCCTCTCTCGCAGCCAGACGGGGGGCTTTCTCGCTTTCGTCTGTACCTATCACCATCTTTCCTTTCTTCGCTTCGCAAAGAACTTCTTTCTCACTGATCTTCGCCTTCCCTTCGTAGTGGCCTCTCTGTTCCCATGGCGGTGCTCATTCGCTGTTCTTTGTCTTTCTGATGTTATATCACTAGTTAGTCACGTTGTATTACGACGCTGGGCAACAAGCATCAAGCAGTGTAACGAACACCTTTCAGGCAATTAATAAAATTGTAGTTTTTTTGTGCCTTATTGCAATTGTGTGTGGATATTCTATATTTCTATCTAATGGAGGCTAATTGATCATTATAAAATTTGTTAATCCGGCCCATTTAACCATCCGAGAGTGAAGGCCCTAGGCTCGCCTGTTAATCTTAGTCTACGCGTCTGCAGCCAACCGGCCGCGGTCAGTCGAGATCTCAAAGTGCATAACAAGTCGCTACGCATTAAACGCGGCTAGCTGCACTTAGGCGATATATAGATAGCATCATTAAACCGCACCGCCTCTTCCGTTACTGGGCTTATCTTCTTCCCTCTCGACCAACCATCACACAGGCCGCCTCTACCTTGCGCTCGTTTCAGGAGTCGTCGTTGTAAGCTGCTCGCCCCTTTCATTTCACGGTGCAACTATCTGCCCTTATTAGTGTGTCGTCCCGTTATGTGACTGGTTTCCTATCGCAAAAGCATGGGAAGATAAGGGCTGTCTTAACATTTAATCACTCGCGCCTATTGCCCGTGCTAGGGTATGCCTCGCACCGATCGGGTATATGCCTGGGTCTAATATTCTGCCTTCCCTTTTGATCCGCTTGCACGGCGAGGGCCCGGGAAGAAACTTCCACAAGTGGTCGTCCCGGAGGGTGCCCCTGAGCGAAGCCTTCTGCAAGCAGCGTCATTGCGAACCTAACGATAGAGGAATTAAAGGTGTACTGCGAGGTGCCTGATAACATTAACCTTCGGTTGATGGAGAGGGTGGACAATTCCACGTTGGGTGGAGAACACAATGGTGTGTTCTTTACCCAAGAGCATCTAGCAATGGTTACACTCTCTCTGCAATAATATGCGCTAAACAAGCCAGATTTTACCCGGCGCCCCTTTACTCTCATCCATCCCAACGTGATTAGTATTCTAATAGGTAGCTGCGTGTCAATCACTGCACTCATTGATCTCTCGAAGCCGTGGAGATTTTCATTATTTATTTCCGAAAGACAGTGGTCGTGGGGCCTGATGTCCATGCTCCGCTTGAAATCCCGATTCCAGATTGTCAATGGTTCTCGACCGCCAAGACAGAGGCTAAAGGAGCATTGCTAGGCGTAGGGGTCTCGATGAGACCTCTACTTCCCTCGGGCTACCGCTTAATGTTAACCGGTCTCAATCCTTCCTAGGTGTGTAGGTTTGCCGGATCCAAATTACCAACATACCCAATGTTTGCTTGCTCATAACGAACTAACTATGGTGCCTTCCGCGTAGGAAAGTCACAGGAAGGTTGGTAAATCAAGCGGAGAAACCGAGTTTTGAGAAGATACGCCGACTACTGGAGTTTTCTAAGCGAGAGCGCCACTACAAGGTTCTTCTGACGCCAGAACAGATCCAGCCGTGGAGGCATAACCCGGGCCTCTACTCTCCTTAATCATTCCCCGTCCTCGCGCTGACGTGGTCGGGCGGGAGCACTCATTGCCGCCGACCACGCGCTCGTTTCCTCACTGGCGCGAGCCCTCCGCAGACCCTACAGCCGAGGCATCAAGCTCTGGTGCAAGGTGCGTCCGGAATTTACTTCCTCGAGCAGAGTTCCAGCCGCCTCCCACACCCCCCGCCCTCGCCGGAAACTAGGAGAGTCATCCCGAGAGGCCTCCTCGTCGCGTTACTCTGACTCGCCCCTGCAAGGATCGTGAGGAAGGGAGGAACTCCGGCGACGCACCGCGCCGGGGTCCAAGGGGGAGGACTTTGTGCCCTAGGTTTCTGCTAAAAGCGAAGAGCCTCAGGATTTGGAAGAGGAGGAGCGGCGGGAGAGAATGACGGGGCTGCTTGATCGCTATGCTGCCCGCAAGAGGAAGCGGCAGGTGGTTTCCAGCAGTGAGTCGGATCCTGCCCTAGTTCATAGTGCTGACTAGTCTACCGGCCACCACGGTTAGCCCGCTCACCGACTAAGTCTCGGGGGACCAGCCATCCCCCGCCCTCGAACCAGCCTTCGCTAGCTGAGCGAACAGACAGTGGCCGGGCCTGGGCCAAAATCAAACGAGGGTAATCCGGCTCCGCTAGCACTCCAAGTAATCCCGCCTTAGACGGGGCGAGGAGCAACCACAAACAGCTTAACACGGCGGCCGGATTGCCTGGGGGCCACAAGCGATCAGATATCTCAGAATTAGTTCCCGCGCCTGAGCCCTCGAGAGCTGGAAGTGTCGAGGGCCCCTCGCCGCGGAGGAAGCGTAGTTCCTGCTATCACCGGTCCGCCCTGGTGGGCCTAGGGATCAGTGACAACCCAAAACTACCTTCCTCCCCGCGGCCGCCCGACACTTCCACTCTCTGGTCATACTACGGGAGGAAGGTAGTTCCGGGTTATCACCTGTCCTACGGCAAAGCCTAGTACCCGAACCGCGTGTGAAGTCCTGGATGGACTTGTCTTCCCGTTTGAGGATGGACTTGAGGGAGCTGATGTTCCTTTTTTGTCTAATAGAGCACAAGTATTGAGAGATGAACGCGCCCATACTCACCGACGTGTTTATCGGACACTTCAGTGAGCTTCAGGAACTGCTACTACGTGGCCCTCGGGAGGCCGGCCGGGAACACCTTACATAGAGCCGATCATCCTCGACGCCGAGGATCATTGCCGTCGTAATGTAACATGTGATTGTACGGACGGGCGAACCGCTGCATACGGGCGTAAGGGTGCAAGCGGGAAAGCCGCGAGGATCGTAGCTTCAGGACGTACCGTTTAAGGGGAGTGGAGAGCAAGTCCTGTGGTCCTCGAACGGCGGAGGGAACAAACATCTACGGCGAGGGGGGCGGTCTCGAAGGCGGGTATTACGGATGGCACGGCGTGAGGCCCCGCACATACTGAGCCGCTGCCGCGCTGCCAGTCCTCGCTGGTTCCTCTCGCACCGACTCACACTAATGGACCGGCCAGGCCGGCGAGGTGGCTCTTTCTCGAAAGCGCGGGCTTCACGCCTTCAGGATGGCGAAGGTCGCATAGAGCTGAACCGGCTGAGGATACCATCATCCACCAGATCGACATCAGTCTCTAAGGCAGTCGAATTCTTCCCTTTGTCAGACTCGAAGGAGGGAGTGGGCGAGGGGTTTCTCAGAATTGTCACTCCACGGCCTCCAACCGGCCCGCAGATGCTCATTTTCTTCCCGCAACTCAAGCCCGCTCGTTTCAGCACTTACATCCGTCGTCTCCGTCTCCTCTTGTCTCGCTTTCCATCTCGCGCCAGAGGAGGAACCGGTCTTCGGGGCTAAGTTCGCTGATTAAGGTCATGGCGCGAATTCCTCACATTCCGTGGATGTTCGAATAGCCAAAGCTTGAGATCTGGGAGGTCACCTAGAGCCGTACCCAAGCTCCTATGCACCGCCTTTGAGACTTTACGGCTGCTTCCCACACGGGGTTAATTAGGTGTCCCAGTTCCTGAGTCGAATCGAAGCACACGCGGCTCGGACGCCTAGGCTCCACACCGACGACCGGGGATAACCCAAAACCATCTTCCTCCCGCTCGGCCTGAGCCCCCGAGAGTGGAGGTGTTGTGGGCTCCTATCGCGGAGGAAGGTAGTTCCGGGGTTATCACCGTTCCTGCTTGTCGTCAATTAAGAATGTCCCGAATGACTCCATCGACTTGAGAACTCAGGTCACCACAAGACCTGTCAGGAGAAAGTTTAGTATTTGAAAATAATTAAAATAATAATAATTATTGAATGTGAAATTCCAACTCCTTTCAATATTACCCCCTTTCTTAATTAAAAAAATCATGAAACTTTTAATATAAAGAAAAAAAATCAGAAACATACTAGAGAATGAGAAGATAAGAACAAGTTAAATATTTTAATTCTTTTATTTATTTTATTTTCATATTTTTACCATCAACGTAATAATAGATTTTGAGTTACACCCTCTATTTTTTAACTCTTCTAATTTGTCCCTACTTTCAGATTTCTTTTCTTTCTTTTTTTTTTCAATTTGAGTTTATTGTTGTATCTTATAATGCCAAGAAATTTATATTGGTGATAGTTTAATAAACTTTAGTATGAAAAGATAATTAATGTTTTTTTTAATAAAAAAAGATAACGAATGTTTTTTTTTTAAATGTAAAAATGATAACGAATATTGTGCTTTAATAATAGATACCAAATTCTTCTTTAAAAAAAAAAAAAAATCAAATTCTCAACATGGTATGGATGTCAAACAAATATTAAGCATGAAAAATAAAATTCTTCTTATGTTTGAATTAAGCACCCATCAAAACATTATTATTCTAGAAATTATGCTTTCGGGGAAGGTTTGATCCAAAATGTGAGAAAACAATAACATTTTCTACTGAATTAGGTTGTCTATAGACGACAAATGAGATAATATAGCATAAAACCCCCCTCTTCACTTTGGTATGATATTATCTATTTTAAGTTTTATTTTTGCGCTTTACCAAAAGGCATCAACTACACGAAATTAACAGTTTACCTACTGAAAATTGTTGTAGGTAATAATTGAAAATTTCTAGTAATCTGGGCTTTACGCTGAACCCCGTAAAATCCAAAGATTTTCGGATAAAGCAGAAATAAAATTTCCTTGGCCAAAATCCGAAATTTTTTAGATCTCTGATTACCTAAACGGACTTCTCCTCGTCGAATTGCCTTCACGAAATTCTACTACTACATCGATTTTCGCTGGATTCCGAGGTGGCCTGGATTTCACGCTGAGGCGTGAGGGCGTCTGAATACGACACACGGTACGATAGCGATGCCACTCTTGTCGGCGCCTACGCGGGTTCACAGCCAATGGCTCACAATGAGCCATGTGTGGTGTGGATCCCACGGGCCATCGAGCCATGGTGACGATGTCAAAAAGCGACCACGAAATGCTAGTTAAAAATCTAGTGGGAGAAATTACACCTTTAATTGGTGAAATGGCGCACTTCTCCTATCGAATTTAATGACGATTTCTCCAAAAGGTGAGAAATGACCAAAAAGTGAGAAGAGAAACGGCGAGAAACGAAAGGAAATGAGATGAGAAAAGAGAAAATGCAAAGAAAAAGCAAAAAGCGAGAAAAGAAAGAAGCGAAAGAACTGCAGAGCAGGTGCGATAAAAGGAGTATGAATAGCGAGTGCCGAAGATTTCCTCGGTTTCGCTACGACGCTCAAAGTTCGAGGACTGTTGGTGCACGTAGCGTGATCTACGCGCGGACAGTGTTTCTGAGTTTCGACAAACTCCAAGAGGCAGGATATTTTCCTACTCGATGTATTTTTAGCCTAAAGGCTTTATACGCAGGATTGCCATGAGGCCATGAGGCCATGTAAATTAGTTCCATGCTGCAATTAAAGGGCATGGATTTCATGACCGGTTTCACTTGACATGGGAGTTGTGGTTCAACTAGAAACCGAAAGTTTCTAGGTGTGGTGGTTTGTTGTCGCGAAAATGATGCTTGGAACCGATTGTCTTACGCTTGCAAAGGCCGTGGAGGCACTTCGTTAAATCTGGCCCTAATTTCAGACTCATTTGTGCATATTGCCAATAACATGCTAAGTATTAATCGCGATATTGATGCATGCTTGATGTGTATTAATATGTTTTGTACATGGTGCATTATATGATAAATTATAATCGCCCACAAGGCGTAAATGTTTCATGTGAAGGTTTGGTCTCATGCACAATAACATGAGGAAAATGATTGGCACCATGCATCCCATATGCACTGGCCACATCGCGCCGCCCGTGTGGGTGCGGTGGAAGGGTTTATCTAATCAGGTTGAATGGGTGCGTGAACTACGGAAAAATGGATAAGTCTGAGTAAGTTCTAGTGTGTAATGATCAAAATAAATGATATCTATGTTTGGAGTGGAACAGTTGAAAGATGATCCTAGGGTGAAAGTCCCACAGGTTACTCACGGTTAGACATGAATCAGGCGATGTAAGTTCAGATATTTGAAAAGGCGGAAAGTGGCGTCCCTACGGTGTAAACTTAGGAAATCAGGTAAGCTAAAATAAAGGAAAAAAGACTTTGATAAATAAATTTGGAGGGTTGTCCAATGGTTGATCGAGTGTGTGGCCCAGTCTTGTGCCGGCATTTCCCCGGGTGCAGGAGTCGGTTGGGACTCGGGTTGTGAGCATGAGGGTTGCATCTCATGCATGAGATGAGCATTTCGTATAGAAGATAATTGTATGGAATGCTGATTGGTTGTTTATATATGCCATTGTATATGTTTTAGGTGGGAAAGTAACCCTTGTAGGAAAATTTTCCTGCGGGCTTTGCTCACCCGGTCGTGGGACCGCTAGTGCAGGGACTATCCGGGGAGATGATGCGTAGCGGTAGCTTTTGAAGAAAGCGAAATGTGTGGCTTTGAATAAATATTTTTGTAAATATGTATAAATCTTTTTGTAGAACAAACATGAAAACTATGAGAATATAGTTGAGATATTTGTTTTATGAGTATGGATGTATGGGCCCCATGTGGCTATTTTACTCATGTGTGTGTCTCGTAATACGAGACATATAGATTTCCGCAGGTTGACGGATAGTCAACGGACCCCCGGGAAATGGGGCGTCACAGTTTACCTACTAATTTCATACGAACACAGTTGTAGGTAATATTTATGTTTGTAAAAAAAATTACCTATAATAAGTGAAATAGTAGGTACTTTTTACAGACTTTAGTATGTAAATGATAGGCAATTTCCATATCATATTTTGTCAGGAAAATGACTTACCTATCATATATGTTGTTGGTAATTTTGTAGATAAATATAGTGACTACTATATTGTCGGTAATTTATAGGTAAGTTGACTGTCTAACTTAAAATTTTAGTAGGTAATCTGTAAATAAATTGGTTGCCTAAATAATCAATTTAGTAGGTATTCTATAGGTAAGTTGGATGTCTAACTTGTTAATTTAGTAGGTAATTTGTAGGTAAGATGGTTGTTTAACTTGTCAATTTAGTAGTGTCATCATGTCTGTGGAGTAATTGTCAGTAATTATATATATATATATATATATATATATATATTAAATTAATTGTTATCAATGGATTCCAATATAATAAATTTGCAAAAGAAAAAGAAAGGGTATCTATGATTCAAATGCTAATAAAAATCCTTAACAATAGTGATAAATATTCAAATTACACAGATTGTGTCGGAAAGTGAAGCTAAAGTATAATACTACATAAACTAAAAAGTGGCAGTAATAAAAAGTCACAAAACATGTTCACAATGTATAACATGATAAAATGAAACCATCAAACAACAATACATAATATTTTGGAATTGCATTGTCAGTTATTATTGATCATTCTGTATTAATCATCATTCATGAACAGATTCAAAATCCAAGGCAGTGAGGCGTTAGGGGTGGTCGTTGAGCTCTTGACATTTCATCAACACGCTATAATAAGCGTTTTATTAGTATTCGCAAATCATTGATCACCTCCTCTTGTTGACTAAACTTCTGTTTCAAATCTTGAATTTCGTCTACATTTTATTGATGAGAAGGGGACGTAGTTCAAGTTGAAGCAACATTAGTCTCGTAGTACTTGCTAGCTTGGGACCCATTACCATGAATTGTACTCTTTCGTTTTCCACCCACAATATTGGAAAATAAGTCATTGAACTCTCTTACAACCTTGAATATATTTAATCATCAATCAAAGATTCTAGCCTTTAGAAATTCCACTGATGCAATTAAACATAAACCTGTTTTCCTTCTCTTGCAATCCTGCCTCCTCTATGTATAAATATTTGGTTCCTTTCTTGATCTCCAAGTGGAACATATCATCAAGCAGATGCGGAAGGAAAGTGCTTGAAACCTAAGATTTAACACCCTGCAGAACTTCAAATCTCATAAAGGTTAAAGCAGTTTCAAGTACGATCAAGATTCAAGTCTTCTCTTTCAAGAATAAAATCTCGCCATGTGATGTAGTCAACAATTTCTGCACATCTTTAAACTATTATTAGAAGATTTTATTTTATTGGACATTCAACCATTACAAAGTATAAATCAATAAAATGGAGAGAAGGGTATCAATTACCAATAATTTTTCAAGGATAACATAAGAATAATTTTGGCATCCTCAGGCAAATCCCTTTCATATAGAAATTTTTTCTTGAATTTACCAGTTAAGTCATGCATTGATAAAGAAGAGTGACCATAGTAAAATCAGTTCTATACATAATGGAACACTGTTGCTCCAGTTCTCCATTTGGATAATGTTTGGTTACCATTATAATGGCAAACAGCAATTTACAATGTTTCAGCACATTATTGCATATATGACAGAACGTCAAACTGCTATAACATGTTCAAACATTGGGATGGAGAGGAAGATTCCCAAAAGTTATTGGGATGCAGCATCATAAGTTGTGAGGCTCCAGTATAATTTTTTTTTTTTTATGAGTATTTTTAATTTTTTTATAAGTATTTTTAAATTTTTTTTTTTTATAATATGCAAATGCTGGACATTTGCATGGTCTTTATGTTATAAGTATCAGAACATTATATTATAGATTACACTCAAGACAGAATGTTTCTGTAATTTCAAACCAGTGTATGGTCTTTGGCATCATTAACAAAGCCCAGAAAGTTGGAGGAAAACCAAGTAGTTCCTTAACGAACTAACTAGGTCTTCCCATGTGAATATGTCCATACTGCATGCCCACTAAAAATACAGAGCCTAGAAAATAAGGGTATGATAGTCACTCCAAACCAAAATCATGAAACTAAAGAGTAGACATTTGATAACATCCAGTTTGGCACTCTTGATTGAGAAAAAATTATTCTACATTAGAGAGAAGACCAACAATTTGAAATCAATGCAGAATCTTAAAGCAGATGGATATGAATAGAGTCAGCATAGAACTAAACCTTAGTAGTAATAAGAAGTTGCAAAAGAAACTGGTTACTAAAGAATTTCCAAACCGACAATCTGACATCAATAAGAATTTTCAAATGGATGAGGACAGATTGAGTTTAATAAAATAATCTCAAGTTGTCATATCTTGCTTGAGTTACATGCAAGTGGCATTTCCTCCTCAACATGACTCAACTGGCAACAAATAATCACAGATACACAGTTCAGGTTACATCAACAGTTTTGAAATGACTACAACAGCACATTCTTCTGATAAGTAAGAAACTGGAGAGGATGCCAACATAAAGATTACCAATCAATGTATAAAGAGGAGGGATTCAAGCTACCAACAAAATGATAACCATATTACTTAGTATATAACAAGACCTCATAGTCCCGAAAAGTTCTTCCCGGTACACCCATTCATAGGTAAAATCAAGAAAATATAGGGGCTGATTCAAGTAAATCTCGTAAATTCACCTTCTACTCGATCGAAAACTAGAACATTGAGCTAGAACTGAATCGTGTATACACACATAATGCACCCAATTTGAGTGTATATATATCCTTGCAAAGGAAACATGGAAGAACAAATATTCAAACCTTCCTGTAATAGAATTTTTTTTAAAACACCGTTCTCTAAAATAGACTGTTGCACTAGGAGTATTTCCAAAAGAAAATCTCTATTTTTCACTCCAAATTGACATCTTCTATATTTGCAGATTTATGTTCTCACATTTTGCACTAACTCCAAAATCAATCTCTATTTTCAACTCCAAATCACTATTCAGTTTTAAAACATTCATTTTTTAAAATTAGAATAATTTAAGAATATGATATATGAAATAATTTTATTTATATTTAAATATAAATATAAAATTATATTAAATAAATAAAATTCTGTAATTAAATGAAAAATATATTAAAACCTAAAATGTATTTTAAACTAATAAATATTATATTATAGAGCATCATATTACATTAGAAAATAAAGCAACATTAATAAAAGCTACATACTAAAAATACATTAACCAAATGATAAAGATACAATATAAAAACTAATAAGGTGGTAAATCACCTCCATAATTTTCACTATCATATTCATTACAATTATTAAAATTACCATCACTAGGACCACTAGATCCACTTTGTTGGGATTTGAGAGTCATTTTTTCAATAATCTCCATTTTTTTCACCTTGAAATACTCATGCTCAAATGGGTCGAAAATTGAGTCAAGATTTTTCTCTATAATTTCTTTTTCTTGTCTTTCACGTTCCAACTCATATTTGTTACATTCATTTTCAACTCAGAAGATCTTCACCCCAGAACGCTTTCCGATTCCTTGGCCATTTCGGCAAACCGTTCATCTCTTCTCTTTTCTCCTATTTGGAATATCTCAATAATTTCATTATTTCCCTCATACATTTTGGCAAGGAGATGAGTCTTCTCAACTTCTAACATTTTTCTTGTTTTTTCTTTCTTTCTTCCCATCGGACGACTAGATGAATAATTAGTTTGCATGTCAACATGACCTTGATCATCATTTGCATTGAGATCAACTGAATATGATGCTCCCTTTGAGATCTGAGGTGTAGGAATCTCTCCATGAGACCCTTGAAAGGCTTTTGGTTGTTGTCATTGTTTGGGTAAGACATTTGCCCACTTTTCTGCATCTTTAAGTATAAGGCAAACATGATCAAACAAGAATCCCCTTTTTTCATCCAAGAATGGTGCAATACAAGACTCTAGCATTGTTCAACTACAAAATGTCAATATATATATATATATATATATATATATATATATATATAATGAAATGATAGAAGTTAGAATAAATATTCATTTTTTTATAAAATGAGTATTATATCTACTACAATATCTATTCTACAAGCACCACTTTGATTCAAATTTTCAACTTGCCTCACATTCCACGAAATTTGTTGATAGCCTTCATAATGCATACATACGACATGAAAGAGACTTCAATGTTCAACCACTATTAAGCTTGTTATGATAAAAAACTTCGTAAATACGCTCCCATAATTTATCTTTTTTTTGGTTTATCTCATAAATGGGATCTCTTCCATCGTGAAGGCTTTTCCATGGCTACCACGACTTGAGTTAGAGAACATTGTTAATGAAAGAGTATATATTTTGAGAAGAAAGAATTGTGATCTTAAAAGAGTAAAGATTTTGAAAAGGAGGTGTGGTTTTGATGAAAGAGTAAAGATTTTGAAAAGGAGTTGTGCTCTTAAAAGATGTTGTGCAACCCACAATTTATAGATCACACATAGTCATACTTATCAATGGTAAAAGTATTAAATGGTAAAACTTACATAATAACAACTTCAAGTACTCAATTTGTAAGATGGATAAGACCAAGCAAATGATAAAACTTACACAATGTGTAAGTTTGATTGAACCTATCAATGAAAAAAATAATATAATGTGTAAGATGAAATCTATTATTTGTAGAAGTTTTGATTTAGAAGTTACCAATGACAACTTCAAGTACTCAATTTGTAAGATGGACAAGACCAAGCAAATGGTAAAACTTACACCATGTGTAAGTTTGATAGAACCTATCAATGACAAAAGAATATAATGTGTAAGATGGAATCTACTATTTGTAAAAGTTTTGATTTAGAAGTTACCAATGACAACTTCAAGTACTCAAAGTGTAAGATGGACAAGACCAAGCAAATGGTAAAACTTACACCATGTGTAAGTTTGATCGAACCTATCAGTAATAAGACCAAGCAATTGGATGAGTATTTAAACCTACTTATCCATTTCACAAACTTTCACTTCTAATCAAGCTTCCTTGGTTGTTAATTTGAAAAGATGAATTTTAGAGGTAGTTCATCAAATACTAGAGATGAGCATCTACCACATTCTCTAAGTAGAAGAGGAGATAAGAGATTGGGAAGAGGAATTAGAGAATGGATGAGGAACAAGCATTATTGATGCATTTGCATTTCGTCCAACAATTCTCTCATAGCCTCGTGATCAATGAAGATGAACAACCACCGCATAGAGGCTCCATTCTTGGTCATATAGCCATCAATCGTGAAGGAAGCAGATATGTTCGAATATGGGACGACTATCCACAAACTAACATATGAGGAAGACTTATTTCGTTGGCATTTTCGAATGCGCCGAGATCTATTTCTTCATATTGTTGATGTAGTCAAAGATCATGATGATTTTTTCTTACAAATAAAAAAAATTTGCACCGGTAGACATGGATTATCTTCTTTGCAAAAAGTTATAGCTGTTTTTTTAATGATGGCATATGGAGCATCAGCAGATTCCACTGACGAATATGTAAGGATTGGTGAGTCCACTACAATTCTTTGTATGAAAAGACTGAATGTGGCAATGGTTTGACATTTTGGCATGTATATTTGAGATCTCCAATGTAATGATAATGAACAGCACGTCCAAAAAAGCAGAACAGCTTTCGTAGTATAGAAGCTCGAACAAAAATGAATGGAAGAATTGTTCGAACTCATGGCTCGATGACATCGGGCCTGGCCGCTTCATCATTGGTCAGGCAATATTCTTGGTGATCTATGGAGAGTAAGTATGCATATTTTGGATTGTCAGGTTCTAACAATGATATTAATGTCCTGTAGTCATCTAATTTATTTGCTAACCTAGCTCAAGGTATAGCTCCTCTTGCCTATTATACCATTCAAGGGACTAATTATGATATTGGCTACTACTTGTCCGATAGTATATATCCTAAATGGTCAACTCTTGTTCAAAGCATTTCTAATCCACAAGGTCCCAAGAGGCAATATTTGCAATGATGCAAGAAGCATGTCGAAAAGATGTAGAAAGAGCATTTGGTGTTCTCCAATTACGATTTGCAATTATCAAAGGATCGACACGTTATTAGGAGAAACAAGTGCTTCATGATATTATATCAGTGTGCATAATAATGCATAATATGATTATAGAAGATGAATATGACACTCATGGGAGCATTGTTGATTTGAATGTGATGTTTGTCTGGAAGTTTATGATAGTGCATAAAACAACAATTTCAATCTGCTCCTTTGCTCGCCATAAGCAAATTAAAGATCAGGAAGTTCATTATGCACATCGAAATGCATTAATTGAGCATTTATGGGAAAGATATAGTAACAATGTTTCTTGTAGTTAATGTATTTGTTTAAGTAAATGATGTGCAAAACATCATATGATATAATTTCTATGTTCTTTTTTTTCTTCAATATGAATTTGTATTTTTTTTCTAAGAAATTACTAATTAACAAAATCTTAATGTTTTATTATATCCAACTCCAACCAATCTTTATTTTCAATATAAATGAAAATAATAAAAATGTATTTATATTATTGTCAAAAAAATAATTTAATAAAAAAATTAAATTATTAAAAATAAATTAATACTACAAAATCAATATATTAAAATCATTTTAAAAGTAATTCAATATTAATAAAATAATAAATAATAAATATAAGTATGTCAAAAATAAAATATGTTATAAAATAGTATTAGAAATAATTATTTTATTATTATGATAATAAAATAATGAAAGAATAGTAGTGTAATAATAAAATACTACAGAAGAATAGTGTTTATTAAGATGTAATCCATCATCTATATATTTAGATATGTGAATAGTTAATCTTCAAATATGCACTATTCATGTCTCTATTTTAGAGATCAAAATAGAGAACTTTTGGAGCATGATTTTTGCTCCAAAATCTCTATATATAGAGATATAGTAGAAAATATAGCCTTTGGAGATGCTTCCATTTCCTTTCTTAAATAAACCTTCTTTTTTTTTTTTCTGAAAAATATACCCAAAATCCGTGAACAAAAACAAAAGTATCAAAAGCATTACTCCATAAACTCTTTCTACTAATCCTAGTCTTTAACGGAACCATAAAAAAAATAGCAAATTAGACCTCAAACACATGCAAACATCCTAAAGCATTCAAAAATTAATACAACAATCATTCACAAACTTGGGAAAAGAATGTATCAAGCCACTAATTTATAAATATTTGTAATTATATCACTAAGTATTGCATAACCATAGTTCAGGCTACTATAAAAAAACATATATGTGATTTTGCACAAAAAGTAAAATTGCAAAAGTAAAAACCAGAAATGCCTTTCATTAATCAAATTGGAATATATATTTTTTTTAAAAAGAAAAAATTTGTTTGGGTCTTCTTCTCCATCCTTTCTCCTCTCCTTCCCGTTGCCATCATCTTCTCTTCTCCTTCCCAACCATTTTCCTTCCCAATTCTTTTCCTTCCTCGATTCTTATTCGTGGATGCTCAATACCCAATCTATTGAAATTTATTCGCCCTTGCACTCGCGATCTTTCTAGGCAAAGGCAAACATTTAGTAATTCATTCATTTCGTAATAATTGTTCATTGTTGTTTCATTACCCATAAATCAAAAGCGATTACTATTGTTAGTTTGTTCGACAGGTCAATGGACTCATTTGAATTATTTTCGCTTGATTCATTTGGTGAGTTCTCACATGTACTAATATACACATTGAATGTACAACTGTAACTAATGAATGTACTATCATAACATGTTATCTAGAAACCTCACCATTTAAGCTCACTATTTATTTGTAAATTATTGTTTGGATGGTAAATGTATAATATGATTAAAATAGGCCAAAATTTAACCATCAAAATCAATTCTAACACATTTTTAGCACATGTACTACCATAAATAGCGATTGTACTATCATAAATAATCAATATACTACCATAAGTAATGAATGTACTACCATAACACCTATAACTAAACACCTCACAATTTAATCTCACAATAATCTTTTTAATTGATGTTGACAATATATAAAAAAACTTAACAATTTTAGATATCGGGTTCATTGTTCGCCTATTAGCATATCAAGTAACTATTATTACTAGTCAGTAAGCAAATGACAAACTATTACTTGATCTTTGTTGGCTCCGAACACTAAGTTTGTAATTTTGGCTTGAATGCCAATGAAAGGTGTTATTATATAAAGGTGGTCTATGCAAAGCTTATACATCTAAAGACGAAGCAATGGGAGCATGGGGTCTATATCAACCACGATAGAAAAAACCTGATGGAGTTGTTATATCTTCTTCACTTACTCCAAAAAATGCGCATGAAAAGAAGCAATATATGAAAATTATGTCAAAAATGTTGCTAATATGTTTCATTATTAGAATCTTCATAGCATTAATGTTTGTAATTGTAATTTGTAAAATATTGTAAAACATTTACCAAACACCTATGTATTTTGTAGGAACTGTAAACTTTAATTGTAAACATTATTTTGGTTGAATAAAATTGTAGTTTTACCTTTCATATTATTGTTTGATATGGAATATATCCACATTATATTAGTATGTAATAAATAACATTAAAGATGTATCACAAACTTGTTGAAATATAATACTTCGTTTGCACAAAAGTGGTTTATAAAGCAATTGGGAAAACATCATATAGAAAATGGTAATGCTAACATTTTTCTCATATGTTGGTGTTTGAGAGAAAACCCTAGTCTTTTGATGCAAATGAAACGTTAGGGGGAGGTTAGGATATGAAACGGTATAAAAAAAAATGAAGAAAATGACGCACTTAATGAAAACATATGCACCATTCGGGATCTTTAATTTGTAGTGCTCGACCAAAAGGGGGAAAAGTGGCTAGGTGTTTTCTTGGTATTAGACGAAGTAATGGATGATGCTTGCGTTCGAAACATTGTCTAGACAGTCTTTCAGACGCACTGTCTTGTAAACGAACGCACTAGTTTTGCATCTTATGGTAGTACATTGACTACTAATAGTAATACATTGACTAGTTATTATAGTACACTGACTACTTATGGTAGTACACTGACTACTTATTGTAATACATATGCCTTTCCCTTATTTCAAATTAATCCTGATAATATAATTTGATTTAAGAGATTGACAGTTTGTTTACATAGAATTGGCCAAGTAATGTTTAAATAAATAAAAAAATAGAAATTTTGTTCACTCAACAATATGAAAAGTAAAACTATAATTTCATTCAACCAAAATAATGTTTACAATTGAAGTTTATTGTTCCTACAAAATACATAGGTGTTGGTAAATGTTGTATAACACTTTGCCAATAACAATTACAAACATTAATATTGTGAAGATTCCAATAATGAAATATATCATCACTTTCTTGATATAATTTTCATATATTGCTTCTTTTCTTGTCCATGTTTTGGAGTCAGTGAAGAGGATATAATGGATCCATAAGGTCTGTTCCATCGTGATTGATATAGAACCCATGCTCGCATTGCTTCATCTTTAGATGTATAAGCTTTGGATAGACCACCTTTATATAATAACACAATTCGCTAACATTCAAGTCAAGAATCACAAACTCCGTGTTTCCGACCAACAAATATCACGTAATAGTTTGTCATTTTGCTTACCTGAAATAGTATGTAATAATGGATAGCAATACGTAATGGACCAAGCAATAGACTGGTATCTAAAATTGTTAAGGTTTTTTTATATATTGTCAAACATCAATTAAAAATATTATTGTGGGATTAAATGGTGAAGTGTTTGGATATAAGGGTTATGGGAGTACATTCGCTACTTATGGTAGAACATTGATTATTTATGATAGTACAATCGCTACTTATGGTAGTACATATGCTAAAAATTTGTTAAAATTGATTTTGATGGTTAAATTTTAGGCTATTTTAATCATACTATACATTTACTATCCAAACAACAATTTAAAAAATAAATAGTGGGCTTAAATTGATTATTTATGGTAGTACAATCACTACTTATGGTAGTACATATGCTAAAAATGTGTTATAATTGATTTTGATGGTTAAATTTCAGGCCATTTCAATCATACTATACATTTACCACCAAAATAACAATTTACAAATAAATAGTGGAATTAAATGGTGAGGTTTCTAGATAAACATGTTATGATAGTACATTCACTAATTAAAGTCGTGCATTCACTTTTTATGGTAGTACATACACTGAAACTTCACCAAATGAGATCAAAACAAAAAAAAAATAAAAAATTCAGTCCATGGACCTAATCAGAAACAAAAATAATAACAGTATTCCTTTGATTTGCAAGACATGGAAGAACAACCCAATGAGATCGAAGTTGGTTTTGAAATGAATAAGATACTTACTATTTGCCTTTGCCCTAGGGAGATCGCAAAATCGCAAGGACGAGTAGGGAGTCCGTAAGGGTTTGGTCGTTGGGAATTCAAGAACATCCACCAAATATAGGATTTGAGAAGGAGAAGAGAAGAATTGGGAAGGAAAATTGTCAGCAAGGAGAAGAAAAGACGATGGCAGCGGGAAGGAGAGAAGAAGGGATGGATAAGAAGACCCAAACAGTTTTTTTCTTTTTAAAAAAACAAAAAAAATTCCAGCTAGATTAATGAAGGGCATTTCCTGTGCAAAATCATAAATATTTTTTCTGATGGTAGCTTGAACCATGGCTATGTCATACTTAGTGATGTAATTACAAATATTTATAAATTAGTAGCATGATACATACTTTTCCCCATAAACTTGATAAGACACAAAAAAGAGTGCTAAGAACCCTTACCGAGATCACACTATCGATAAAATTCATCCACATATGCAAGACTGTTATGTGTGTTTTAGGTTAGCTTTTCTTAGTGCAAAATGTACCATAATTCATGATTTTGATGCTAACTAACCACCCTTCTTATTCATTTTGATGTCTAACCCCCTATATTTGTGTATTTTGTAGAAACGGAGAAAACGAGACGAAAAGCAAGCAATTTAGGCAAGAATTATGAAAGTTATGCAATGAAGAAGTTGTGGTCGTGACCCAAGCTCAATGACAGAAGAAAACTGCACAACAGAGATGCAGCGTGGTCACAACCATAACCAAATATACAGCAACTGAGATACTACACTCTCGCTATGGTCGCAACCACAAGCAGTTTATGGTCGCAACCACGCGACGTTTTGGCCCAAATTACTTTTCATTTTGGGCTTGTTTTGGCCCATTTTTCAAGGTGTATTTAAGGATCTTTTTCACTAATTTCTAAGGTTCAAAATTTTAGAGAGGAGGCTCTCTTATAGGGTTTCTTCTCCTTGAAGTTTTGTTCCATTTTTAGGTTGTGCTTTCTAGGGATTTGTTAGATTTAGGTTTTTGTTTCAGAAGACTTTGGTTTGTACTGATTATTGTTGTGAAGTTACCCACCTTGTGGAGTGTATACTACCTTAGAGTCAGGATTGAAGATGATATTTGCAAACTAACATCTGCTTTTGTATTTTTATCTTTTCCTTCTATCATGTTCTCGCAATTTCAGGTTGGTTGTTAACGTAAATTTGTGGGGTTTGATGGTCGAAATGTTGTATCAAGCATTTCATAAGGTTGGTTATCGACGGATGTTAGATTCATTTAATCTTAGTTTGGTTTGATGTTTTATGCTTGATTGTTATATTTGGTGTTAATACTGATTATTATGGTTTCTGCTAATTGATACAGTGCAGAATCGAATCTTTCAATCCTTTTACTAGGTATCCGTGGCACTGATACTAAAACCCTAAAATTTGGTTTTGATTCTCTTAAGGCGTGAATCAATTAACCGGGATTCGAATTAACTTAGTCAAAGAGGCTTAGGAATTAGAAAATGTCTAGCTAAGCTTTATTTCACTAAAGAGGGGACATGGAATGTATTATGAGGATCAGAATGACGTATTAGGACCAATCCGAACTTAGTTCGGATAACTCTGTTGCAAGGACGTAACTGTGACCAATAAAGCTCCCGAGGAAAAATGTCTTTGAAAAGTATCGGCCTATCAACCTAGAATAACGTAACTGTGAATAGGTGGATAGTGCGAGAAAATACAAGGAGGAACATAAAAGTGGGATCCTTGTACCTTATCCTCGAACCAATTCAAGTTACAACTCATTCATCCTGGGCCTTATCTAGATGAATCATTTGACATCAATGACGATAACCAACCCTAATCCCTCTATAAGTAGTTTTTCCCTAGCTTTAGTCAATTTAATCCGCCACAAATCAACTAATTCATTTTGGTTTAGTTTTGTTTTTAGTATTTTGACAATTTCACCAAATCATCGAGTCACTCAAATAGCGAATCCACTTTGGCAGAGGGGTCGAGGTACTTAACGTCACTAAACCATTCTTCTCATGGGATCAATACTTGGTTTTAAAAGAAAGTCACTCTATTATTTATGCGACCCGTGCACTTGCAGTTAGCAACAAAGACCAAAACAAAAACACTCAAAACAAAACCATTCCAAAAACAAAATCAAATTCAAACTCAAATTAAAAAAATCAAAAACAAAAGAAAACCTATAGTTAGGCTTTGATTTATCTTACTTCGGCCTCTAAAACTTTGAAAACCTCTTCGACAATGCAGGGATTGTAGTTCGTGCCTCCGTCCATGGTTGAGTTGTGTGGAGTGAGACGAAACAACTGTGCTTCGTGGAGTTAATGGAGGAGAAAGGATAGATATGGCAATTTGGGATTTTTCATGGGCATTTATGGGTATTTGAGAGCTTGAGAAGAAAAAAAGTAAAATGAAAATAAAAAGAATGCAGAGTGAGAAGTGGAGAAGGGGACATATTTGAATCTATTGCAGGTTAATTATATTTGAGATAATCTAAGTGGTCGAGTCCGAAACTAAACGAGCAAAGTAGAAACGCTTAATGAAAAAAATAAATATATATGAAAAAATAAAGAGAGAAAAACTCGCTTTTTAGGTAACTAATTAATTAAAACACTTTAAAATATGTATGTTTATCTACAAAATTGATCTAGTCGCAGAAACCACAATGATAAATAAAAATAAATATTTTTCAATTTATCGACAACAAAATTAGCTACTAATATGTTGAGCTTTACCTACTAAATTGTTTCTAAATAGGTAAACCACAAATTCTTATAGTATAGTAAAGTGTCACTAATATATTATTTACTTGAATAGTTTTATGGGGCTGTTGCGCTAAAATTAACGACGATTACTAACTAAATAAATTTTTTAAGTAAATTTTAGTAGGTAAATTGTAGGTAAGTCGTCGTTACTATCTTGTGCCAAAAGTTGGTATTTACCGATTGAATAGTTTTATAGGTAAATATTAGTAGGTGAATTGTTGAAAATTAATTCCCCAAATTTTGTTAGCAATTTGTCGATAAACCCATGTTTTTACCTACCAAATTGTTTTAATATGTAAATTTCATAGGTAAATGGTTAAATTCTTATAGTGCATACTAATTAGATATTGTGATTATGAATTCTCCAAATTTGGTGTCTTTGCCACTAATTGTGAAACACTTACCTGTGTTTGAGACTTTAGTAATTACAGAATGTGAAAGACTCTGACGGTAGATGAGGATGAAAATAGGAGCACTTCTGATAAGGAAACAATTCCAAAACTAAATATTTTCACTTCCTGGCTTATCTATGGACAAATTGCAAATTCATCTAAGAAATGGATTGCATGATAACAAATATTTTCTTATTGTTATAGTTTGGTGACCTTAATTCCATCATATTCGACCTGAAATGTTTCTTAGTGCAATATTGTGGATATTTTTGGATTCATGTAAGGTTCGTGCACGAGCCAAAGCAAAGATGGTTTTTCCACTAGATTTGATATACCTATAAATATGTTATTTATTTTAGGGTTTTGGGGTTCTATAAAATTAGTGGTCACTTTGAACTTTACTTGTTTAGAATAGTAGAATTTTCACTTCATCTGTTCGTGATTTTTCCCTATTTAAGGTTTTTTATTTACATTTATGTGTTCATCTTTAACTTTCTTGTTGCCCATTCTTGTTTTCTTGTTTTAACACTTGGACGAACCGTCACTTATCGCCTTTGGGCTTAGTTTCTGCTTTGCCCTCGATACTTGAAGTGCAATCGTCATCTGAGAGCACGTCGAGCATTTTTGCTACCCCACTCACTCAAGCAGGCCGGGTTGTTTCAGATAACAAGAGCATAGACTTTCTTTTAAACTTTCCTCCAAACTTTCGCATTCTTATCGTTCTTTAAATAACTAACTCCCCATAACAGAATTTCCCTCCTATTTCTATTCTTTAAATAACGAACCCCTTGTTTGTTTTCACATTCAATTGTGCGTTGAGCTTAGATCTCCCTATTTTTTCTCTCTTTAGCTCAATTCTTTCAAAATTGGTGAGTGGTTTCTAGCAAAAGGTCGGAGGGTACTATATGATATTTGGAATAGCGACACATGGCCTGCTAAAATAATTCATCGATGAGTGGTGCAAGTGAGTAAGATAGTAGTTACTACTACACTCAAAATATCAATGAGTTCAAATGATAGGTACTCTTTCCTCACAAGAATTAAAGGGAATTCTCAATGAGGATTTGTGATGCCCCAAAACTTGGGGGTCCCGTTGACAACTCTCGTCAACTCCAATTTTAATTCCCGTGATTTCGAAAGTGACCCGATACCACCGTTGTGTCCCATTTATCGGGATCCATCTTTTCACAAAAATCGGGCAGAGTCTCCTTTGTTCGAAGAGCTCTACCCAACATACAACCTATATAATAGTATAACCATAACTCATATAGGGTCTTAATAGAAGTAGTAATGACCACACAGGGTCCATCTGTCCATATCTCCAATATACAACTATATCACAATAATCTATAAAAGTTTATTACAACACTCTTATACATAACATATATTAAAACTAGTTTGATCTTAGATATTTATAAAAATATTTATCAGCTTCACATCCCGATTCCTCTCAAAATCACTCCGCCGAGTTAGCGCCGTCTCTCCCCGCACACTCCCGTACCCGAAAGGGGGTCCCACGACCGGTGAGTAATGCCCAAAGAGAGACACCTCCTACAAGGGCTACTCCACCTAAGTGCACATGTAATGGCACACCACACATTCAAGTAAAACATGCTCAGCTCCTACCAAATGTCTGACATGTCATGGATGAGAATGTGACTCACCCTATCCCATGTCCCGAGTCCTCACAGACTCCCTCACACATGCATATGCCGAGTGTGAAAAACCAAACCGTCATTATGTTCCATTAATGGTCATTTTTCAAAACAAAAGCTTTTTGTTTTATAAATCAAAATCCATTGGACGGTTCTCGATATCAACTTGCATTTCCTAAGTTTTGTGTGTTTATGCATTTGTGGGCCACGGATTTCTGGGTTTACACCATAGGACACCGCGCACCTTTCCGACATTTTTAACAAGCTTTCACCGTTGGTGATCATGTCTAACCTCAATACCGGGTCTTTCACCCTAAGGGGATCTACCCCAACTTGCTATGCCCAACACACATTTTTCATTTTTCAAATCGTGAGACTCATTTCGACGCTGTCTCCATGTTACCGGTAGCTCACCATCGAACACCAAACACAAAGGTCGATCAACCGATGTACCCACGACATACCATCGTACCACCTGCCACGTTGTCGATCTTTACCATACACTCACATCCATGTCATGTGATGTCCTAGTGCATAATGTAATGCAATCATGCCATTGCTCATTCATACCATGCTACATATATGATGAGTGCTATATGTGCATGTCTACTCATACATAATTACCCATGCATCATTTGGACATTTATATCAAAAATCATACAAATTCCAAATATATCATACAATTCACGTCATCATATCAATACACACATACATTGACATCACAAGTCACTACTACTCGAGTAGCGACATTCATCAACCTCAAGGCCGAATTATGACAAGACATGTCCACAACTAGCTTACAATAAGCCATGTAATGGCCTTATTCATACAAGCACATCACAAGCCAAACCATTAGAACGCACAATTTAACTTTCACACAATTTCAACCAAGTATATCACTCAATCTAAGCAATGATATAATTACAATCATATACCACCAGGCAAAATCCGGATTAATAAATCATTAAAAACGTTCTTAAATGAAAGGGAAATTTCGAAAAACAAACCATAACTTGAGTTATAGAGGTTTGATTTGGGTGATTCAAAATACTAACATCAAGTTCTCAGATAGAGCTACAAGTTCCTTGAAGAATCCTAGTCCAAATTCTCACTTTTTCCCAGCTGAAAATCAGTCCCAAAAACCTGGATAGTAGGTTTGGCTAAAACAAGGTAGCTTAGGGCAGTCCCGGAAAATGGACCATAACTTAAGTTATAGATTTCCGATTTAGGTTATTTAGAAGCCTAACATCAAGTTCTTAGATAAGGCTACAATTTCCTTGAAGGATACTAGTCCAAATTCTCCCTTTTTCTAACCTAAAATCAGCCCCAAAAACTGGACATCATATAGGATCAAAACAAGGCACTATTCCCATAACTCATTAATTTGCCAAATAGCCCCTTAGGGAAAAAACTACCAAACAGTCCCTTAGGGCATTAAAACTCAACCAAACATCCCCTATAATGGAAAATAAACCAAAGTAAGAAGAATCCCTACCTCTTAGAGTGTGAGCAACGCCCCGAGGAAGTCCCGCAGACACTTTCTGAACCCGAAGCTTTTGACTTCACGAACCTCCCGCGCGAAACCTCAGTGAAACTTGGAGTTTTCGGTGTCCATGCGTAGCCCTCGCCGAGTACTCCGACTTTAGTTCTTGGTCCTCCGAAAACCGACTACCCGATATCCGTAGATCGTAGAGAGAAGGTAGAACTTCTCTCTCATCTCTCTCTCTCTTCTCTCCTCTCTCTCTCCGTTTCTCTCCTCTCTCTGTCCGTTTTCCCCCTTTTATTTCTTCCCCTTCTTTTTCTTTTTATTCTAACTTAATTTAAGTTAAGTTGGATAAATGGCTCTCATGGTGCCACGTGTCACGTGATCCTCACTCGGATCCGTTCCTACCCCGAAACAATTTATTGTCGTCCCGGTTCAAGTTCAATTTATTTCAAATGAACTTAACTTGAGTTATTTCCTAACACCCGACACTACTAGGAAGAAAGCCTTTAGCCACGGCCATCGACCCCGGCTAAAAGCAGTATATAATGCAACTATAAAATATAGTTGCGGATGAAGACAACCGCGGCATGACATGACTATAGGTGGTGTGGAGAAATCCTATAGATGCAGTCACTTCATAAACCGTGGCTATAGGCTCTTCCATTATGTAATAATTTGGCATAGTTTATAGCCGCTGGGCTAGGTCAATTTCGACCATAGGTACGGCTTATAACCTCGCTTGTGATCGAATCTACCATGTGGATGGTTATAGCCGCTGCTTTGGTTGATCCCGCCATATGGTAGTTTTTTAGTCATGCTTAGGTTGACCCCTACCATAAGGTAGTTTATTGCCACGGCTTGTAATTAACCCCAACCATAGTGGATGGTTTATGTACCATGTTTATGGTTGACTCCTAGCCATAGGATGATTTATAGTCATAGATTGTAGTCAATTTCGACAAGCTTTACAATAAGTTACGTAGATATTTAAAAAACTTAATGTTTATAATAATTTATCACATGCTTCAAGGTATTGATACAAAGACACCAAATTCTTAGTAACAAAGGTAATGTATGTTTAGGTTGGTGAAATGCTATGGCAAAGAGATAATCAGATAATAATTATTTAATGTAATCTTGAAACCTCGGTATTCGAAAGAGAGTTCCAATCATAAGGTACCATATACAATATCCCAATTACATGGAAAAATATGATTGAAAGTCGAAATGGTAATTATAAGAGATGAAGCAATATTCATTTCCTTTTAATATTGTCTAATGTCTATCTTTTTTTCACCTTTTCCTTTTTTTCTCTGTCTTGAGCATTTCATCATGAGTAATGAGTAAGATTAGAGGGAGGGGCTATGACGCCCCAACTCGGCATAGGATGTCAAGTGAGGGTCACTCTTTTTTTTTTTAAACTTATAACCTTTGGTTAATTTGCATATTCATATAATGTTAAATACCAACTTGTATTATATTCTCAGAAATGATTACAAAATATATACAAGCTCCATATATGGAAGTGTTCAACATCTATAATATTTACATTGGTTTACAAAATTTCATATACAAAATAGACCTAAAGGTCTTCCAGTGGGCACCTATTGATGTGTGGCCTTTGACTGCTGATGTGGATTGCCCCGTTCTCTGATTTCCTCTTCTGTACCTACACGGATTGAACACCCGTGCTAAGCTTTACGCTTAGTGGGAATATGACTTCTATTAAGAGTCACCACACTTCTATACAATTGCATATAACACATATAACATTTACAGATTCTTATCATTTCTCATATATATATACTTTTCATAACCGCCCATTTATCATCATCCATACTTTTCATGTCATCTTCAGATTTTACTTGCTCTTGTAATCAGATACTATCATCACATAGCAAAGGCTATGCTTCATATTCTCTTCATATATTCTATATTTCAGATATACCGTCATTTCTTTTATGTTTCATGTCCGCATAAACCTTAGAAGTGGATACAGAAACCATGAGGGGCCCGAAGGCGCCAGATTCACTCGTATGAAACAAAGGGTCCATGAGGGCCCGAAGGCGCTATATTCACCGTGCACGAAACAGTTGGTCTCACGAGGGCCTCAAGGCGTTGTAACATAATATACCCGGGCATCATCACCGGTACGAGACGCTGACTCATCCACAGGGCCCGGAGGCGCCGGTGGTGACCCTTCGGCCACCGCGATCCAAACTGATCTGGCGTCATCGACCCAAACGGGCCTCGATATCGAACTTGTATGTCGCAGACTTATTTTTCCCCCAATAGCATGCCCATCTATCCTCTTCTACCGTGTTCTAAGCGCATAATCAATGTGTATTTTATGCTCGCGATATATCTCATATTCCCCGAATAACATACTGGCCCGTAATCATATGATATATATATACAATCATTTATTCATATCTTTGCATTTTCATATCTCATTACATGCATAATTAAATATGCTTACCATGTATGCTTACGAGCTATTTATGAATTCATAATAGGAATTTATAAAATGAATAACTATGGTACTTATAGTGCCTACTGTTTTTCATGTTTTCTGGAGCTAATATGAGTTCCCATTTTATCGAGCTGTCTATTAATGGATTCTTGACTCAATGGGCTTTCCATAGAGTCCAAGAACACCCGAATCTGAAAGTTCGGACTGGGCGAGATATGACCTCGAAGTTGGAGGTCATACGTAGGGGCAAATCCGACGAGTCGACCGATCAAGAGTTGACCTGAAGTGACGAGCTCATCTATCACCTCGGTCAGACATCTAATATTCTCCTCAGGCATATGAACGTATTCTTGACTCAATGGGCTTTCCATAGAGTCCAAGAACACCTCAATCGGAGTTCGGACGAAGGAGATATGACCTTCCGAAGTTGGAGGTCATGCTTAGTCGCCTTGACGAGTCGATCCAGATCACGAGCACCAGCGCGGATGAGCTCAGCTCCAACACCTCAGTCTGACATCTAATATCTTCCTCAGGCATATGGATGGATTCTCACCAATGGGCTTTCCATAGAGTCCAAGAACACCCAAATCGGAGTTCGTGACGAAGGAGATATGACCTTCCGGTCGAGGTCATGCGCGCAATGGGCCTTGACGAGTCGACTCTGGATCGATGAGCTGCACCGCGACGAGCTTAGTCTAACACCTCGGTCTGACATCTAATATCTTCCTCAGGCATATGGATGGATTCTTGACTCAATGGGCTTTCCATAAAGTCCAAGAACACTCGAATCGGAGTTCAGACGAAGAAGTTATGACCTTCCTAAGTTGGAGGTCATGCGCAGTCAGTCTTGACGAGCTGACTGACCGACGAGCTGCAATTGAAAGTTTGATGCGGAGTCAGTTCCAACACCTCTTATCTGATATCTAACATTCCTCTTCAGGAATAGTGATGATTCACTCAATGGGCTTCCATAGAGTCCAAGAACACCCAAATCGAGTTCAAATGAAGAAGTTATGACCTCCGGTTGGAGGTCATGCGCAATACTCGACGAAATGACTGAACCGACGAGCTCCACCGGGAAGTGACGAGCTCAGCTCCAACACCGGTCTGACATCTAATATATTCCGCAGGGCATATGGATGGATTCTGACTAATGGGCTTTCCATAGAGTCCAAGAACACTGACCGGAGTTCGATCGAAGAAGCTATGACTTTCCTAAGTTGGAGGTCATGCGCCACGGGCCTTGACGAGCCGACCGACCGACGAGTCGCATCATGACGAGCTCGGGCCCACAGACGAGCTGAGCTTCAGGACCCAGCCAAGCCCCACATGACGAGCTGAGCCTCGCATGACCCAGCCGAGCCTCGCATGACGTTTGAGTTCGCACTGATGAGTTGAGCTCTTCAGACGAGAGGTCTCGTTGGACCCTATTTGATTCCACCCCCTATGGCTGACCTTTCACCCATTTGACTGTTCAGAGTAAAAAGACCATAACTTGGTCCACAGGGGTCCGAATTGAGAAATTCAAAAGCCTAACATCAAGTTCATTGATGTGGCTACAATTTCCTAGAAGGACTTACTTCCAAATTCTCTTTATTTATGATTCAAAAACTCGTTCTAAGGTCCGGCTAGTTGACCCGAATTGGCAGAACTGACCCACCGCATCTAAATGGATCCACTCTCGTAAAAGGACCCTAACTTGGTCTACAGAGGTCCAACTCGAGAAATTCGAAAGCCCAACATCAATTTCATTGATGTGGCCACTCTACTGTGAAGGACTCACTTTGAATTCCCTATATTTGACCCAAAACCCTTTCTAAGATCCGCCACGTGATATGATCGACCATAGGAAATTTTTCGGGGTTCAACTTGCAACTGCACTTTCCTAAAACACATATCTAGATCCTGTGTTCTTTCTCAACTTAATCCTGACAAGAAATGATCGGAGCTTCTAAACTCAAGACATGTATCCATATTCAAATTTATAGCTTCCACACTGCATCTTCTTCTTCTTCTTCTTCTTCTTTCTTCTCTTCTCTTGTCTCGTATTTGCTCTCCTTTTCTCCAAGACCAAAAGTGAGAGATATTTATTTTGTCTTATCCCTTTATTTCTCTCTTTCTAATCAAAATATAAACTTCCTCCCTTCCTTTTTGAAGCCCACTTGTCTCTTCCACAAATTTCATCCTTATTTCATTCTAATATCTTTCTTTTATTACTCTTTGGTCCTTCAACTCTTCTATTATTTGCAAATCAATTTATGTTATTTTTACAATAGCCTATAATCTTCTTTATTATTTGTAATTTAACTTATGCATATTCCTACTTTTGTTTTTATCTTTATTTTATTCCGGAAAAATATATTTTTACTTTTATTATACCCAAAACATGTTATAAAACTGTTAGGGTATAATTTGGGGTGTTACAGGGGCTTCATCAAGTGTCATTGCTGCCAACTGCATAGATTCTGAAATCCAAACAAGGAAATGTTACGGAAAATAGAGTAATATTTTTCTACTACTTTCCTAAAAGAAATTAATGAGAAAAATAATAAAAAAGGAAAAGTTTTTATTTTTTGAAATTAAAAAAAAGGAAAATGCAAATTGGGTGCACTCTAGTCATGATTCTTCACCCTCACAATCAATCCGCTGGAGATATCCCCGCTTTAGAGTGAAGTGCATCGCAGACAGCTTTCGCGAGACAATTGAAATCACATGTCTAGAGCAGAATTTCAGAGAGACATACCAACATCAGTCTCTGTAGTTTGATTAACTATGGCAAGACCAACATCAGTCACATGCTGCAGCCATGGAAATTCTCAAAAGTTACAGAAAGTTGAAAATTGAAATGGTCATTATAGCTGATGCTCTTTCTGAAGAATAAACCCTAATGAGGTTTTGACTGCACCAAGGAGAGATTTGATTCAAAACCATGGGAAAAAAAGATGACATGTATTTTGAAATCAGAATAAACTAAAAGGAGGAATAGAGACAAACCTCGCACTTGTCTTTGTGGACAAGAATCACTCCATCGTCCATGTGGATATTGTTCCCAGCCTATGGTCCTTGATATGTAACCTTTGTGACGATTAACCCGGCCATCATTGATCCAAAAGAATTATATGTATCAGAAAGATGTACACATTTTCATATAACGAAGCAACCGAGATCAATAACTTAATAATAGATAGAGCTATTAGATTTTGATAGGTTCTGCATACCAAAATATTGGGCAAACATCCTCTTTAACACGGAAGACATTTGTTGGGCGTCTCCATGGTAAGGACCTTGATATTTTGGACTCTTCAATTAACTCCAAGATTCGCTTGAAGGTAAGTCCATGGTAAGACAAACTTATACAGCATAAGCTACCATGAAAGCAAGATTTCATATTCTCAAGCTAAAATAGATAAGGGCATAAATAAATAAATTACCATTGATATAGCCAATGCTGATTTCTCCATATTCAGAGTATAAAGATGCAATGTCTTAATCCCATGAGATAAAATCTTCTTGCACATTTCTGGCTCCAAGGTGAATTCCATAGGCTTTGGACAGCCTTCATCATTGTCCTTAATAGGCTCCAAGGCAAGAGAAAAAAAAAAACCTCGCCGTATCTACATGTCATTAGATGTAAACATTAAATCAAATGTTTATAAATTGTTCACCATGTAGAGAACTATTTTAAGAGACATTTTTCTTTTGGTAAAAGAAAAGCTAAACATAAAAGTTTTTCTCCTGTAAGAAAATTAAAATACAAATTAGTAAGTATGCTTGAGATAAGATTTTAACTCAATTCCTTCCCAATTATTATGCACTTTCTGAATGGCTTTTTTTTTTTATGAATTACACTTTCTGAACAGTTGATAGCTTTTGATGATTAATAGATTGTGTTGCATGGTTGAGTTATCAAAATCTGACACATTTATGATTCTTCTGGCTTTGGAAGCGGCCAGCAAAAGAAGAAAAAGGGAAAAGTGAAATACTCAAGAAAAATATTTTTGACATCAGGAGGGAAATGGTAGGAAAAATAATTAAAAGCTTCATTCTCCATTTGTGGAAAAGGCTCATATCAGTAATAATTACAATTTTGTGAGTAGGCAACTCCCAAATATTGTTCCTTAGCAAGAAAATATTTTCTTTCTGAATTGGTAAAATAAATTTTTTTTTTCTTTTAAGAGAGGTGCCATCTGAACAATCGAGTCATGTGTATCTAAAATTTTCACATCTACTGATTATCCATAAAGTGATGATAGAACATATAGCTAGTAGAATCAAAAGTGGTTGGTGTATGGTGACTAGCATAACAGGTGGCATTGATCAAACAAGATATGTGCCTTCAAGATGTTTCCAGTTGTGGTGCCCATTTTCAGCGGCAACAGTATGGAGGTCCAAGAGTCAAATCCCCTTATGGACCACATACACACACACACATACAAAAGAGATATGAAAATAGTCCACGAGAAAGATGAAACACAGAAAAGATATGACATTATTAGAAATGGATGGAATTCTCATGAAGCACACGATTTCATGTGTTTGCAATCTCATCTGCTTCCCTATTCTAATTGCTACAAATAACTAGAATTGCCTAATACCCATTTGGTGTTGATGATGATTTTCAGGATTTTGGCGATCCTTCAGAACCATTCAAGATTCAGCTCTTTATTAGGGATAATGCATCTACTTGCTATTAAATGGACTACTTGTGTAGGGGATAGAGGCACGAGGACCCGTAGGGTCTAACTCATTAGATAACTAGTGCTAGGAGTTTAGTCGTGTCCTTGCAGTTGACATAAATCTTCGCAGGCATGAGTACAAGCGGTTTGAAACTTGCATATGAATAAGCCACTCATGTTTCCTCGGAAGGGACTAATTGGATTCATGAGGATTCATCAAGTTTCATCTTCTTATGATTCTCTTAATTACGATGTATCATAGGACAATGTTTGTTAAACTAATTTATGTAACTCCTGATTTGATAGATTCAACTAACATTGAATGGGCTTCAAGGTTGAAGAAGTTTATTAAAGATGTTTTAAGAACTAAAAACTTAAGCTGGTCCTTTCAAAACAAATGATACACACTCTGCACATCATTCTTAAACATCCATAAGATGTTCAACCCAAATATCACGAAATGTGAATGAGCGAAGTACATACCTTACACGTTTGCAAAACCCGACCATACATACGAATCCTTTGTATATTTATTGATGGGCATAATTCTGGGGAGTTAATGGGGCATTTTATTAATTGCGGCAATCATTCTAAATTTGAGATAAATATCGATATCATAGAATAATTGGGTGACAATAAGATGCTCCGGCATCGACACATCAAAATAAATACAACACAGTAAGGAAGTATGAGGGAAAGGGTAAAAACTAAACTACAAAAAGGAATGCCTGAGAATCTTGCTTGAGTTTTTGGCGTCATTCCATCCATACGCAACTTATAAATTTTTAAATTTTTATGGTTTATCGTAAACCAATATCATGCTTTTTATGGAGGCATGTTCTTAATTTGAAGAAAAACAAGGTAAGACATCTAAGTTACATGCCTCCTCTTTTATTTATTTATTTTATAATTAATTTTTCTTTTGTTGTCAGTGAGACTTGAACCTAGGGCCTCCCATAAGCCCCACCCCAACCCTTTCCTATTTTATATAATATTAATTTTTCATGGATGGGAGTAGCAGTCTACTCGGAAAAGTTTTAGGCTTCTCTTTTTTTCGACTTTCTGATGATGTCCAAAATCAGGAATAAGAGAATGTAATGAGTTACAATTATGTTTTTGAGATTCACCAAACATGAAAGTGATCTCAAACTGACATGATTTGCTTGTGGATGAAAACAACTCCTCGATGTTTTCATGACCTAAAAATCTTGACACTAAAATTAGCCGAGTTGAAAACATCAGTTCTTCAAATGAATGTAGGACATGAGTGTGAAACTTCTAATAGAAAAGAAACACCATACCTTTTGCTTCAAATAAACGAATCACTCTTGGTATGCTTCCAAAACCCTTGATGAGTATCACATCGGGATGAGAGCCTCGAGAAGAAAGGGTCGAGTCATGATAATGACAAAATAGATCAATGAAAGAAACGAGCAAATTGAAACACGGATAACACACGGTTATTCAAGTAATCTCCATATTTAAGCCGAGATATATTGCACCTATGTAAGCAAATAAACGAATTCTTAAAATGTGAAAAGCTATCTTGAGGTTGTGATAAGCTATGAAAATTTGAGTATAATTGAAAGGGAAAGAGCAGGTGAGATGTTCAACAGTATTCTCAAACCACGCTTCTTCTCAGAAGTAGTATCGTGCTCTGTAAGCATCGACCTCCAGGGTGAGCCAATTGGAAGGTAGAAGCTTGGGATTTCAAGCGATTCGAGGAGAATATCTCAGAGAGGCCATGAGGGAGGCGGAGGATCTTTGGGAGGGAAGGAGTGAAATGGAGCTAGAGGAAATTAGTTTCACCGTTGTTTGGATTCTAGTTTTGCATGTGAAAGCGAGAGAAATTTTCTTAATGGAAATTCAAAAGACTATCAAGGAAGGGTTGTTAAGGTATGAGATATAAAGGATACATTTCCCGCGGAATTATACCTCTAGCCATGGTTAGGCATGTATCGTAGGACATATATCAAGGTGTCATGTGAGGTCGCGGAGTAATACATACGACCAAATACTCATATCCCAAAAAACCATTATGCTATACAAATTACAATGCCATTAGTCACGTTATTTTGTGACCCTTACTAAAGATTTGTGGCTATCTCACTAATTTCTTGTAGTGCGAGATTCTCGTGAAAATCTCATCCTCAGAGTCACTGAATAACCATCCACCCAAAGAAATCACGAAAATCCGTATGCCGGAAGAGTGACGAAGTATTTAAGGTAACTAGATTTAGCTAAACGAATCCTTTGTGAAATCCGTTTTGTCATCCGAATCTAGAGAATTTTCATATTTCCTAAAACGATACGGTAATTTTATTATTTTGCTGTTTTTCTTTCAAAGTGAAGAATTATCTTTAAGTACATTTGTCCTCTTACTACACGCATTTCTGGGAGTTTTATTTTGTCCATTTACAATATTTGTTTATTATTTCTCCAACTCCATTTTCTGTACTTTTTCTTTTTCTTTTTCGTAATGCTATTTTTGTTTTGTCCTCTTACCATATTTGTGTTGATGGCAAAATTCTTGAATATAGTTCAAACAATTCTTAATTCTATTTGTTTAGCTATAGACATGATGAGTCGATGACAACACTTAATTTGATGGATGAGCCTCTTTATCATTTCATAGGTTTTGAAGATTAAGCTTCTTTTTTTAGTATTATTAAGTTATAAAGTTAGATGAATTAAAAGCGAACTATTTCAATTAGCCCACTAATACATTTGGAGGGGTGGAGAACCATTTCCAAAATAAATAAATAAGTAAATAAATAAAACAAAATTGTAACTGGGTAGATGAACAAATATGATGAAGCGAACACACACCATCACATTGTTAAAAAGTTACAGTTGACAATTCATTACCATTTCAATATATAATAGGTAAAGAGATCTAATGCTGCATGATACATTAATCATTAAAATTTTATTGACAAACAAATATAATTAAAAAAATCTTCTTTTTTTTTTGAAAGGATAAAGTTCAAAAATCTTAATTCCTACGTAATTATCAATTTTTTTATTTAAGTACCTAAATGACTGTAACTTTAATGACAATATTGTACAATAAACTTTGGATAGCTCTTCTCTTTCTTGTCTTCCAAACACTTTTTCTCTCCTTTCTTTATCTCATTAACTAACGAACGTTAATATAAAAAATCATTCAAATTAACTAGTTTTTCTTTATAGTGTATATATATATATATATATATATAAAGGGGTGGAAGGGGTTGCAAGATGTTCAACTTCGAATTAAAAAAAAAAGGATAACAGTTTAAAATGACAAATCCCAAAAAAATTACAAAACTGAGCCCTTTCTTTAAAATCACTACAGCAAAAATGACCTATAGTGGCATAGTTTTATTAGAGGTCTTTTAAATTCCCTAAATGAGAATCATGCTTTTTATTCCATCGTTGGATGATGTTTGGACAGGGCGAAGGACTTGGATTTCTTCTGTTTTATCACATGTTTTTATCTTAATGTTCAATGAATAAAGAATGTCAGTACTTAATAATCTTGAGTTGGTTATAACCATATGTCAAGATGAGGTTGAGATGGATGGCGGGTTGAATTTTATTATCAGTTTCTTATTTATCAAGATATTTTTATCATAATAAAATTGTCTGTTTCATTATTTCTCTCTTAAGATTGCAGTTCTATTATCTTATATTATAACAGATTGTTCCCTTAGTAAATATTTAGGACGTTTGTGATCATTACTCAGTTTATATAGCCCTTTGACCTGGTAGCTCTTAACAATCAGTGCTATTATTACAGGCACCTCAAATGGTGGAGACATTCAGCTGTACAGATACCAGTGACACGTGTTACTTCTATGGAAGAATTCTGATTTTTGTGTGAGATTATCAATAGAAAGGGATTTTTTTTTTGGCCACGTTTGAGGGATATTTCAGATGTTCTCTTTATGTATTTGAAGACCTGGAGGTACTAACATAGTATTGACATTTGAGATATGGTGGACAGTGGATTGGATATTTCAGTGTGGCTGAGTTTGCCACCTATTTGTAATGATAAGTGGGACAATATTTTATTTGTCAAAAATACATTTTTCGTTTACTTAATGGTATTTTAGAAAGTAATAACTATAGACAACCTATATATTAGAGATCGAATGTGACTGTTTATTTTTATGCCTCTTCAAAAGCAGCAATGGCTGGAGAGCATGAGTTAGTAGAAGAAACTTCAATTATTCGCAACTTGTATTATCGAAATGCTACTCATACCTGTTTTTGGTCGAGATAAGGTAATGGGCCTCATGCTTTCATAAATAGCATTTAAAAAGGTAGGAATTTTCAAACTTCAACTAAAGTTCAGTTGATCATGAGTTTATTTTAATGTTTTAAGAAAACAATAATATGTTTATAATGAGGATTGGGTTGTCTCACTTGAGAAGCTTTCTCTATGAAACCTAACCATTGGCGCCTGTTTCTCTTTTAGCCTTTGTTCGTTAAGAGATGATGGATGATTTTTGTTGTCATTCTTAACCTAAAATCGTACATTTCATCATTTTTTTCTATAAATCTAAGTTTTATTTTTTAATAAAGTTGTTTCTTTCACATATCTAAGTTTGTCTTTGTTTTTCTTTTGTTTTTTTTTATTGTTTTTGTCGCTAACTTATTGCGACGTGTTTTATTGTTAATTTGTTACGACGGATAATTGTGTCATTGACGGTTAGCTTCTTTATGGGTTTTCGTGTTGGTAATTAAGAGAGCAAAGTTTGATCAATAGAGTTATCAAATCAAATCTTGTTCATCAAAATGTTGTAGATATGGATCAAATCTTAGGTATTCTAGGCATTTTTGGATTATCAAATTTGTAAGTCTTGCGTCACATCCCATATTGGATAGGGGAGAAACTTCTTGACATTATATAAGTATAAGTTTCTCTCAACCTAATAAAAGTGTTTTAAAGCTGTAATGGGTCCTTGGATTAAAGTAAACCGATATCTACACGTGGTTGGGGTATTTAGATGCGTGAGAATGGTATCGAGTCGATCCGACGCCGATGTGGGGTCTGTTCCATTCTGGCGTAGGGATTGTTGGTCATTTGGCGCCATGATAGCGTAGGGTGTAGCGAGGGCGTTGTATACCGTGAGAGGTGTTTATCGCGTCGCGTCGGATAGGAAGAAAGCTTGCGCAGTATATAACTATGAATTACTCTGGCTATAGTGAAGGCAGTTCATTTGTGAAGGATAAGAAGCTGGGCACTGCGGACAACCTATCTGCGTGATTGGGCTAGATCGTAACACTTTGGTCGATCCGTTTGATATTAGCAGATACTGCGTCCAATCTTTGCATCGTCTTAAGCTTGTTACCACTTTTGATTCTATGTATCAATTGTATTGCTAACTTGAGCCAATAAATTTACCTCTTTTCAAAAAAAAAAAAAAGTTGCCTCACAGCTGTGCAGAAGAAAATGGGAGAACGAGCTCCAAAATCCCTCATAAAATCTCCATTAAATTAGAGTTAGTAATTACTAGAGAACCCGAAACAAATGGGCTGGGCCTAAAGATAAGGGTCGGACAAAATAGCAAAGGCCTAGGACCAACATTTACAAAAATTAAATTATCGTATATCGTATATTTATATTTTCCTTCGTGTCAACTGAGATCATGTGCTTCCCCTTTCCTCCTTTCTTCACAATATGGCTGGGCAAATTAGGCTCACTTGCTCTCCAAGAAGTTGGGATTGGCGGGATGGAGAAGACAACTCTTGCTAAATCGGTGTGTGTATAACGACGAAAGGGTAGTAGAACATTTTTGACAAAAGAATGTGGGTTTGTGTATCTGACGAGGATTTTGAAACTGAGAAGTTAACAAAGAAGATTCTTGTTTCTGCAACCAAGGGAGGCGCTGCTGACTTGACAATGGATGAATTGCAAACCCAACTAATTAGAAATGCATTAGATCATATATGCTTGTCCTAGATGATGTTTGGAACAGTGATCGTGACGTGAGAAATGGCTCGAGTTAAAACTTTGAAACTGCTCGTGGGCGGTGTGTAGGTGCATGCATGGCAGCAAAAGTCAAATGGCCTCCAGTCATGGGGGTACTCTTCCCTCACAAGAATTAAAAGGTCTTTCCTACAACACAAGGATTGTTTGTCTTTGTTTGTCTTCCACTTCCTCTTGCAGTAAGAGCTTTAGAATGCTTCCTTTTTGGAAAGCTGGTAGATGAACATGTCTGTGTATCCATTGCGTGAGGAGACAATGAAATATGAAATCGATCTAAAGAAGACAGAATTTTGCCTGTACTGAAACCCACCCCCGCTATTAATTTTGCGTTTGTCTAGAATACTTAAGCTATTACTTACTATGGGAGGGAGTCACTTGTCTGTAGTCAAATTTCATTTCATTTACTGACCAAAGTAACTTAGAGCTGTCATATGGACGTGAATCATGTGATAAAAGTTATGAACTATTCCAAGCTACGCCTTGTGAACGGAATTTAAGTCCACCCAGGAAATGGAAACTACAATCAAAATAAAAAGAACATCTTTTCTTTGCTTTCGTTTTTCCCCTCTTAAAGTTGTGAGATTGTAATTTAATTCTTATTCTTTTAAGTCAATGTTAAAATTATTTTAGTTTTTATATTCGACGGTTAAAATAAATAAAAAATTGGTTAATGTAGTAGAATAAAAATAATATCTTGAGGATTTAACCAGAATCCGTGTTTTCCTTTCTTCTACTTTTCCTCCTTATTTTCCTTTGCATTTCCTCCAAACATAGCCTTAATATTTATTATCACTTAATTCATTTTCTATTAATTTTGGTTTACTTTCTTTTCATATAATTTTGGATTTCACAATTATAACATTAATTTTGTTTTTAAATTCTACATTATGAATTGTTTGTTTTGTAAAATGATAACATTTACATAGGAGAAATTTCTTGTCACTTTATAAGAATGGGTTCATATACATTGACCTAATAGGCGTATTTTAAAGGCACTGAGAGTCGGCCCAAGCATAACGAGCGATATCATGTGTGCCAGTTATTTAAAAAAAGACTAAATTAACTTTAATTAGGTAAATAAGTTAGTGTATTAGATATAGCATAGGCAAGTCGAAATAAGTTATATTAATAGTGTTCTTTTTTTTTTTTTTTTATCTATTCATTTGCATTCACGTTATAGTAGCCCCATTCACCAGCAAATTGTCCCTGCTGAGACTCTAATCTTAGACCCTTCCCTTTCTTGAGAAATTTCTTATGGCGAGATAGGTCGCATGCGTATGTTAATAATGTTCTTATTTTATTTTTAGGATCTTAGAAGCAATCCCAGCTTCTTTGTTTAGTTCAACTTGTACCAGGTAGGAATTATGACCTCAAAATGTTTTATGAAATGTTATTTTTGGGGAAGGGTAGGAAAATGTTTTGCCACTTGATCAATATTTGGTTTTATGAATATCAGGTATTTCAGATTATATATTATGAATTTTTGTGCAAAATGATTTATTAGATGATTAGTATTTAGTTTATGAAAATATCTTGATTATGTTTGGTGTGCCCCTAGTCAGAGAGGTAGACACTTACTCTTATTAGTTAACTATGAGGATAGGATAAACCTAGTTAGTGAAATAGACACGGATCCTCATTATTTTAACTATTTGAGAATTGGCAAACCTAGTTAGTGGGGTAGTCATTGACCTTAGGGTACCATTTGATTGGTTAGTCACTTCATTGAAGAATTCATTTGTTTTTGTCGATAAAATTAAATCATTTAGGAAATGAAAGGGTCTTTATTTTTAAGTCAAAAGTATGTTTGTAATATCCATTTGAGAAATAACATTATCATTTGTTGTTTTTCTTTAATTGTGGATTATAAAATTTTGAATTTTCCTTACTAAACAAAAGTTAATGAGCTTTGCTTTTTTAAAACCCCTCTGGGCCTTGGATCCAAACAGCTCAATGAGTTGCTTTTAAATTCGAAAATTAGACTTTAATGAAGGTGGTATAAAAGGCGGTAAAATGTCATGCAGGGTTTTAGGTTGGCATATTTGATAACTTTGGAGAGAAAATGGAGGTGGGCGTAGTCTCACTGACCGGCAATAAGGGAATTAAGAGCAACTCGCGGGTGGATGCAAGCGCAGCAAATCTGACAGGGCTGAGGAGGCCATGGCCCACCTCGGGAAGAGCGTACGCCTCGGCCCTCCCAGGAAGGTAGAAATAGAAGTAGAATCCCGGTGAGGCCGGGGGCCTGGGCCTCCACGACCTTGGAGGAGCGCAAGAAGCAATACTTGGGGAGGAGACATCGGAAGCGATGAGCGGAGCCCCTCCTCGACGAGGAATGGGAGCGATGTGGGACGGAGGGTTCGAGAGCTCAACCGGGGCTCGGCCCCATGAAGAGGAGTCCCAAGGGCGGAGCTTTGGAGCTTTATGGACACCACACAGTGCGAAACAGGCGGAGTCCCAGTTCACGAGTTGAGGTGCTACATTTCCCTTCTATGCAAAGTTCGAGGATCACACCAAATAGGCGTTCAATGGTTTCAACGTGAGTCATTAAAAGTAGATGTTCCAGACGAGAAGTTCGCCATCCAGGTATTCATGTAGGGTTAAGTACGGTCAAAGACTTAATAGTTTCCATCTCAAAGAATCGAGCGAAGCATGGGTGAAGTGCTCGTTCATGAGAGAAGTACATTAACGGCAATTTGCTCCACGGTGATTTGGTGAAAAATTATGCATTTGTGTGTTCGATCGTGTATTGATTGGATTGAGGCGGAGTAGCCGTGAAACCGGGTTCACTAAGTGAGCCGATGATTTGTGATTTTCGGGAATAGTAACCGAGGTTTCATATTCACGAAACGATCTTTCTCAAAAAAAAATATTTTTAAAAATATATATTTGGTGGATAATTCAAGTAGAATTGCTCGTGTTTGATCATTAGCCCCGGAAATGGTAATTTTGATGTATGAATTAATTAATTATAACATACAGTTGTGTGAATTAAATTTTTGTAATACATGCATGTTTATATATTTACTGTGAATTAAATGTATTGGGGTGGCATACATGCATTCCATATGCCTTTGGAACACCCCAGGGTATAGGAGTGAGTGCGTGAGATGAGTGAGAAAAGCGGTTGGGAGGGTTTATTCATAAAAATATTAATTATCGGAGGGTAGTCAAAATAAAAAATATCAATCGTCGGGCGGCCCCGATTATTCATCGGAGGGTAGTCCACAGACTAAATAATATATCAATCGTCGAGACGTGGTGATATATACACATCGGAGGTTGTCCACAAACAAAACAAAATAATAATTTTCATACGAGGCTTAGGCGAGTGTGAAGGAAATCGTGAGGACTTCGGGATGAGTTGGTCATGTAGACATTCAAGTAGGATCATGCTGCTTGAATGTGGACTTTCGTGGAACATTACCTTTGCACTTAGGTGGTGAAGTAGCCCACTTAGGGCGATTCCGCTCACGGTATTAACCATGTAGAGGATATTATTTTAGGGCACATGGAGCGTGCGAGGGGACGGCTCGTCCTAGAGACCAAGGATTAGAAGAAAGCCGGGTTGTAGCTTTGATGTATACATGTATTAGAACTTTTTAAGTTTAATGTATGTATTGTATAAAAGTAAAAACATATTGACTCTTGTAACTATTGGGTATATAGTTGGATTCATAGTTGGCATGTATATTGAGTATTGTTTATGGAGCACAGTGGTAGTTTTAAATCATAAAGCTGATATATTAATTTGTTGGGACATGTTTATGCGGGGTTACGTATTTGGGTAGAAGCTCCCGTGAGGGCTCTTGCCCGATTTTAAATGAAAATGTCGGGTCACGACATTCCGCGAGTATTCCCTTGAGGACCAGCGGGGTGATCGGCGGACCGAGTTGGGCGTACGACTTGGTATTATCGAGCCTAAGGTATCTGGTGCAGGAGCTCGGGTTTGGGTATCATCACCATTTGGGTGGTTTGATCTTAAGAGTATAGGTATATGGAAACCTAGAGATTGAGGATTTGGGCTTAGGCCACGGTCGTGTAGAACATCACCACTAGGTGTGGTTCGTGTTGAGTTTATGTATGAGATTACCTAGGAAATCGCCGGAAGGATGAAAACTAGAGCCTGCGCATGCATGTGTTGGTGTGTTTGTGTGATTGGATTTTTGAAGTGTGCTTGCATGCTTGGTTGTGCATAATATGGTGTTAGGTGTTATGCGATTGAAATTATGATTGATATGCTTCGTTGATAGCATAGGATGAAGTGTGGAAAATTATCTGGGTTTACGATTGTGTGAGGCGGGCAAAAGGAAATAAAGAAATAAATTTTACTAAATTTATTTGGTTTAAGAGATAAAGAAATAAAATTTTAAATAAACTTTAAGGGTGAACACTAGGGTTAGTGTTAGATCATGAGGTGAAGAAAATTATTTTCTTAGGTTTTACGGTGTAAAACTGAAGAAAAATGAGTGAAAATAAATTTTTATAAATTTATTAGAGTATTCTGGAAAATGAAAAAAAAAAGGATGAATAAAATTTTTGGAACATTTTCCAGTAAGTAAATATTGGAAAAAAAAAAATTTCGAAAAAAAAAATTATTAAATAAAATAAAATTAGACAAAATTTTCGAAAAAAATAAAATTTTCAAAAAATAAAATAAATAAATAAAATAAAATAAAATTTTTGTGATCAAAATGATTTGATTTGTGGATAAATTGTCCTGCATGGCTTCATAAATGCAGGGACTTGATATATATGCACTGATTTTGTGTATGATTAGTGTCTCGAGTACGTGTTTATGCACTTGGAATCTTGTGTGTTTAGTAGTGCTTAGCGTGTTAGTTGTGTAGATGGCTAGTAGAGGGCGAGTATTGGGAACGCCGTGGTCGGGCACCTGGAGCATTTGACCCGACCCTTTGTGTCGATCAATGATTTCTTGGTACATGGGTATCACATCATGACTGTATAGCACGAGTAGCATAGCGAGTAGTTAGGGAGGTCCTAGTAACCTCCCGAGATTTAGCGCATCATCCTCAGAAGCGTTCCACGAGGGAGGGCCGATCAGTGGCGGACCATTGGTTTATGCGAGATCGATAACGTCTGGAGCTAAATGGAGATCACCTCCGTCTGACCGGATCGGGTTAAGTTTGCATTCAGAGGCGAGGCCAGTGCGGTGGAGATGGGCGGGGGCCTCTAAAGACTTAGAGTTGTAATGGCGTAGGCGGAGTTTGCGAGGGGTTGCTGGCCCAGGTGGTATTTTCAGGAGGCTGAGACATGCAGGCTCGGGGTTCCTGGGGCGACGGGGGGCGATAGCGGAGTGATGGACTAAGTGGCCAGATTCACGAGTTAGCCAGTTGTTGATATTTACGTGGCACGAGACATAGCGAGGTTGAGGAGGTTCGAGAATGGGCGAGGTTGTCCGTTGTGGGGATGTAGGACTCACTTTACAGGGATATAGATTATGGTTGGGGTGGCCGACCACTAGAGAGAGAGATGGAGGATGCTCAGTGAGACACACTTTCGGGATCACGGTGTTAGTGAAGGTAGAAGAAGGCAGTTAGTCTTCTTCTGGGTTCCGAGGGAAAGCGGAGGCCTCAGTTCCGCGGGTCCAGTCACGGCCGTCGGGGCGGGACGGAATGAGTTGCCGGTCGAGGCGGGACGGATGAGAGTTGCCCGGTCGAGGTGGGGCGGATGGTGTCGCTATAGGTATCGGCGACTTACGGACACATGAGACGGGATTGCCGAGAGGCTGAGGGGATCAGGGGTTTTGGGGACATCACGGTCCAGTCGATGCTTGAAACGGGAGAGGATACAATACATTCCTCCGCGGCAGTGCAGGCGGAGGGCTGATCTCGGTTGAGGTGCTACGGGCACCCATTTACGAGTAGGCGAGAGGTTGGAGTGCGGGTAGGCGGAGGGGCGAGGCCACGTCACGAGGGGACATCATGGGTCGGGCGTGTCTGCGCCGCTACCGTCACACACGCTGGTAGTCGACGGTCCGGCCGAGTTATTCGAGGAATACGTTTTGCTATCTCGCTATGGAAATTTAGAGTGTTATTTGGTCGGTGATTACTTGCATTCATTCATTCTTTGCATCGGTTGTGATCGAGTTGGGCTTAGAGGTTGAGACCTTAGAAGACCTTTATGTGAGTTCTCCTAGGGATTAGGGCGAGAATAGGGATGATATCATCGGATTGCGTGTGATCTCGGGACTCACTACGGTGGACTGAGGATCATGGACATCATCAGGGGTTGATGTCGTCCCACAGGGATGGATTGGCACGACGGCTTACGGGGTTGTTTATCGATTGTGGCGTAGGAGGGTTCTGCTGCACGCGAGCGGTACTGTGTGGTGTTTCGGGAGACAAGCATGACATTTGCCCCGAGCTGGTATGAGTCAGGTGTAGGGATGGTTAGTTGTGGTTGGCTAAGCGAGGCCTTACCTAGAAGGGACGGAGGAGCCAGGACTTAGATCCCCTCGTAGTGTGTGCGAGTATGTGGATGTTTTTCCCGGATGAGCTACAGGCCCACCTCCACATCGGGATGGAGCTTCGGTATTGAGTTACACCTGGTACTTCACCCCATCTCTATGACTCATAGGATGTGCTTGATTGAGATTGCGGGGAACTTCCGAGTCCAGTTACAGGAGCTGTGGGCCAAGGGTTCGATGGAGGCGAGCGCCGCCCATGGGCGCTACGGTTATGTTTCTGCGAAGAAGGGCCAAAGGCCGCCGGTGTGCGTTATTCTGACAGGTTAAACAGGAGTTCACGATCATAGATAGGTACCCATTACAAAGGGATTGGCGATTTATTTGATTAGTTGAGAGGAGCGCGGAGGTCTACTCGAGATGAACCTTCTTCGCCTTGGTTACCATCGGTGAGGTTAGGGATCTGAATATCCCTAAAACGGCGTTTTAGGAGCGCGTTATGGGCACTTTGGTTTACGGTGATGCCCTTTGGATTGGCCGAATGCGTAGCGTATTCATGGATCTCATGCATAGGATATTCGACCCTATTTAGATCGGGTTTGTGGTAGTCTTACGTGGATGACATCTTGATGTACTCCCGGTGATCGAGTAGAGACATGGTATCACTTGAGGATCGTTTCACGGTTGTTGAGAGACCATCATCACGTACGCCAAGTTCGATGAGGTGCGAGTTATGAAACTGCGAGGTGAGATTTACGGGACGCGTGGTGTCGGCATGTCGGGTGTCGATCGACCCAGGAGAAGGTCGAGGCGTGATGAGTTGGGAGGCGAAGTCGGTCTTCGAGATCGTAGTTTCTTGGGATTGGGTGGGTATTACGGAGATTCATTGCAGGGATTTCTCGAGGATAAACGCGGCACCTATGACTAGGTTGATGACCCGGAAGGAGGTCAGTTTGGTTGGGATGAGCGATGCGAGGAGGCATTCCAGAGTTGAAGGAGACGCCATTCCCATCTTGATAGTCGGACGGGGACGGGGTACACAGGTGTGTTGTGATGCCTCGGCGGATTTGGATGTGTTTTTGATGCGGTCCGGGAGGGTAGTAGCTTATGGTTCGTCACTTGAGAATCACGAGCAAGTTACCCCACACACCGACATGGGTTGGCGGTAGTCTTCGCCTTGAAGATTTGGCGCCCGCTACTTATCTGACGAGGAGTTCGAGGTGTACTTTCGGACCATAAAAGTCACGAAGTATATTTTTCCTTGTGACCCGGGACCTGATATGAGCAACGCGGATGGATGCTACTCAGAGTTATGACTTCACTTTGCATTACCATCTCGGTAAAGGCAAATGTGGTGGGCTGATGCACTGCATTCAGTCACGAGGAGCGTTGGCCAGTATAGCTTCTCGGGGAGTGGCGGATGCTTTCAGGCGAGTGGACGGGTTTGAGCTCACAGTCTGACGGCGAACTCGAGAATGTGGGGAGTTTAGTGGCTACACCGTCTCACGGTGGCTTGAGTGGTCGAGTCCCGGTGAGACGTAGAGATGAGTGTCCATCGGGACGAGTACGGTCGGGTAAGGGTGAGGAATTTGGGCCCAGTTCACGCAGATAGTGATGCCGATATAGGGGACGGGTAGTGGTTCCCCGGTTGTGGGGCCCGAGAGGAGATTCTCGGGGAGTTTCCCTTTGCTCTCGGTTTGTCGTGCGTCAAAGTGGCACGCGAGAAGATGTACTAGGATCTTAGGTAAGCGGTACTACTGGAGTGGGATGAAGAGACACGTGGGGGACTTTGTTCGACGATGTCTCATGTGTCGGCGGAGTTAAGGCGAGCAGGAAGCGGCGAGCTGCCGATACGTGAAGGTGGGCGGAGTGGAAGTGGGAGCACGTCACGATGGACACAGCGTTTACACTTTCCACGGGCTGCGGCACAAGCATGACGGTATGGGTGATGATGAGCCGACTCACGAAGTCGGCACATTTTCCTGGCCAGGTCGCGGATGACTAGCCATGGGAGGGTCTGGGTTATACATTCGAGAGATAGTCGGCTACATGGAGTGCCAGTATCCATAGTGTTGGATGGGGACCTGAGGTTTACGGCACACTTTTGGAAGAGTTTCCAAAAGGCTATGGGCCACCACAGTCGATTATGAGTACGGAGGCGTTCCACCCTCGAGGCAGGATAGTCGGTCTGAGAGGACTATCACAGTGATAGAGGACATGCTATGAGCATCGTCCTAGATCATAAAGGGCAGCGGGAGGAGAGCGTTATCAGCCCAGTGGAATTCGCCACAACAAACGAGTTACCGAGCGAGCATACGGATGGCACCGTATGAGGGCATTGTATGGGAGGCCATGCGGTCCACCATTATGTTGGGCCCAGGGTGGGAGAGAGCTCCATCACTTGGTCTGATTTGATTAGAGACACCTCAGAAGGTGGGCTTGATGCGACGGCGCTCTTCTCACGGCCCAGATGGCAGAGAAGAGCTATGCGGATGTGCGACGTCGACCCTGAGAGTTCGAGGTTGGGGATCACATCTTCTTGAAGGTGATGCTAAGAGGGAGTGAATTAGGTTGACAGCGTAGAAGATATGTAGGGTTCGTTGTCTGGATGCCCAGATACTCGAGAAAGTGAGCCTTTGTTGTGTCTTGGTTAGCATTACCGCCCAGCATGTCAGGTGTCCACGAGGTGTTTCACGTCTCCATGCTCCAAAAATATACTCCAGATCCAGCTCATGTGGTGGATTGGGGACAGATTGAGGTTGACACGGATGGGACCTTCGAGGAGGGACCAGTGTGCATTGTTGATAGCGTGATCTCGGGTTTTGCGACATGGCCAGTGAGGCTGAAATGAGGAACACTATGGAGGCACTATGGGTGGAGAATTACGCGTGGGGCCTTGAAAGGACACGATCTGAGATTTTTATCCTTCTTGTTTAAGGATGAAGGTCGATGGTTTAATCGTTTAAGATTTAAATAATGTTTACATGCATGGTAGAATGCACGTTACTGCGCGTGTGATTGTTTGTAATTGAGGAATTTCGGAATGAAATTCCTTTGAGGAGGAGAATATGGGCAGAAATTCGATTTACGGATAAAGGGCAAAATAAGTAATTTTGATTACAAGTTCATTAATTTCGGTTAAAATCCGTAATTTATTCTCTAGATCTTAGATGATGAAAGCAGGATCTCATGGATTTAGGTCGTCTCGAAAAACCTAAGTTAGCACGAAAATTTCGTAGAATTAGGGAACGGTGCGGATTGGCTTGCGTTTTTGAGACATATTTAGTCTTAGTAAAGCGATTTCGATGCGACGAAGTCACACATAGCAGTACTTTCCTTAGCCTGCATAAGTGGTATGAGTAAGAAATGATGGAAATGGATAGTAGAAATAGTCTTAGAATGTCAGCGGAAATAAGGGGAATTAATTTATTTAATTGGATTAAATGAGAATTAAAGGACAAATGAACAATGTTCTTCTTCAAATGAACATGGGAGAGGGAAAACGAGGCAGTAGCGGGACAGAAGCAAAAATGGAGGTTTTGTAGTGAGAGAAGATCGAACTTCTCTCTAAAAATACGAGGCGGTCGTAGTCGCGATCTTCGGGACAAGAAGGAGAAGCGCTTTCTACGCAGCGGAGAGAGCTACGCATGGACAGTTTGTGAGTTTTTTGACAAACTCAGAAGGTGAGGTTCTCCTGCCAGTTTTATTCATTTAGTATCTTTCAGAATCTTTGAGAACCAGAATAAAGGTGGATTGGGGCCGGTGATCAGAATCTGAGCTTGGGACTTGTTAATTAAATTTTACAAGTCAATGGTGACGACAGGAAGCTCCACTGTTTGATTTTAGTGAAGAGTGCTGTTTGTGTGTTGATGCGTGTATTGATTGGATTGGTAGGAAATGGCCGTGAAACTGGGTTCACTAAGTGAGCAGATGATTTGTAGATTTTGGGGCCAGTAACTTGAGGGTTTCCTTATTCAGAAGCAGTCCATTCAAAAAAATTTTTGAAAATATATGTTTGTCGGTAATTAGTAGAATTACAAATTGTTTGATCATTAGCCCCAGTGAACTAATTTTGATGTATGAATTAATTAATTTACATAACATGATTGTGAATTAAATTTTTGTAAATATATGCATGTTTATATATTTACTGTGATTAAATTTGTATTGGAATTAGCATACATACATTCCATATGCAACTGACCTCCCTATGGCTATGGAGTGAGTGCATGAGATGAGTCTGAAACGGTTGGGAGAGTTGTTTAAAAATATTAATTATCGGATTAGTCAAATAAAAAAATATCAATCGTCGGACGGCCCAATTGATATTCATCGGGAGGGTAGTCCTGAGCAAAATAACATATCAATCGTGGATTTAATTGATATATACATCAGAGGGGTTGTCCTGAACAAACAAAGTAATAAATTTTCATACAGGGCTTGGCGAGTGTGAAGGGGAATCGGTGAGGACTCGGGATGCGAGTTGGTCATGTAGACATTCAAGTAGGATCATGCATTTGCTTAAATGTGTGTTTCATTGGAACATTACTTGCTTGCACTTAGGTGGTGGTAGCCCTGGGCTTGGGGCGATTCCAGCTCTTGAGCGTGGCTCCTGCAATAGAGATATTATTTTTACGGGTATAGAGGCGTGCGGGGGACGGCTCGTCCTAGAGGCAGGGATTAGAAGAAAGCCGGGTTGTGACTTTGATGTATACATGTATTATAACTTTTTAAGTTTAATGTATGTATTGTATAAGAGTAAAAACATATTGACTCTTGTAACTATTGGGTATATAGTTGGATTCATAGTTGGCATGTATATTGAGTATTGTTTATGGGCCCGAGTGGCCGTTTTAAATCATAAACTGTTATATTGGACTGTTTGGGACAGGTTTTATGCGGAGTTACATGTTGCGGGTGAGCTCCCGTACAAGGAGACTACTTGATTTTGTCGAAAAATGTGGATCACCGGCGTTGCAGTGTCAGCGGGTGACGGGTGGTCAGCGGACCCCGGGTGGGCGTCACACAAGCGGTTTATGGTCGCGACAACACGGCGTTTGGCCCCGAGTAGCTTTTCATTTTGGGCTCGTTTTAGCCCATTTTTCAAGGTGTATTTAAGGATCTTTTTCACTCATTTCTAAGGTCCAAACTTTTAGAGAGGAGGCTCTCTTGTAGGGTTTCTTCTCCTTGAAGTTTTGTTCCATTTTTAGGTTAGGTTTTCTTTAGATTTGTTGGATTTAGGTTTTGTTTGTGAAGACTTTGGTTTGTAATTGATTATTGTTGTGAAGCAAGACCTTGTGGAGTGTATATTTCAGCTTGGAGCTTGGGATTGAAGATATTTGCAGCTTAACATCTATTTTGTATTTTTATCTTTTCTCCTTCATCATGTTTTGCAATTTTGTGTTGGTTGTTAACGTAAATTTGTGGGTTTTGATGGCTGAAATGTTAGACTAAGCATTTCATAAGGTTGGTTATCAGATTTGATGTTAGATTCATTTAATCTTTAGTTTGGTTTGATGTTTTATGCTTGATTTGTTATATTTGGTGTTAACACTTGGATTATTATGGTTTCGGTTAATTGATACATGCAGAGAATCGAATCTTCAATCCTTTTACTAGGGTATCCTTGGTGACATTTGGATTAAGCCCTAAAATCTGGTTTTTATTCTCTTAAGGCGTGAATCAATTAATCGGGATTCGAATTAACTTAGTCAAAGAGGCTTAGGGAATTAGAAATGTCTAGTACTAAGCGGATTTCACTAGGATGGGACACTAAATGTATTAAGTGAGGATTGTAATGACGTAATTGTGACCAATCCGAACTTAGTTCGGATAGCTCTATTGCAAGGACGTAACTGTGTCCAATAAAGCTCCCGAGGAAAAATGTCTTTGAAAAGTATCGTCCTATCAACCTAGAATAACGTAACTGTGAATAGGTGGATAGTGCGAGAAAATACAAGGAGGAACACGAAAGTGGGATCCTTGTACCTTATCCTCGAACCAATTCAAGTTACAACTAATTCATTCCGGGCCTTATCTAGATGAATCATTTGACATCAATGACGATAACCAACCCTAATCCCTCTATAAGTAGTTTTCTCCGGTTTAGTCAATTTAATCCAGTTTTCTAAATCAACCACCATTTTGGTTTAGTTTGTTTAGTATTTTATTAATTTCACCAAATCATTGAGTCACTCAAATAGTGAACGATTTTAGTAGTTGAGGTACTTAATCCTCACTAAAACCACCTTCCTCGTGGGATCAATACTTAGTTTTAAAAGAAAGTCACTCTATTATTTGTGCGACTCGTGCACTTGCGGTTAGCAACAAAGACCAAAACAAAAACACTCAAAACAAAACCATTCCAAAAACAAAATCAAAATCGACTCAAATTAAAAAATCAAAAACAAGAAAACTATAGTTGGGGCTTTTGATCATTAGGCTCTCCCGGCCTCTAAAACTTTGAAAACCTCTTCGACAATCAGGGGATTGTAGTTCGTTACTCCCACTAGCGATCAGGCTGAGTTGTGTGGGTGAGCCAGAGCAAGCGTAGCCGTGCAAGGTTAATGGAGGAGAAAGGGACGAGATATGGCAATTTGGGATTTTTCATGGGCATTTATGGGTATTTGAGAGCTTGAGAAGAAAAAAAGTAAAATGAAAATAAAAAGAATGCAGAGTGAGAAGTGGAGAATGGGACATATTTGAATCTATTGCGGGTTAATTATATTTGAGATAACGGTGTCGAGTCCGAAATCCAAATGGAGCAAAGTAGAAACGCTAATGAAAAAAATAAATATATATGAAAAATAAAAGAGAGAAAAAAATTAAGTTTTTTAGGTAACTAATTAATGAAAATTAATTTAAAAATATGTCTGTTTATCTACAAAACACTGCAGTCGGTAGACCAATGATAAATAAAAATAAATATTTTCAATTTATCGACAACAAAATCAGTCACTAATATTTTGTTTTTACCTACAAAATTGTTTCAATAGGTAAACTGTCAAATTCTTGTAGTATAGGTAAGTCGTCACTAATATATTATTTACTTGAATAGTTTTGTAAAAATAAGTTCAGTAAAAATTAACGACGTATTTTAACTAAATAAATTTTTTAAGTAAATTTTAGTAGGTAAATTGTAGGTAAGTCGTCGTTACTATCTTGCGCCAAAGTGGTGTTAATTCTTGGCCCGAATAATAATTTATAGGTAAAATATTAGGTGGTGTTGAAAATTAATTCCCCAAATTTTGTTAGTAATTTGTCGAAATAAACCCCATGTTTTTACCTACAATTGTTTAATATGTAAAATTTCACCAGTTTATTAAAATAGTTGAAATTCTTATAGTGCATACTAATTATATATTGTGATTATGAATTCTCCAAATTTGGTGTCTTTGCCACTAATTGTGAAACACTTACCTGTGTTGGAGACTTTAGTAATTACAAAATGTGAAAGACTTGATTTGATAGATGAGGATGAAAATGGGAGACTCGGATATGAAACAATTCCAAAACTAAATATTTTCACTTGCTGACTTATCTAAGAATGAGTGCAAATTCATCTAAGAAGTGGATTGCATGATAACAAATATTTTCTTATTGTTATAGTTTGGTGACCTAAATTCCATCATATCCGACCTGAAATGTTTCTTGGTGCAATATTGTGGATTTTTTTGGATTCGTGTAAGGTTCGTGCACGAGCCGTGCAGCATGTGCCTACTTAGATTTGATACACCTATAAATATGTTATTTATTTTAGGGTTTTGGGGTTCTATAAAATTAGTGGTCACTTTGAACTTTACTTGTTTAGAATAGTATAACTTTCACCTCATATGTCTGTGGTTTTTCCTTATTTAAGGTTTTTTATTTACATTTATGTGTTCATCTTTAACTTTCTTGTTGCCCATTCTTGTTTTCTTGTTTTAACACTTGGAATGACGAGTCACTTATCGCCCTTTGAACCGGTTTGCACTTTGCCCTCTCGGTACTTGAAGTCTGTCGTCATCGAGAGCAAGCCCAGGAGCATTTTGCCACCCACTCCTCAAGTTTATGTTGGTTGTTTCGTATAACGATTATATTAGACTTTCTTTAAACTTTCCCTCAAACTTTGGAGTTCTTACTTGTTCTTTAAAATATGACTCCCCAACACTTAATTTCCCTCTATTTACATTTGTTAAATACTTGAACCCCTTATGCAATTTTCACATTCAATTGTGCCTTGTGCTTAGATCTCCCTATTTTTTCTCTCTTTAGCTCAATTCTTTCAAAATTGGTGAGTGGTGTCTAGCAAAAGGTCGGAGGGTACTAGATGATATTTGGAATAGCGACAAAGAGACATGGCTCAAGTTAAAATAACTACTGATGAGTGGTGCAAGTGAGTAAGATCGTAGTTACTACTACACTTTCCCGAAATGTCGTGAGTTGAGTGATGGGTACTCTTTCCTCACAAGAATTAAAGGGTATTCTCAATGAGGATTTGTGAGGCCCCAAAACTCGGGGGTCCCGTTGACAACTCGTCAACCCACGGAATTCCTGTGGATTTCGGGTGACCCGATACCACACTATTGTGTCCCATTTATCGAGATCCATATTTTCACAATCCCGGAGTCTCCTTTGTTGGGGAGAGCTACACTTGACATAACCTGTATAATAGTATAACCATAACTCATACGAGGTCTCGACAGTAAAAGTAATGACCACAGTTCCATACATCCATATCTCAATGTATACAGTTGTATCACAATAATCATAAAGTTTATTACAACAACTCTTATACATAACACATATATATTAAAACTAGCTTGATACAATATAGTTTACAAAAATATTTATCAAAGCCAGCATCACGACTTCCTTTGAAATCACGGCTTTCAGAGTTAGCGTAAGCTCCTGCACACTCCACGTACACGAAGGGGGTCCAGATGGACAGGTATTTGACCAAGTACCTCCTACAAGAGTACCTCATACAAGAATACATATAATGGCACACCACACATTCAAGTAAAAATATGTGCATTCCTACTCAAATGTCTACGTGTCATGGATGAGAATGTGACTCACCCTATCCCATGTCCCGAGTCCTCACAGACTCCCTCACACATGCATATGCCGAGTGTGAAAAACCGAACCATCACTATGTTCCATCAAAATGATAAGCCATGAAAACAAAAGCCTTTTGTTTTATAAATCCAAAATCCATTGGGCCGGTTCGATATCAACTTGCATTTCCTAAGTTCGGGTGTGTTTGCATGCATTTGTAAGACCCGCAGTTTTAGTTCCCACCATAGGACACCCGTAGCCTTTGACATTTTAACGAGGGCTTTCACGTGGTGATCATGTCTAACCTCAATCTGGGTCTTTCACCTGGGGGATCTACTGAACTTGCTATGCAACCATAGCGTATTTTACGATTTTGAAATCGTGAAGCTCATTTTGGACGTTGTCCCGTATTCTGAAACCCACCATCGAACACCAAGCACTGTGTCAATCAACCATGTACCCGACATACATCGAGCACTTAAGCGCGATTGTCAATGCACACGCCATACCTCACACCCATGTCATGTGATGTCCTGTAGTGCATAATATAATGCAAATATGTGTGCTGTTCATACCATGCTACATATATGATGAGTGCTATATGTGCATGCCTACTCATACATAATAACCCATGCATCATTTGGACATTTATATCAAAAAACATACAAATTCCAAATATATCATACAATTCACGTCATCATATCAATACACACATACATTGACATCACAAGTCACTACTACTCGAGTAGCGACATTCATCAACCTAGTAAGTGTAATGAAGACTTGTAATAATCTCTGAAACTGGCTTCACAATAACTCATGTAATGACCTTATTCATGACATCCATGAAGCCAAACCATTAAGAACACACAATTTGACTTCCACACAGTAATTTCAGCCAAAGTATATCCTTCCAATTCAAGCAATGATATACTCTGATCATACTTATACTAATTGTGGCAAAAAAATACGGACAAATCATTAAACAGCCTAAAACATGCTTGATCCGAAAAATAAGACCATAACTTGAGTTATAGAGGTCCGATTTGGGTGATTCAAAATCTAACATCAAGTTCTCAGATAGATACAAGTTCCTTGAAGGATGCTAGTCCAAATTCTCACTTTCCCAACCAAATCAGTCTCAAAAACACAGGATAGTAAGGATTAAAGGCTAAGCAGGCAGCTGGGGCGTCCACTTTGAAAACGGATATTACATAACTTAAGTTATGAATTAGATTTGGGTGATTCAAAAGCCTAACATCAATTTCTTAGATAGGGCTACAATTTCCTTGAAGGATACTAATCCAAATTCTCCCTTTTTATAACCTAAAATCATCCCAAAAAACTTGACATGTATGACACTATTCTGTAACTCATTAATTTGTCGAGCAACCCTTGAAAAAGCGGTAAGCCAGTCCCTTAGGGCATTAAAACCTGACAAATTGCACACTATAATGGAAAATAAATCAAATTAAGAAGAATCCTACACTCTTGGGGTATGAGCACCTTGAGAGTCACATGAACACTTCTGAATCAGAAACTGACTACAGGCACTGTCTGAAAGCGCCGGTGAAACTTGGGTTTTCGATTGTTCATGCGTAACCTCGCGAATACTCGACTTTAGTTCTTGGTCAGCGAGAAGCAAACTATCGATCTCAGTAGATCGTAGAAAAGCAGAACTTCTCTCTCGTTTTCTCTCTCTTCTCTCCTTTCTCTCTCTCAGTTTCTCTCCTCTCTACGTAGTTTTCTTATTTTATTTCTTACGCTACTCTTTCTTTTGTTCCTAGCAATTTAAGTTAAGTTGGATAAAGTGGCTCTCATGGTGCCACGTGTCATGAATCTCATTCAGGATCGGATTCACTCTGCAAAAACGATTTATTTGGTCCACTCCTACGTAATTATCAATTATTTATTTAAGAAGTACCTAAATGACAATGGCTTTGTGTGATATTGTACAATAAGCTCAGTTAAATAAACTTTGAATAGCTCTCTTTCTTGTCTTCCAAACGCACTACCTGCCGTTTGCTGGATCAGTTCTGCAGAAACGATTTATTTTAGATCCTCCTACGTAATTATCAATTATTTATTTAAGTACCTAAATGACAATGACTTTAATGACAATATTGTACAATAAGCTCCATTAATAAACTTTGGATAGCTCCTCTTTCTTGTCTTCCAAACACTTTTTCTCTCCTTTCTTTATCTCATTAACTTCGAGGCATTAATATAAAAAAACACATTAATATAAAAATCATTACAAGATAACTTAGTTTTCTTTATAGTATATATATATATATATATATATATATATAAAGGGTGGGAAAGGGATTTACAAGATGTTCAACTTCGGGTAAAAAAAGGGATAATAGTTTAAAATGACAAATCCCAAAAAAATTACAAAACTGAGCCATTTTTTTAAAATCTAAACACAAGTATAAAAATATATATTTTCGAATAAAAATACCCTTAAAGATTTATTTATAATATGAGAATGAGACAAAATGATCATAATAATTTAGTTATCATGTAAGGGTTTTATCTTTGCATTTTTATCTTAAATATTCAAATTCAAGAACAAAAATATATATTTTCAAACAAAAATACCCTTGAGGATTTAGTTATAAACTTATATTATAGGGATGAGACAAAATGATTGTAAGGATTTAGTTATCATATCGGGTTTTATTTTCGTACTTTTAAGGATATTTTTATCCGAAATAGAAAATTTTCAAATTTAAATCAATTTCTCTTAAAAGGAATTTTTAGGTCTAATATATTTATCTATTTTATTTATAACCAAGATGCCCCTTGAGTAAATAATGTAAGTTTTTGATGTGAAATCCATCACTCGGTTTACACTATAAATACTTCCTGCTGTGATGGCCTATTTAACAAATCAGTATAATTTATTACAAGCCTCAAATGATTGAGGAGAGGATTAAATTAGTATTACGTCCACACACTAGCTGGGAAAATTCCAGTTTGGCGGATGATATCGCTCAAGGAGGCCACTGCCCTACTACTTTTAAATTGGGCTACTTCAGAGAGTTGGCCAGATTCGTTCCACATGGCTGAAAGGATAAGGAGGGTCTTCATCTCTGCATATTCAATTCGTGGTAAAGATTTGATGAATTGTGTGGTTATTTTCCGGATCTGTCTTTCAAATCCTATGAAATTTCTTTTCTTTTCTTTTTAATAAGTAGGACAATATTTTGTTGTCAAAAATACATTTTCGTTTACTTAATGGTATTTTAGAAAGTAATAAATATAGACAACCTATATATTAGAGATCGAATGTGACTGTTTATTTTTATGCCTCTTCAAAAGCAACAATGGCTGGAGAGCATGAGTTAGTAGAAGAAACTTCAATTATTCGCAACTTGTATTATCGAAATGCTACTCATTCCTGTTTTTGGTTGAGATAAGGTAATGGGCCTCATGCTTTCCTAAATAGCATATAAAAAGGACAGGAATTTTCAAACTTCAACTAAGAAATTCTAGCTAATATTGATTACATTTTATTGTTTTAAGAAAACAATAATATGTTTCTAATGATTGGGTTGTCTCAGTTGAGAGGACTTCCTAGCCATCATCTCTTTTGTTTTCTTTTTAGAAGCCTTTGTTAGTTAAGAGGAATAATTGATTTTTTATCATTTTTTAAACACAAATCATATATTCCATCATTTTTTTATAAATTTAAGTTTTTTAACATAGTAAAGTGGTTTCTTTTCCACATATCTAAGTTCGGCTGTTTTCCGCTTTATTTTTTATTGTTTTTATCGTTAACTTATTGCGATGTGTTTTATTGTCAATTTGCTGCAGTGGATAGTTGTATCATTAACGGTTAGCTTCTTTATGAGTTTTCGTGTTGGTAATTTAGATAGCAAAGTTCGATCTAATAGAGTTATCAGATCAAATCTTATTCATCAAAATGTTGTAGATATGGATGAAATGCTTGCCGATGTCCCAGGCGTTTTTGATTATATCGAAAATATGTAAGTAACGTGTCGCATCCACAGCGTCGGATAGAGGAAGCTTTTGGCGTATATAGCTATAAGTTCCTTTCGACCAGTAGAATTTTTTAGCGTGAAGGGGCCTTTGGGTGCCAGGATAATATCCCATATGGTTGGGTGCAGTCGTGACGAGAATAGTATCGTGATAGTCCTTGTACGTCTTGAAGTGCGTTGTTGTTAGTAGAAGTGTGGATCGTTTGACACCATAATCATGAGACATGACAGGGTGTGGCCATCTATATGAGAGTGTTTGCCATCTCAGCGTCGGATATGGGAGCTTTTCTTTGTATTATATAATTATGAATTCGACTCGGCCTCTTATCGCATTTAAAGCAGTGAAGAGACATTTGGCCCCAAAAGACGATATCTGCGTGATTTGGCCAGTCAGATTCTGTGGCGTCGATCTTTAGTAATCTTCCCAAACTTGTTACCTTTTGATCCCATATCGGTGTATTGTTAACTTGAATCGATAATTCTGTTTTTCAAAGCAAAACAAAAAAAAAACAAAAGAAGTTGCCTTACGGCTGTGCAGAAGAAAATGGGAGAACAGGCTCCATAGTCCCTGTAAATATCATTAAATTAGGTTAGTACCTGAGAACTTGAGACAAATGGAATGGACTGTAAGATAAGGGTCAGACAAAAGTACTTAGGCCCCAGAACCAACACATTTACAAATTGAAATTATCGTATAGTTATATTTTTCCTTCGATGTTTACAGTAAGTCAACTGGGCACAAAGCCGGTTCTGCTCTGAGATCATGTGGCTGCTCTCTCTTTGTTACTGTATGGCTGGGCAAATTAGGCTCACTTGCTCTCAAGAAGTTGGGATTGGCGGGATTGGGAAGAATAGCTCTTGCTAAATCGGTGTGTGTGTATAACGACGAGGGTAGTAAGACATTTTGACAAAAAGATGTGGGTTTGTGTATCTGACGAGGATTTTGGGGAAACTGAGGAAGTTAACGAGATTCTTGTTTCTGCAACCAAAGGGAGGCGCTGCTGACTTGACAATGGATAGTGCAAACCCAACTAATTAGAAATGCATTAGATCATATATGCTTGCTCTAGATGATGTTTGGAACAGTGATCGTGACGTGAGAAATGGCTCGAGTTAAAACTTTAAAGAGCTGCTCATTAGGCGGTGTGGTGCATGCATGGCAGCAAAAAGTCATTAGCCTCAGTCATGGGGTACTCTTCCCCCTCCTAAGAATTAAAAAGGTCTTTCCTACACAACACAAGAGTTGTTTGTCTTTGTTTTATCTTCCACTTCCTCTTGCAGTAGGCTTTAGAATGTTCCTTGGAAGCTGGTAGATGAACATGTCTGTGTGTCATGCATGAGACAATGAAATATGGAAATCAGTCTAAAGAAGACAGGAATTTGCCTGTACTAGAGCCACCCACTATTGGTACTTTGTCTAGAATAGCAAGCTATTGCACGCTGGAAGTCACTTGTCTGTAGTCAAATTTCATTTCATTTTACTGACCAAAGTAACTTAGAGCTGTCATATGGACATTTGAATCATGTGATAAAAGTTACTTGAACTATTCCAAGCTACATATGAACTTGGAATTTAAGTCCACCCAGGAAATGAAACTACAATCAAAATAAAAGAATAATCTTTTTTTCTTTCTTTCGTTTTTCCCCTCTTAAAGTTGTGATTATAATTTAAGATTCGCATTCTTTTAAGTCAATGTTAAATTATTTTAGTTTTTATATTGACCAGTTAAAATAAATAAAATTGGTTAATGTGAAGTAGGGAATAAAAATAATATGTGAGGATTTAACCAGAATCGTATTTTCCTTTCTTCTACTTTTCCTCCTTATTTTTCCTTTGCATTTTCCTCAAAACATAGCCTTAATATTTATTATCACTTAATTCATTTTCTATTAATTTTGGTTTACTTTCTTTTCATATAATTTTGGATTTCACAATTATAACATTAATTTTGTTTTTAAATTCTACGAACACCAGATTGTTTTGTTTTGCTGAGTAATGTTCTGTAGGAGAAATTTAACGTCGCTATAGAATGGGTTACTCTCGACTAATAGGCGTATTTTAAAGTAGAGTCCAGCCAAACTCAGAACCCGATATCTATGTGATTGTGTCGAGTTATTTAAAAAAAAAGACTAAATTAACTTTAATTAGGTAAATAAGTTAGTGTATTAGATATAGCACTTAGGCAAGTCGAAATAGGATTATATTAATAGTGTTCTTTTTTTTTTTTTATATCTATTCATTTTACATTACATTATAGTAACTATTCCTCAACAAATTTGTCCACACTGAGACTCTAATCTTAGACCCTTCCCTTTCTTGAGCTCTTAACCACTTTTGAGATAGGTCTTATTGACATGTTAATAATGTTCTTATTTTATTTTTTTAAGTGAATCTTAAGCTTAATCAACTTCTTTGTTTAGTTCAACTTGTACCAGGTAAGGAATTATGACCCTCAAATGTTTTTATGAAATGTTATTTTTTGGGGAAGGGTAGGAAAATGTTTTGCCACTTGATCAATATTTGGTTTTATGAATATCAGTATTTCGATTATATATTATGAATTTTGTGCAAAATGATTTATTAGATGATTAGTATTTAGTTTTATGAAAATGATATCTTGATTATATGTTTTTTGAATTTATTTTTAGTCGGAGAGGTAGACACTTACTCTTATTAGTTAACTAGGGGATAGGATAAACCCTAGTTAGTGAAATAGACACGGATCCTCATTATTTTAACTATTTGAGAATTGGCAAACCTAGTTAGTGGGGTAGTCATTGACCTTAGGGTACCATTTGATTGGTTAGTCACTTCATTGAAGGGTCATTTGTTTTTGTCAATGGGCTAATCCATTTCGAAATGAAGGGTCTTTTATTTTTTAAGTCCAAAGAAATTATGTTTATGTAATATCCATTTGAGAAATAACATTATCATTTGTTGTTTTTCTTTCGTAGTTATAAAAGAATTTTGAATTTCCTTACTAAGCTAAAAGTTAATGAGCTTTGCTTTTTTAAAACCCCTCTCAGGTACCCCAGATCTAAGAACAACTCCAACGGGAGTTGCTTTTTTAAATTCCCAAAAAATTAGACTTTAATGAAGGTGGTATAAAAGGCGGTGGAAGTAATAAATACGGGGTTTTTAGGTTGGCATGTTGATAACTTTGGAGAAAATGGAGAATTGGAGGCACTTGATCCTGCAGCCAGTATTAATAAGGAATTTGAGCTGACTCACGGGTAGATGCAGCGCCGCGAGAGTCACGACAGGCTTAGGAGGCCGTAGCCCACCCCTCGGGAAGACGGCCACCTGGCCTCCCGGGAGGTGAAATAGAGTAGAATCCCGGTAGGGCCGGGGCCGCGACCTCACGACCCCCCGGAGGAGGACGCAAAGCAATACTTAGGAGACATGGGAGAAGCGATGGTGAGCCCACTCCTCGGCCAGTGAGGAATGGGGGGGAGGCGATCTGTGGGAGAAACGAGAGTTCGAGGCATCAACGAGGCTCGGCCCGTGAAGGAAGTCTGAGGGCGAGCTTTGGAGCTCATGGACACCACAGTGCGGCTCTGGCGAGTCCCGTTCTGGCGAGTGCTACATTTCCCCCTTGGCAAAAGTTAGGATCGCATAAATAGAGGTTGTGGTTCAGCATGGTCATTAAAGTAGATGTTCAGGGCGAAGTTCGCCCAATCAGTATTATTCATGGCGGGTTGGGAGTGCGGAGTCAAAAAGACTTAATGATTTCCATCTGCTTGAAGAATCCTCGGGCAAGCATGGGTGAAGTGCTCGTTCGCGAGAAGTACGCATTATGACGAAGAAGCCCTCGTATCCGAAGGCTCTTGACCAGTAAGGAGCTTGGGAATGACAACGCGGGAGCGAAGCCCTAAGAGACAAGAGGCCCAGAGAGATCCCCGAGGAGATGAGAACGATCCCGAAGGCGAGGGAGCATCGGGCCGCTGGGACCGCCTTCGGCCCAGGGCTCACGGCCGGCGATATTCACCTCGGCGGTTCACTTGGCTTGGCCACGGTATACGGTGCTTGCGAGAGTCTGACATAGAAAAATTCACGAGATGGCCAAATCCCGGATGAGGACGGACTAGCAAAGAAGATAACACCGAGTCTTGTGAGTTCCATAGGGACCCACGAGCATCGAATAGACGATTACGCCTGCTTCGGGAAGGAAATAGAATACCTTATTCGCGGGGGTATCTTCGGCCGCTACGCAGCCTCACGAAGGTCGGGATGGGGGCGCGGGCGCATGCCACCACCTCGGCGATTAACTGACTCAACACCCTGACAGTGTAGAAATCCATGTGATCTCAGGAGTTTGCTTGCAGGATATGAAGTCATTCGACCGGGAAGGCTCGTTTAAGTAACATGTCGAGGTCGTGAGAGGTGATGGAGGTCTGTAGTGTGAGCTCCCTCGACTCGACACGCCCGTAACCTTCTCGGTTCGAGACACGGAGGGGTGTGCTTACCCTCCAGCGACCCTTTGGTGATAAGAGCCGGAGTTGTGGCAACAAAACAATCACCGTGTCCTTGTCGACAATGGGAGCTGGCCAGAGCATCATACGCGTTGGCTTTTGTGAGGTGTGGGCATCGGAAGGGAGAAAATTTGGAACCGGTCGGCACCACTGCGAGAGGATTCTCTGGGGAAAAAGTGCTACCTTTGAGACCCCGATACGATTAAGTACTACGCTGGGAATTCGTCACAGGTTAGTGCTTCGCTTTGGGGAGACCCCACGTATTAGAGCGACTTGGCGGTAAGATTTCTCATAGTAAGGTACTTGCCAACATAGCGTGTTATTGGCAAACCCTCTCCAGCGCCCCATAAAGGCCATCGCCCAAAACATCACCGTGGTGAGTCGGATTTCCACCTGGCTGGTAGGAATGATTCGAGAGACCAGCGTGGCGGGGGTATTTTCGGCATCAATGAAGCAAAAGCGATTACGACGGCATATACGTGGATGACTCCGACATCGAGGCGAGGTAAGCAGGCGGGCGGGCTGAAGAGCAGGGCCTATAGGTGGACGATCTACCTGAACACCTCGCTACGTCGGTTCGAGCTGAGCGAGGAAGACCTCGAAGCCTCCTTATACACTTCTTGAAACATAACAAGGATGTTTTTGTGTGACAGGGAGGACATGGGAGGATTGACCACATGATAATCACTCCACGGACCATGAGTTTTCAGCCCGGAGAAAGACAAAAGTGATTAATGAGAGGTCAAATAAAGCTCCTCAGGCCAGTCTGATCAAAGAAGTGGAATACTAAATGGTTGGCCAGCGTCATGCTCGTAAAAGAGTGAGCGACAAATGGCGACTGCGCATCGTTCAACGCGCGTCCCAACCCCGGCATGCACAGGATAGTTTCCTACACCTCGGATGCGAGCCGCCATAGTGAATTGCACAACTTCGGTCATGAACCTCCCGGCTTCATGGATGCTTTCTCGGCTTCTAACGGATAACATGGATCCACGGCTGACCAAGAAAGACTCGTTCGTCGCGAGGCGAAGAGGGACTGTGTATGCGTAATACTTTATGGGCTCGCGCAGAACTACCTACCGAGGTTGGTGAGCAGGAGTGTGTTAAGAAACAAATGAGCCATGAGTGTATATAGGCGACATGTTGGTAAAATCAACTCGTGACTCCATATGGCTCGTCGGCACGAGCATTCAGGATCTGAAAGAGTACACCATGGGATTGAATCCCGACCAAAATGCTTGGAGTCTCAGTCGGAAAATTCTTGGGTTTTATAGTTAACAATAGAGGGCAGAAATGAGCAGGACAACAAGAGATAAAGTTGTGCTCACATTAACTAAAAATAATAAATAAATATTTTATAGATTTTTATCAAAATAATTTGGTAATATATTTTATCGATTTATATATATATATATACACACACACACACACACACACACAATATAAATATAGTTTTCCAATCATTATCTATTTTTCTCTTTACTTAATCATTGAATAATTTTAAATTATCTTATAAATGGAAAATATTAATAAAACATTGGATATGATTTAAGGAGCTTAAGATAGTTTAAAAATGTGTTAATATAAACTTATATAAAAATTTTAAAACCCAATTTTATATCATTGTCTAACTAAAAATAATAAATATTTTATAGATTTTTATCAAAATAATTTGGTAATATATTTTTATCGATTTAATTATTACAATGGGTTCAAAAAGCTCATAAAAAATTGAATTATTTTTAAAGATATTTTGTATTATTTTATAAGTACATGGAAAAACATATATAATTAATTGAAAAATTATAGAAATATTTTTAATAAATATTTTTAACAAATTGGTTTATATTGAGAGTAATATTTTTAATGTGTTTAAAAAGCCTCGTGAAGTGTGTATTTTAAGAAAGTAACTTTTAATAATAATATAAAATTGTTTAAACTAGAAAGTGTATTTTGAAAAAGTCACAAAAATATTGATCCCAAATTATTAGACATTTGCAACTACAATTATCAGTCCTCAAAAATACTAAAATTTCAAAGGTGGAATTAATTGTGTTTTCTCACATGTTAAAGTCTTTCATGTGATCAATAGAAAGTTGTTGCAAATAATAAAGATTTTAGGCCAACCAATGACTAATAGCAAATAATATAAAATTTTTTCTTAGCTATCTTTCAGTTAATATAATATATCAGCTTTTGGGGATAAAATTTGAAATTATTTCGTAAAATATATAAGTTTTTACAACTAACATAAGGTGTATTGTAAATAATACACCTTCACATATTTGATCAATGAGTGATCATAGATCATAGGGTATCTTGCGACGATTTTACTTTTTCCTCACAAAATATCATACTTTAGAGGCATGTTATAATATTTCTCATTTATCATATATTTTTGTTTATACTAACATAAGTTTCATCACGAATTAATATACTTTTCTAACTAATCAATAAGTAGTCATAGATCGGAGGGTATCTTACGACCATAATTACCCTCTCCTCACAAATGTCATACTTTTAAAGATGTGTTATAATATTTCTCATAGATTATATTTTTTTTTAGACTAACATAAGTTTCGTCACAATTATTATACTCGTCTACGGCCAATCAATGAGTGATCATAGATCATAGGACATTTTATGACCACTTTTACTGCTCCTCACAAAATATCATACTTTTAGAGATGTGTTACGTACAATATTTCTCATAAATTATAATTTTTTTGAGACTAACATAAAGTTCGTCATGAAAAGTGTACTCGTCGACGACCAATCAATAAGTGGTCACAGTTATAAGATGTTTTGAGATAAAATAACTAGTCCTCACAAAATATCAAAATTTTAGGACGAGCTATAATATTTTTTTATATATCTTAGTATTTTTTGTGACCAATATAAGATTTATCATAAATACTAATACATTTTACAACCAATCAATAACTGGTCACAAGTTATAATATCTTATGACTGGGCAATGGTTTTGCTATAAATAAAATTATTGGTCGTAAATAAATAAAATATTTAAATTGTTTATCTATTAAAATTAGCGACCAATTGTCAAAGTTCATCATAGAAAATTGGAATCAATGACTAGTATTAGCTTATCGTAAAAACTTTGGACGCAGAAAACAAAAATTCTTGTAGTGGATTTTGAAAAGGAGTTGTGCTCTTAAAAGATGTTGTGCAACCCACAATTTATAGATCACACATAGTCATACTTATCAATGGTAAAAGTATTAAATGGTAAACACATAATAACAACTTCACATTATAATTTGTAAGATGGATAAGACCGAGCAAATGATAAAACTTACCTGATGTGTAAGTTTGATTAAGACTTCTATCAATGACAAAAAATAATATAATGTGTATAAAGATGAAATCTACTATTTGTAAAGTTTTGATTTAGGGAGTTACCATTGACAACTTGAGTACTCAATGTGTAAGATGGACAAGACAAATGGTAAAACTTGCACCATGTGTAAGTTTGATAGAACCTATCAGTGACAAGAATATAATGTAAAAATGGAATCTACTATTTGTAAAAGTTTTGATTTAGAAGTTACCAATGACAACTTCAAGTACACAAAGTGTAAGATGGACAAGACCAAGCAAATGGTAAAACTTACACCATGTGTAAGTTTGATCGAACCTATCAATAATAAGACCAAGCAATTGGATGCGTATTTAAATCTACTTATCCATTTCACAAACTTTCACTTCTAATCAAGCTTCCTTGGTTGTTAATTTGAAAAGATGAATTTTATAGGTAGTTCATCAAATACTAGAGATGAGCATTCACCACATTCTCTTAAGTATGAAGAGGAGATAAGAGATTGGGAAGAGGAAATTAGAGAATGGGATGAGGAACAAGCATTATTGATGCATTTATACTCGTCCAACAATTCTCTCATAGCCTCTTGCATCGATGAAGATGAACAACCACTGCATAGAGGCTCCATTCTTGGTCATATAGCCATCAATCGTGGAAGGGAAGCAGGACATGTTCGACTATGGAATGACTACTTCTCCACAAATCCAACATATGAGGAGAGGCTTATTTCGTAGCGCGGTTTCGAGAATGCTCAGAGATCTATTCTTTCATATTGTTGATGTAGTCAGAGATCATGATGATTTTTTCTTACAAAAAAAAAAAAATTTGCACCGGTAGACATGGATTATCTACTTTGCAAAAAGTTATAGCTGTTTTTCGAATGATGGCATATGGAGCATCAGCAAATTCCACTGACGAATATGTAAGGATTGGTGAGTCCACTGCAATTCTTTGTATGAAAAGATTTTGTCGTGCAATTGTTGAGATTTTGGCAATGTATATTTGAGATCTCCTAATGCAAATGATATTGAAAGGTTATTTTCCAAAAGTGAAGAACATGGTTTTCTAGGTATGTTAGGAAGCCTTGATTGTATGTGTAAGACCCGAGAAATTCCAATTTATGGAAAAATGGCAAAATCGTAATTTCGATTACAAAATTGTTACTTCGGTTAAAAAAATCCGAAATTTATTTTCTAGATATCGGATGTGAAAGCGGATTACCTGGGTTGGAATAATCTCGCGAAATCTAGCTAACACGTAAATTTCTTAAAATTCCGGGTGTCGGAGTTGACCGTTTTTGAGGCATATGGTTGGTCTTAGTAAAGCGATTTTGATCTGACGGCGTCACATATAACTGCGTACTCATGTGCCATAAGTGGTATGAGTAGAGAAATGATGAAAATGGACAAGCTAGAGATAGTGTAGAATGACAAAAGCTGGGAAAGAGGGACATAGCGATTATTAATGGAATTGATTTAAATGATAATAGGCCAAACACTAAATAGTGTTGGTCTTCTTCAAAAAGCAAAAGGGAAAAACGTGGGAAAGAGAGAAAAGAGCAGAGTATTTTTCGTTTGAGTTTAGTGAGAGAGAGTCTTCCTTCTCTCTAAAGAGTCTGAGGCGATCGGCCAGTCGGTAATCTGGGACAAGAAGAGAGAAGGAAGCTGGCTCTACGGAAGGGAGGCACGCGTGGGTGCAGGATTTAGGGGTTTCCTGAACTCAGAAGATGAGATTTCTCCTACTTGGGTTTATTCTTTGTTTAAGTACCATGTAAATGTTTAGGTTGGTTGAGGCCTTAGGCGGCCTAGTTTGATCGGATTCAAACCTTGGAACCGAAATGTTTGGATTTGAGACCCCACGAATAGTCGTGTATCGAGTTCTGATTTGCTTGGGTTAAATGTGTGATGAATGGTTCCGTAAATCATGTATTGGTTTGGGTGGCGAAATGGCGGAGATTCGGGTTCTAAAGTGAACCGATGATTTATGTTTGATAGAAACGATGCTTGAGGTTTCTTGTTCCCGAAGCGATATTTCACAAATATAATTTGTGAAAATATGGGTTTGGTCAGTAATTCAAATCAAATTGCTTGTGTTTGATCATTAGCCCAGTGAGCTAATTTTGATGTTTGAAATGATAATTACATAACATGATTGTGATTTAATTTTTATGTGAATATATTTCATGCTTATATATTTAAGTATGAATTAAACTGTATTGGAATTAGCATACATGCATTCCATTATGCTGCTGGAAACGCCCCAGGGTATAAGAGTGAGTCGTGAGATGAGTCCCAGAAAGCAGATTTGGAGGTTGTCTAAAAAATATTTAAAATTATCGAAGGGTAGTCAAAATTAAAAATATCCAATCGTCGAATGGCCCGGTGTTGATATTCATCGGAGGGTAGTCCACAAACAAATTAAAAATATCAATCGTCGGAGCGGCCCAATTGATATTCATCGGAGGAGTAGTCCCACGGAAACAAATTAAAAATATCAATGTCCGGGCGCGGTGATATTCAGCCGGAGGGTAGTCCACAAACAAGTAATATATCGGTCGTCGGAGCGGCCCAGTGATATATACACATCGGAGGGTTGTCCTGAACAAATAAATATAATTCTCATACGAGGCTTGGCGAGTGTGAAGTCGATGAGGACTGGGGATGCGAGTTGGTCATGTAGACATTCAAGTAGGATCATGCATTTGCTTGAATGTATGTTTAATTTGGAACATTGCCTTAGGTGGTGAGTAGCCCACTTAGGGCGATTCCACTGCGAGCATTAGCTCACCTGTCGGGGATATTATTTTATGGGTACGAGGCGTGCGAGGGACGGCTCGTCCACAGGGACTAAGGATTAGAAGAAAAGTAGGAGTTGTGGCTTTGATGATGTTTACATGTATTAGGGTCGGTATTTTTAATATATGTTGTATAAGAAAGTAAAACATATTAACTCTTGTAACTATTGGATATAGTTGGTATATTAGTGAGTATCGGTTTATGGGGCGAGGCCATTTTTTGTATCCATGTATGTATCATGTGATGGATATATTACAGCATTTGGGACGGTATATGCAGTCTTGTATTTGGGTAGAGCTTTTCGGTACAAAGGAGACTGGAGTTTTACGAGTGGCGTCGAGGTAACGGGCATCTACTTGTATTCAGCGGGTTGACGGGTGGTCAGCGGGCCCACTGAGTTTGGGCGTCACGGTATGCATTGGGAATGGAAAAGAATTGTTGCTCGTGTAAAGTTTGGACGATGTTGGCGCCATGGCCTCCCATCTATCATTCTAGAGGCAGTGGCCTCTTATGATCTATAGATATGACATGCATCATTTTGGTTGCCAGTTTATTTCTATTGATATTAATGTTAAGAGTCCATCTAATTTATTTGCTAACCTAGCTCAAGGTATAGCTCCTCCTGCCCATTATACCATTCAAGGGACTAATTATGATATTGGCTACTACTTGTCCGATAGTATATATCCTAAATGGTCAACTCTTGTTCAAAGCATTTCTAATCCACGAGGTCCCGGCGATATTTTATAGTGATGAAACCATGAAAAGTGTGAAGAACATTTGATTGTTCTGATTCAGTTTGCCAAATTATCGAAAGGATGAAATGCGTTATTAGGAAATAATTGTTTTATGATCTTATCTCCAGTTGTGCGCAATATGCTGTGTGATTATAGAAGATCAGATATGATGCTGGCAGGAGCGTTGTTGATTTAGAATGTGTTTGTTAAGAAGTTGATGATGATGATAAGTGACAAATTTCGCAGTTCATTGCTGCGTGACCAAATTAAAATGAGTTCAATTAACATGAATAACTTTGTTACCAGGCATTTATGGAGGAAGGATATAACAAAATATTTACTATGATTAATGTTGTTTAAATGATGATGTAAACATCATGTGATATAATCTTATCATTATCATAATAATAATTGTCTTTTTTAAAAATTCTTGCATTATTCAATTCAGTCCTTAAATATTTTATTATAATCAATAAACAACAATCCTTTATTTTTAATATCATTAAATATAAAATCAATATTCACTCTTGTTGTCAAAAAAAATAGTTTAATAAAAAGATTAGACTAACAAAATAGTTCAATACTACAGATCAATATATTAGTCTTTGACATTATATATGAAAAGTGTTTAATATTAATAAATAATAAATAATAAATATAAGTATGTCAAAAATAAAAATATGTTATAAAAATGTATTAAAATGATTGTTTCACTTCATTGATATTAAATATTAAGAAAACAGACTAATGTAATAATAAATAATAGAGAGAACTAATGTTTTCAAGATGCAATATTCATGTCCTCTCTTTAGAGATCAAAATAGAGAGGCTTTTGGTATGATTTTTGCTCAAAATCTATATATATATAGAATGAGTAAAAATGAGTTTTTTGGACATACTCTTTTGCATTTCTTTCACCAAATAAATATGCCATTTTGCAGAAAAATATACCCAAAATCCAAGAACAAAAACAAAAGTATCAAAAACATTACTCCATAAACTCTTTCTACTAATCCTAGTCTTTAATGGAACCATAAAAAAAAATAGCAAATTAGAGCTCAAACACGTGCAAACATCAAAAAGCATTAAAAAATTAATACAACAATCATTCACAAACTTGGGAAAAGAATGTATCAAGCCACTAATTTATAAATATTTGTAATTATATCACTAAGTATTGCATAACCATAGTTAAACTACTGCAAAAACATATATGTGAGTTTTGTAAAAAATTTTCATTGCAAATGTAAAACTATAAATATCTTTATTAATCCAGTGAATATATATATGTCCTCATGTATATTTTAAAAGAAAAAATTTGTTTGGTCCTTGCTATATCTTTTCTCTTCTCCTTCCAGTTGCCATCGTCTTCTCTTCTCCTTGCCGACCATTTTCCTTCTCAATTCTTTTCTTTTCCTTCCTGATTCTTATCTTTGGTGGATGTTCTTGAATACCCAACGACAAAACCCTTCCCGACTCATCCTTGCAATTTCGTGATCTCCTTAGGGCAAAGGCAAACATTTAGTATCTTATTCATTAATTTCAAAACTAACTTGATTTCATTGGGTTGTTCTTCGTCTTCAAAATCAGGATTTCATGTTATTTTGTTTTACGATTAGGTCGAGTGGACTCCATTTTGAATTTTTTTCGTTTTGATCTCATTTGGTAAATTTCATTTTATGTACTACCTGTAATTGAGATATTCTTGTAACTAATGAATTTACTATCATAACATGTTTATCTAGAAACCTCACCATTTAAGCTCACATTTATTTGTAAATCATTGTTGGATATTAATGTGTAATATGAGTTAAATAGCCTAAAATTTAACCAACAAAATCAGTTAACACATTTTAGCATATGTACTACCATAAGTAGCGATTGTACTATCATAAATAATCAATACTACCATAAGTAATGAATGTTCTATAGCCCCTATCCAAACACCTCTAATTTATTCACTAATAATCTTTTTTTAGTGATCATTTTGACAATATATAAAAAACTTAACAATTTTAGATATGAATTCTGTGCTGGCCTATTATGTATTGCTAACCATTATTACATACCATTTCAGGTAAGCAAAATGACAAACTATTACGTGATCTTTGTTGGTCGGAAACACGAAGTTTGTAATTCTTGGCTTGAATGTCAATGAAAGGTGTTATTATATAAAGGTGGTCTATGCAAAACTTATACATCTAAAGACGAAGCAATGGGAGTATGGGGTCTATATCAACCACGATAGAAAAAACCTGATGGAGCTGTTATATCTTTAACTACTTACTCCAAAAATACTTTTTATGAAAAAGCAATATATGAAAATTATGTCAAAGTAATTGTTAATATGTTTCATTATTAGAATCTTCACTTTAGCATTAATGTTTGTAATTGTAGTGGTAAAATATTGTAAAACATTTACCTAACACTATGTATTTTTGTAGGAACTATAAACTTTAATTGTAAACATTATTTTGGTTGAATGAAATTGTAGTTTACTATGTGTGTTTGATATGAAATATATCCACGATATATTAGTATGTAATAAATAACATTAAGATGTATCAAAACTTGTTGAAATTGAATACCGTTTACGCGCAAAAAGTAGTTTTATAAAGCGGTTGGGGAAAATATTGTATAGAAAATGGGTAAAGCTAACATTTTTTCTCCTTATGTTGGTAATTTGAAAGAAAAAACCACAGTCTTTGAGTGCAAATGAAACGTTAGGGGGAGGTTAGGATATGAAACGGTATAAAAAAAATGAAGAAAATGACGCACTTAATGAAAACATATGCGCTATTTGGACGACCTGTAGTGCGCATGACCAAAAGGGGGAAAAGTGGCTAGGTGTTTTCTTGGTATTAGACGAAGTAACGGATGATGCTTGCGTCCGAAACATTGTCTAGACGGTCTTTCGGACGCACTGTCTTGTAAATGAACGCACTAGTTTTGCATCTTATGGTAGTACATTGACTACTAATAGTAATACATTGGTAGTTATTGTGAGTCTGTGACTACTTATGATAATTACCTGTGACTACTTCTTTGTAATACATATGCCTTTCCCTTGTTTCAAATTAATCTTGATAATATAATTTGATTTAAGAGATTGACAGTTTGTTCACATAGAATTGGCCAAGTAATGTTTAAATAAATAAAAAAATAGAAATTTTGTTTACTCAACAATATGAAAAGTAAAACTACAATTTCATTAAACCAAAATAATGTTTACAATTGAAGTTTATTGTTCCTACAAAATACATAGGTGTTGGTAAATGTTGTATAACACTTTGCCAATAACAATTACAAACATTAATGTTGTGAAGATTCCAATAATGAAATATATCATCACTTTCAACGATACCAATTTTCATATATTGCTTCTTTTCTTGTCCATGTTTTGGAGTCAGTGAAGAGGATATAATGGCTCCATCAGGTCTCTTTCATCTTGATTGATATAAAACCCATGCTCGCATTGCTTCATCTTTAGATGTATAAGCTTTGGATAGACCGCCTTTATATAATAACACAATTCGCTGACATTCAAGTCAAGAATCACAAACTCCGTGTTTTCGACCAACAAAGATCACGTAATAGTTTGTCATTTTGCTTACCTGAAATAGTATGTAATAATGGATAGCAATACGTAATGGGCAAGCAATAGACCGATATCTAAAATTGTTAAGGTTTTTTTATATATTGTCAAACATCAATTAAAAATATTATTGTGGGATTAAATGGTGAAGTGTTTGGATATAAGGGTTATGGGAGTACATTCGCTACTTATGGTAGTACATTGATTATTTATGGTAGTACAGTCGCTACTTATGGTAGTACATATGCTAAAAATGTGTTAGAATTGATTTTGATGGTTAAATTTTAGGCTATTTTAATCATACTATACATTTACTATTCAAACAACAATTTACAAATAAATAGTGGGCTTAAATTGATTATTTATAGTAGTACATTCGTTACTTATGGTAGTACATTGATTATTTATGGTAATCTGATATATATAGTAGTACATATGCTAAAAATGTGTTATAATTGATTTTGATGGTTAAATTTCGGGCCATTTCAATCATACTATACATTTACCATCCAAACAACAATTTACAAATAAATAGTGGGCTTAAATGGTGAGGTTTCTAGATAAACATGTTATGATAGTACATTCACTAATTAAAGTCGTGCATTCCACTTTCATGGTAAATACATTACCTTTGAAACTTCACCCAGATGAGATCAAAACGAAAAAAATAAAATCAAATCAAAATGAGTCCACAGACCTAATCAGAGCAGGCAATATCATTAATCCACTGAGTTTGCAGAATGTGGAAGAACAACCCAATGAGATCGAAGTTGGTTTTGAAAGGAATAAGATACTTAATGTTTGCCTTTGCCCTAGGGAGATCGCGAAATCGCAAGAGACAGGTGAAATTAAGTAGGGTTTTGTCGTTAGAGATTCTGAGAACATCCACCAAATATAAGATTCGAGGAGAAAAGAAAGAAGAATTGGGAAGGAAAATTGTCAGCAAGGAGAAGAAAAGAAGATGGCAGCAGGAAGGAGAGAATAAGGGATGGAAAGACCAGAGTTTTCTTTTTAAAAATAAAAAGATTCAGTGGATTAATAGAGGGCATTTCTGTGCAAAATCATAAATATTTTTTTCTGTATTTAGCCTAAACCATGGTTATGCAATACTAGTGATGTAATTACAAATATTTATAAATTAGTGGCATGATACATACTTTTTCCCACAAACTGATAAGACACGAGTGCTATGAACCCTTCTGAGATCGCCTTTGTCGATAAAATTCATCCACATATGCAATACTGTTATGTGTGTTTTAGGTTAGCTTTTCTTAGTGCAAAATGTAGCATAATTCATGATTTTGATGCTAACTAACCACCCTTCTTATTCATTTTGATGTCTAACCCCTTATATTTGTGTATTTTGTAGAAACGAAGAACACGAGATGAAAATCAGCAGTTAGACCAAGTGTAGCAGAAGGTTGTACAGTGGAAGGGTTGGCAGATTGACATATATAAATTAGCTCAATAATAATGACTTCATATGATATGCGTGGTCTAGCTACATAACCAAATATATAGCAACGAAGATACTACACTCTCACTAAGGTCGCAACCACAATTGTGGGCAGAAATTCCAATTTACGGAAAAATGGTAAAATATTGTTGAATTACAAAGTTGTTAATTTCGGTTAAAAATCCATAATTTATTCTTTAGATCTCAGATGACGAAACGGATTTCACCGTTGGAATCGTCTCGAAAAACCTAGTTAGCACGCAAAATTTCGTAGAATTCCGAGACAGTCGGAGTTGGCACGTTTTTCGAGGCATTGCGTTTCGGGTCTTGAGTAAAAGCGATTTCGATGCTGACGAAAGTCACACACTGCAGTACTCATGTACCATACAGTGGTATGAGTAGAGAAATGATGGAAATGGACAGTAGAAATAGTCTTGGGGTCTCGAGCGAAGAAAGAAGGGAATTAATTGATTTAATTGGATTAAATGAGAATTAAATGACAAATGAACAGTGTTCTTCTTCAAATGAAAAGCAAAACAAAACATGGGAGAGGGGAAAATGGCGTAGCGGGACGAGAAGCAAAATGTGAAGTTTGTGTTGAGAAGGTGAACTTCTCCAAAAATACGACGTCAGGCGATCGCGATCTTCGGGACAAGAAGGGAGAAGCGCTCTACGCGAGAGAGACTCGCAACGTGGTTCTGCCGGTTGTGAGTTTTTTGACAAACTCGAAAGTGAGTTTCTCTACTGAGTTTTATTCCCATTTTAAGTGTTTACGAATGTTTTGAGTAGAATAAGTAAAGATTGGGCGGTTTAATCCCAGTCCAGTATGATATAGAATTGATACAAATTTTGAAAATCATATGGAAGCGATCGTGCATTGCTCCACGGCTGTTTTGGTGAAAAATTATGCATTTGTGTGTTGATCTCTGTGTATTGATTGGATTGGTAGGAAATGGCCGTGAAACCGGAGTTCACCGAGTGAGCCTTGGAGTGATTTGTGATTTTTCGGGAATAGTAGCAGGGTTTGCTATTCAGAAGCAGTGTTCTCAAAAAATATTTTTAAAAATATATGTTGGTAGGTAATTCAAGTGAGCTGCTCGTGTTTGATCATTAGCCGATAAGCTAATTTTGATGTATGAATTAATTAATTTATAACATGATTGTGTAGTCAAAATTTTTGTAAATATATGCATGTTTATATATTTACCTGTGAATTAGATTGTATTGGAATTGGCATACATGATCATATGCCTTTGGAACACCCCAGGGCCCATAGGAGTGAGTGTGAGATGAGTCTAACGGTTGGGAGGTTGTCTAAAAATATTAATAGTGCTCCGGTAGTCCAAATAAAAAAATATCAATCGTCGAATGACTGATTGATATTCATCGGAGGGTAGTCCACAAACAAATAATATATCAATCGTCGGAGGCGGCCCAGTTGATATATATACACATCGGAGGGGTTGTCCACTGAGGAACAAACAAAATAATAATTTTTAAATGAGGCTTAGGCGGGTGTGAAGGAAGTCGATGAGGACTCAGGATGCGAGTTGGTCATGTAGACATTCAAGTAGGATCATGCATTTTGCTTGAATATGCGTTTCATTCAGGTTCTGTGCCTTTGCACTTAGGTGGTGAGTAGCCAAAGCAGAGGCGATTCCACTGCGAGTGATGCTTCATACAATCGGGGATATTATTTTCAGTGCGGGGGAGCGTGCGGGAACTGACTCGTCCTAGAGACCAAGGATTAGAAAATAGGTTATTGTGGCTTTGATGTATACATAATATTAGAACTTTTTAGAAGTTTAATGTATGTATTGTATAAGAGTAAAAACATATTGACTCTTGTAACTATTGGGTATATAGTTGGATTCATAGTTGGCATGTATATTGAGTATTGTTTATGGGCCAGAAATTAGTGGTTTTAAATCATAAATGTATGTTAATTTGTTTGGGACATGTTTATGCGGGTTGTATTTGGGTAGAGCTCCACGTGCAAGGGGGCTTTCTGCCGTTACCGTGAAAAAATGTCGGGTGCGACATTCCTGCGATGTCGCGAGTTGTGGTTAGTCAAGCGGACCCCGAGTTTGGCGTCACGGCTTGGTATGAGGAGCCTAGGTATCAGAACCACATGGGAGCTGGTTGGGTATCCATCACCATTTGGGTGGTTTGATGTAGAGTATAGGTATATGGAAACCTAGAGATTGAGGATTTGGGCTTAGGCCACAGTCGTGTAAGAACATCACCACTAGGTGTGGTTCGATGTTGAGTTTATGTATGAGATTACCTAGGAAATCACGGGACAAAACTAGGACCTTTGCATGCGTATGTTGGTGTGTTTTAATTGGATTTTGAAGTATTAACTTGCATACTTGGTTGTGCATAATATGATTGACCAAGGTGTTATCACGATTAGAATTATATGATTGATATGCTTGGTTGATAGCATAGGATGAAGTGTGGAAAATTATGGAGTTTCGATTATTGTGGCGGGCAAAGGAAATAAAAGAAATAAAATTTTACTAAATTTATTTGGTTTAGAGATAAAATAAAATTTTAAATAAAACTTTTAAGGGTGAACAACGAGGTTAGTGTTAAGATCATAGAGTGAAGAAAATTATTTTCTTAGGTTTCTGATTACATTGAAGAAAATAGTGAAAATAAATTTTATAATTATGTCAGATATTATGAAATGAAAAAAATGGATGAATAAAATTTTGGAACATTTTCCAATAGATTTGAAATAATTGGAAAAAAAAAAATTTCGAAAAAAAATTATTAAATAAAATAAAATTAAACCGAAAATTTTTGAAAGAAATAAAATTTTCAAAATAAAATAAATAAATAAAAATAAAAATAAAATTTTTGTGATCAATAGTTTGATTTTGTGGATAAATTGTCTGCATGGCTTCATAAATGCGGGGACTTGATATATGCATTGATTTTATTAATGATTAGTATGAGTACGTGTTTGTATCACCTTGGAATCTGTATTGTTTATTGAGCTACTTAGTGTTGATTATGGCCAGATGGCTAGTAGAGGGCGAGGCGGTAGGAATTCGTACAGATCGGGCACCATAGACTGACCCGGTAGCGTGATGATCGGCCGGGGCCTTTCTTTGTTTGTAGGTATCGTGCTTGTTTGTATAGTGCAGTAACATAGCAGTAATTAGGGAAGTCCTAGTAACCTCCGGAGATTTAGGCGCATCATCCTCCAGGCCGTTCACGGGAGGGGGCACGATGGTGGCGGACCATTGTTGGTTTATGCGGGTGTCATCTTGGGGCTGTGGAGATCGCCTCGTCTGACCGGATCGGGTTAGGCGCATTCCAGCTAGGGCGAGGCCCGGTGCAGGGTGGAGATGGGCGGGGCCTCTAAAGACAGGAGTTTATGACATGGGCGAGTTTCAAGAGTTGTTCATGGGCGATGTTTGCCATTGCGAGACATGCACGAAGCTTTCGGGAGTTCCTAGAGCCCGAAGCGAGGCGATGGCGGTGATGAATTTACGTGGCGATTCACGAGTTAGCGGTTGTTGATGACTACGTGGCCACGAGACATAGCGGTTACGGAGGTTCGAGAATGGGCGAGGTTGTCCATTCGTGCGGATGTAGGACTCGCCTACAGATATGGATTACATGGTTGGGATGGCCGGGCTGCGAGAGAGATGGAGGATGCTCGGAACACTCGGGATGCGAGTGTTAGTGGTAAGAGGAAGGACAGTCAGTCTTAACTCGGTTTGGAAGCGAGCCTCACAGTTCACGAGGGTCCCGAGTCACGACCGGGCGGGGGACGGTGGGGATTGCCCGGTCGGGCGGGGCGGATGAGGAAGTTGCCGGTCGGTGGGTTGGTGGTGTGCTACCAGTGTGACCTGGACCGTGGTGGTTGCCCAGGAGACGGGGGATCCCGGGGTTTGGGACATCACGGTCGATGCGATGAACGAGGAGAGGATACAGCCACATTCCTCCACGGCCTGCGGTACAGGGCCGGAGGGCCGATCTCGGTTCCCAGGTGCTACCACGGGCACCCCACATTTCACGGTAGGCCCGAGAGGTTAGAGTGGGTAGAAGCGGGCCAGGCCCGCATGCGAGACATCATGGGTCGGGCGTGTCTACGCCACCGTCACACCCTTGGATTTGAGTCGTGAATCGGCCCGATTATTCGGGAATGCGTTTTGCTATCTCGCCTATGGGCTAGAGTGTTATTTGATTATGGTGCTTTGCATTCATTCATTGCTGCATCAGTTGTGATCGAGTTGGGCTTAGAGGTTGAGACCTTAGAGGAGCCTTTGTATGTGAGTTCTCCCCTAGGGATTAGGGCGAGAATAGGGATGATATGTCGAAGTTGCGAGCTGGCGATCTCGGGGACTCTACTTACAGTGGACCTGAGGATCATGGACATGTCAGAGTTTGATGTCATCACGGGATGGATTGGTGACGACTTACGGGTTGTGTCGATTGTGGCGTAGGAGATTTGCCGCAGCGAGCGAATTTTCGTGTGGTGTTTCGAGGGGAGACAAGCATGACATTTGCGAGACGGTATGTGAGTCAGTGTAAGGGATAAAGTTAAGTTGGTTGAAAGGCTGCGGGGCCTTACCTGAAGGGACGAGGGCGGACAGATCTGCACCGGTAGTGTGCGAGTATGTGGATGTTTTTCCAGATGAGCTACCTGGACTACCTCCACATCGGGATGTAGACTTCGGTATTGAGTTACACCCTGGTACTTCACCCATCTCTATGACTCCGCATAGGATGGCGCCAGTTGAGTTGCAGGAACTCAGAGTCCAGTTACAGGAGCTATTGGACAAGGGGTTCATTAGACCGAGCACTTCACCATAGGGCGCTCTGGTTATGTTTGCGAAGAAGAAGGGCCAGAACCCTTCGTGCATTGACTACGGGACGAGTTGAACGGGGTTCACGATCATGAATCGGTACCCATTACAGAGGATTGGCTTGATTTATTTGATTAGTTGAGAGGAGCCCGCGAGTCTACTCAAGATAGACCCAGCCTACTCCTTTGGTTACCATCAGGCGAGGGGTTAGGGACCACGAATATCCTGTAAGACGGCGTTTAGGGCGTTATGGGCACTTTGAGTTTGGTGATGCCGCACTGGATTGGCCAGTGCGCGGCGTGTTCATGGATCTCATGCATAGGATTCTTCCAGCCCTATTTAGATCCCGGTTTGTATTAGTCTTAGTGGATGACATCTTGATCTACTCGGTCGATGGGAGCATGAGTCATCACTTGAGGATCGTTTCACGATTGTTGAAGACCATCATCACATCACGCGAGTTCGAGTAAGTGCGAGTTATGACTGCGGGGTGAGATTACGGGACGCGTGGTGTCGATCATGAGTCGTGGTCGACCCGAGAGAAGGTCGAGGCAGTGATGAGTTGGGAGAGGCGAAGTCAGTCTTCGAGATACGTAGTTTCTTGGGATTGGTTGGGTGATACGGGTTCATTGAGGATTTCTCGGATAAGCGGCACCTATGACTAGGTTGTGACCGGAGAGTCAAGTTTGATTGGGATAGATGCGGGGAGGCATTCGAGTTGAAGAGGAGACTTACTTCAGCTCCCATCTTGATAGTCGGACGAGACGAAATTTACGGTCTTATTGTGATGCCTCGAGTAGGATTTGGATGTGTTTTGATGCGAGTCAGGGAGGTAGTAGCTTATGGTTCGTCGGTTGAAGAATCACGAGCGAATTACCCACACCACGACATGGAGTTAGCGTAGTAGTCTTCGCCTTGAAGATTTGGGCGCCACTAACCTCTGACAGAGTCGGGTGTACTCGGACCATAAAAGTCTGAAGTATATTTTCTGTGACGGGACCTGATATGAGGCAACGCGAGATGGATGGAGTTACAGAGGATTGTAACCCCGACTGCGTTACCATCCTCAGGTAAAGGCAAATGTGGTGGCTGATGCACTCAGTCGGAAGTCACAAGGAGCGTTGGCTAGTATAGCTTCTCGGGAGTGGCGGATGCTCGAGGCCAGGTGGGACCGGTTTGGGGCTGATTTTCTTGAAACGGAGCTGGGGTACCTTGGGGAGTTTAGTGGCTACCGCGAGTCTGCGGTGACGGAGTGATCGAGTCGGTGGCGGGACGTAGAGATAGTGTCCATCGGTAGAATACGATCAGGTAAGGGTGACGAGGGTTGGACCGTTCACGCAGATGGTAGTCTTCGATATAGGGGACGAGTAGTGGTTCCCCAATTGACCGATTTGAGAGAGGAGATTCTCAGGGAGTTTCACTGCTCTCGATTTGTCGTGCATCCAAGTGGCACGAAGATGTACCAGGATCTTCGTCGCCAGTACTATTGGAGTGGGATGAAGAGACACGTAGGGGACTTTGTTCGACGATGTCATGTCGGCGGGTTAAAATGGGCGCGAGAAGCCGAGCGCGGGGCTACTTCAGCCATTGGTGGGCGAGGAGTGGAGTGGGAGCACGTCACGATGGACTTTGTGACCCACTTTCCACGGACGCAGCAGAAGCATGACGTGGTATGGGTGATAGTGGACCGACTCACGAAGTCGGCACATTTTCTGGCCGTGCGGATGACCTTCGCCTTGGAGAGATTCTGCCGGTTATACATTCGAGAGATAGTCCGGCTACATGGAGTACCAGTATCCATAGTGTTGGATGGGGACCCGAGGTTTACGACACACTTTTGGAAGAGTTTCCAGGCTATGGAGCTACAGTGATTATGAGTACAGCGGTTCCCACCCTGGGATGGATGGTCGATCCCGGGGGAGGACTATACGGTATTAGAGGACATCTCTTGTGAGCATCGTCTGAATCATAAGAGGCGGCCCAGGAGGAGCATTATCCGTAGTGGAATTACGCTACCCAACAACGGTTACCCGATGAGCATACGGATGGCACCGTATGAGGCATTGTATGGGAGGCCATGCAGGTCACCATTATGTTGGACCGAGGTGGGAGAGAGCTCCATCACCGGTTCTGATTTGATTAGAGACACCTCTGAGAAGGTGAGCTTGTCTGACGGCGTCTTCTCATGGCTTAGAGCCGGCAGAAGAGCTATGCGGATGTGCGACGTCGACCCTTAGAGTTCGAGGTTGGGGATCACATCTTCTTGAAGGTGATGCCTAAGAGGGGAGTGGTCAGGTTCGGCAAGCGTGGGAAGCTATCGCCGAGGTTCATTGGACCCTTCGAGATACTCGAGAGGGTAGGCATTGTCTTGGTTGGCGATACCTTGGCGTATCGGGTGTCACGAGGGTGTTTCACGTCTCCATGCTCAAAAGTACGCCGGGATCCAGCTCATGTGTGATTGGATTGGGGACCCGGTGAGGTTGACACGGATGGGACCTTCGGGGAGGGGACTAGTGTGCATTGTTGATAAGCGAGTGATCGGGGTTTGCTGACCTTGAGGGCCGTGAGTGATGGGGAACTATGGAGGCATGGGTGGAGGAGTCACGTGGGAGCGCGAGGACATGTTGCGGGCCACCTATCCCTTCTTGTTTAAGGATGAAGGTCACGTGGTTTAATCGTTTAAAATTTGATATTGTTTGTGCATGGTAAGTACTGCGTTGCATACGCATGTGATTTGTTTTTGTAATTGTCAAATTTGGGGCGAAATTCCTTTTGAGAGGAGAATGTAAGGCAGAAATTCAATTTACGGATAAGGGCAAAATCGTAATTTTGATTCTAAAGTTGTTAATTTCGGTTAAAAATCCGTAATTTATTCTCTAGATCTTAGATAATGACGAGGATCTCATCGTTGGAATCGTCTCGAAAAACGCCCTGGATTAGCATATGAGGTGTAGAATGAGACGGTCGGGTTGGCAGTTTTTTGAGGAGCATCGCGTTTGGTCTTAGTAAAGCGATTTTCGATGCGACGAAAGTCACACATAGCAGTACTCATGTACCATAGGAAGGTAGTGTATTAGAGAAATGATGGAAATGGATGGCGAAATAGTGCCAAATGTCAAAAGCGGAGAAATAAGGGAGTGGTACATTTAATTGGGATTCTAAATGAGTGGAGACCAAAATGAACTGTGTTCTTCACTAAATGAACATGGGAGAGGGAAAACGAGGCAGTAGCGGGACAGAAGCAAAAATGGAGGTTTTGTAGTGAGAGAAGATCGAACTTCTCTCTAAAATCTGCGGGCGTCAGTGAAACCGACAGATCTCCCGGGACAAGAAGGAGAAGCTGCTCTGCGCGGAGGGATACGCGTGGACACGGATTTGTGAGTTTTTGACAAACTCGAAGTAGGGGTTTCTCCTACTTGAGTTTTATTCCCATTTTAAGTGTTTTACGAATGTTTGAGTGGTAGTAGTTAGGGGCCGTTTGATCGATCCCAAACCTTGGGACCGAATTGATACAAATTGAAAATCAAATGGACGGTGAGTGGCTGCTCCGGCCTTCGATTTTGGTGAAAAAAGTATGCATTTGTGTGGTGATGTGTGTGATTGGATTGAGGCCGGAAATGGCCGTGAAACTGGGTTATTAAAGTGGGCAGTGGTTTTGTGATTTTTCGAATAGTGGCAGGGTTCACTATTCAGAAACGTGTTCTCGAAAAAAAAAATTTTGAAGGTCATATGTTTGTGAGTGATTCAGTGAATTACTCGTGTTTTGATCATTAGCCTAGTGAACTAATTTTGATGTATGAATTAATTAATTTACATAACGTGATTGTGTGAATTAAATTTTTGTAAATATATGCAAGTTTATATATTTACACAATGAATTAAACTGTATTGGAATTGGCATACATACATTCCATATGCCTTTGGAACACCTATGATATAGGAGTGAGTTATGAGTGATCTCAAAGCAGTTGGGAGGGTTGTCTAAAAATATTAATTATCGGAGGTGGTCGAATGAAATGTCAATCGTCGGAGGCGAATGAGTTGAGTATTCATCGGAGGAGTAGTCCACAAACAAATAATATATCGTAAGTCGGACTGGCTTGATTGATATATACATGTCGGAGGGTTGTCAGCGAAGCAAGCAAATAATAATTTTCATACGAGGAGCAGGGTGTGAAGGAGTGTTGAGGACTCGGGATGGGTTGGTCATGTGGGCATTCAGTGGGATCATGCGTTGCCCGTGTGTGTTTAATTGGAGACATTTACCTTAGGTGGTGAGTGTACCAAGGCGTTCCATCTTGAGCGTTGGCTCACCCTGTCAGGGGAATATTATTTTACAATTATAGGGCGTGCGGGGGACGGCTCGTCCTAGAGGCCGGATTAGAAGAAAGCCCAGGGTTGTGACTTTGATGTATATTATATAACTTTTAAGTTTAATGTATGTATTGTATAAGGTAAAACATATTGACTCTTGTAACTATTGGGTATATAGTTGGATTCATAGTTGGCATGTATATGTGGAAATTATTGTTTATGGGCTAGAGTGAAATGGTTTTATATCATAAAATTTAACATATTGATTGTTTGACAGGTTTGTGGATTATCTTTGAAGGTGAGCTCCATTTTCAGAAGGGGATACCATGGTTTTCAATGAAAAATGTCGGGTCTGACATTCCATGAGTATTCAGCGGGTTGTGGTGATCACTTGGACCGGGTTGGAAAATTCACTGGCGGGTTATGGTCGCAACAACACGACGTTTTGGCCCAAATTACTTTTCATTTTGGGCTCGTTTTAGCCCATTTTTCAAGGTGTATTTAAGGATCTTTTTCACTCATTTCTAAGGTCGAACTTTTGAAGAGCTCTCTTGGCGGGTTTCTTCTGTGAAGTTTTGTTCATTTTTAGGTTAGGTTTTCTTTAGATTTGTTGGTTTAAGGTTTATTGTGAAGAATTTGGTTTGTTGATTATTGTTGTGAAGCAAGACCTTGTGGAGTGTATATTTCAAACGGGCTTGGGATTAGAAGATATTTACGACTTAACATCTATTTGTATTTTTATCTTCTCTTATTCATGTTTTTGCAATTTATTGTTGAGTTGTGCATTAAGTGCTTAGTTTTGATGGTGAAATGTTCAGGCTAACATTTTCATAAGTTGGTTATGGTTGATGTTAGATTCATTTAATCTTTAGTTTGGTTTGATGTTGTATGCTTGATTTGTTATGTTTGGTGTTAACACTTGGATTATTATGGTTTGATTAAGTGGTATGCAGAATCGAATCTTCAATCACTTTAAGATTATCCTTGGTGACATTGGATTAAGCCCACACAAATACAGTTTATTCTGTAAGGCATGTATGAGATCATTATTCGGGTTCGAATTAACGTCAAAGAGGCTTAGGGAATTAGATGTCAATGCTAGCGGTTTCACCTAGGATGAGGACATTAAATGTATTAAGTGAGAGTTGTAATGACGTAATTGTGATCAGAGACAAGTTGGATTGAAACCTAATACAAGGCCATGCTTTGTGTGTCGGCAAAGCTCAGAGAAGGAAAAATGTCTTTGAAAAGTGTCATTCTGTCGCCTAGAATAGCAGCCTAGCGTAGAATGGTGGGATAGTCACGGAAAATCTGGAGGAACACTGAGGTGGATCTTGTACCTTATCCTCGAACCAATTCAAGTTACAACTAATTCATTCCGGGCCTTATCTAGATGAATCATTTGACATCAATGACGATAACCAACCCTAATCCCTCTATAAGTAGTTTTCTCCCGGTTTTAGTCAATTTGATGATCGGTTTCACCAAATCAACCACCATTTTGGTTTAGTTTTTGTTTTTTAGTATTTTTGACAATTTCCACGAATGTTGAGTCACTCAAATAGTGAGCGATTTTAGTAGTTGGTGCTTTAATCGCCAGCACCAAGGCACACCCTCAATTCAGGATCAATGCTTCAGGTTTTAAAGAAGGAGTCACTTCTCATTATTTGTGGGCTGGTGCACTTTGGATTAACAACAAGACCAAAACAAAACGCTCCGAGTAAAACCATTCAACAAAATCAAATCAAACTCAAATTAAAAAATCAAAAACAAAGAAAACCTATAGTTAGGGCTTTGATCATTCGAAACTCGACCTCTAAAGCTTTGAAAACCTCTTCGACAATGCAAGGGGTTGGGTTCAATTGCCTCCGTCATGGCTGGTTGTGTGGTGAGGCAGAAACCATTGTGCTTCGATGGAGTTAATGGAGGGAGAAAGGGCCAGATATGGCAATTTAAGGATTTTCATGGGCATTTATGGGTATTTGAGAGCTTGAGGAAGAAAAAAAGTAAAATGAAAATAAAAAGAATCTCAGTGAAGTGGAGAATGGGTATTTGGATCAATGGGTTAAATTCATATTTGAGATAACGATTGTCGGTCAAAATCCAAATGGAGCAAAGTAAGCATTCAATGAAAAATGAATCATATAAAAAATATCAAAGAGAGAAAAAAATTAAGTTTTTTAGGTAACTAATTAATGAAAATTAATTTAAAAATATGTCTGTTTATCTACAAAACCTTTGCGATTGGTAGATGTTATTGAAAATAAAAATAAATATTTTCAATTTATCGACGACAAAATGGAGTCACTAATATTTTGTTTTTACCTACAAAATTGTTTCAATAGGTAAACTGTCAAATTCTTGTAGTATAGGTAAGTCGTCACTAATATATTATTTACTTGAATAGTTTTGTAAATAAGTTGCGCCAAAAATTAACGACGTATTTACTAACTAAATAAATTTTTTAAGTAAATTTTAGTAGGTAAATTGTAGGTAAGTCGTCGTTACTATCTTGCGCCAAAAATTGGTGTTGATTCTTGTGACCAGTTTTATAAGATGCAAAATATTAGTAGGTGAATTGTTGAAAATTAATTCCCCAAATTTTGTTAGTAATTTGTCGATAAACCCATGTTTTTACCTACAAAATTGTTTTAATATGTAAATTTCGTTGGTAAATGGTTAAATTCTTATAGTGCATACTAATTATATATTGTGATTATGAATTCTCAGGTGGGATTTATATTTTACACTCGTTTAACAAACCTTTTTGTGTTGGGACTTCAGTAATTACAAAATGTGAAGAACTTGATTTGATGATGAGTTAAATGGAGCTGGGATGCAAACAATTCCAAAACTAAATATTTTCACTTGCTGACTTATCTAAGGACAAATTGCAAATTCATCTAAGAAGTGGATTGCATGATAACAAATATTTTCTTATTGTTATAGTTTGGTGACCTAAATTCCATCATATCCGACCTGAAATGTTTCTTGGTGCAATATTGTGGATTTTAGATTAATATGTAAGTTGTTTGGCCAAAGTGTGCATCTATATAGAATTGATACACCTATAAATATGTTATTTATTTTAGGGTTTTGGGGTTCTATAAAATTAGTGGTCACTTTGAACTTTACTTGTTTAGAATAGTATAACCACTCATGTCTGCGTGGTTTCCTTATTTAAGGTTTTTTATTTACATTTATGTGTTCATCTTTAACTTTCTTGTTGCCCATTCTTGTTTTCTTGTTTTAACACTTGGACGAACCGTCACTTATCGCCTTTGGGCTCAGTTTCTGCTTTGCCCTCGGTACTTGAAGTGCAATCGTCATGCACGAGAGCAAATGAGCATTTTTTGCCACCCCACTCGCTCGAGTTATGTTGTTAACCATTGTGTTATCTTGTTTCTTCAAACTTTCCATCAAACTTTCAGTTCTTTACTGTTCTTTAAATAACGAACTCCCCATAACATAATTTCCCTCCTATTTCTGTTTGTTAAATAACGAACCCCTTGTCTGTTTTCACATTCAATTGTGCCTTGTGCTTAGATCTCCCTATTTTTTCTCTCTTTAGCTCAATTCTTTCAAAATTGGTGAGAACAGTTATGTAAAGGTGGGAGGGGTGCTGGATGATATTTGGAATAGCGACAAGGAAGCGCGCGAAAACGAGTTAAAATACGCTCTGATGAAATTCAGTTAGTGAGTAAGATCGTGGATTACTACTGCACTCAAAATATCAATGAGGTTGGTAGTGGTGCTCTTATCACAAAGAATTAAAGGGTATTCTCAATGAGGATTTGTGAGGCCCAAAAACTCAGGGGTCCCGTTGACAACTCGTCAACCAGTGGAATTTTTGTGGATTTCGGGTGACCTGATACCACACTATTGTGTCCATTGTAGAGATCCATATTTTAAAAATCGGGCGAGTCTCGCTTTGTTCGGGCTACACTTGCGACAATACAACGTATAATAGTATAACCATAACTCATACGGTCTGTTAGAGTAGTAATGACCACACGAGGGTCCCATCGTCCATATCTCCGATATACAAGCGTATCACAATAATCCATAAAAGTTTATTACAACGCTCTTATACACCAACATATATTAAAACTAGCTTGTTCTAATATAGTTTACAAAAATATTTATCAAGCCACGTCGACTTCCTTCAAATCAAGCCTCGAGGACAGCGTCGCTCCTGCACACTCCACACATTGCACGAAAGGGGGTCCCACGATGGGGTGAGCAATGCCCAGTAGAGAATGCCTCCTACAAGGGCTACTCCCCACCTAAGTACACATATAATGGCACACCACACATTCAAGTAAAAATATGTGCATTCCTACTCAAATGTCTACGTGTCATGGATGAGAATGTGACTCACCCTATCCATGTCAGTCCTCACGAGACTCCTCACACATGCATATCTTAGAGTGTGAAAAACCGAACCATCCTTTATGTTCCATCGCCAGCCATTTTTCAAAACAAAAGCCTTTTGTTTGCATAAATCAAAATCCATTGGACCGGTTCTCGATATCAACTTGCATTTCCTAGGATTCGGGTGTGTTTATGCATTGGGCCATGATTTTGGGTTTGTAGGACACCTTGTAGCTCGACATTTTTAACAGGGCTTTCACTAGCTGGTGATCATGTCTAACCTCAATCTTAGGGTCTTTCACCCAGGATCTACCAGGAAACTTGCTATGCTGACACATATTTTCATTTTTAAAATCGTGAAACTCATTTTGGACGTTGTCCCATGTTCACAGAAACCCACCATCGGAACTTCCAAACACAGTGTCAGTAACCTTGTACCGACCTTACTGTGAACACCAAACAGAGTGTCAATCTCTACCATACACTCACACCCATGTCATGTGATGTGTAGTGCATAATATGGCCACAATCATGCCATTGCTCATTCATACCATGCTACATATATGATGAGTCTTTATATGTACATCACCTACTCCTTCATAATAACCCATGCATCATTTGGACATTTATATCAAAAAACATACAAATTCAAATATATCTTACAATTCACGTCATCATATCAATACACACATACATTGACATCACAAGTCACTACTACTCGAGTAGCGACATTCATCAACCTCAAAGTAGAATTATGACAAGACATGTCCTCTGACAGCTTACAATAACTCATGTAATGACCTTATTCATACAAGCACATCACAAACCAAACCATTAGAACACACAAGGCTGAAGCTTCCACAATTTCAACCAAGTATATCACTCAATTCAAGCAATGATATACTACGATCATATACTAATTGTGGCAAAAATGCGGACACAAATCATTAAACAGCCTAAGGCGGAGTCAGAAAAACGAACCATGCTTGAGTTATAGAGGTCCGATTTGGATGATTCAAAATCCTAACATCAAGTTCTCAGATATAGATACAAGTTCCTTGAAGGATGCTAGTCCAAATTCTCACTTTTTCCCAACCAAAAATCAGTCTCAAAAACCTGGATAGTAGGTTCAGCTAAAACAGGGCAGCTTAGGGCAGTCCCTGAAAACGGACCATAACTTAAGTTATAGATGTCCGATTTGGGTGATTCAAAAGCCTAACATCAATTTCTTAGATAGGGCTACAATTTCCTTGAAGGATACTAGTCCAAATTCTCCCTTTTTATAACCTAAAATCATCCCCAAAAACTTGACATCATATGACACTATTCTCATAACTCATTAATTTGTCAAACAACCCCTTAGGGGAAAAACGGCCAAACAGTCCCTTAGGGCATTAAAACCCAACCAAATTGCCCCTATAATGGAAAATAAATCAAATTAAGAAGAATCCCTACCTCTTAGAGTATGAGCAACACCTTGAGGAAGTCCCGCAAACATTTCCTGAATCCGAAGCTTTCGACTTCACGAACCTCCCGTGCGAAACCTCAGTGAAACTTGGAGTTTTCGGTGTTCATGCAATGCTTTTTCGCCCGAGTACTCAGGCTTTAGTTCTTGGTCGCGGCTAGGCTATCCGATCTCGAGCAGTCAGTAGAGAGAAAGTAGAACTTCTCTCTCATTTCTCTCTCTTCTCTCCTTTCTCTCTCCGTTTCTCTCCTCTCTCTGTCCGTTTTTCTCCTTTTATTTCTTCCCCTTCTCTTTCTTTTTGTTCTAACTTAATTTAAGTTAAGTTGGATAAGTGGCTCGTGGTGTACGTGTCATGAATGCCGGTAGTTCGGATTCTGCAGAAGTTTATTTTCGTCCTCCTGCGTAATTATGATTATTTATTTTAAGTACCTAAATGACAATGACTTTAATGACAATATTGTACAATAAGCTCCGTTAATAAACTTTGAATAGCTCCTCTTTCTTGTCTTCCAAACACTTTTTCTCTCATTTTCTTTGGATCAGATTCCTCTGCAGAAACGATTTATTTTAAATCGCCATACGTATTATCAATTATTTATTTAAGTACCTAAATGACAATGACTTTAATGACAATATTGTACAATAAGCTCCATTAATAAACTTTGGATAGCTCCTCTTTCTTGTCTTCCAAACACTTTTTCTCTCCTTTCTTTATCTCATTAACTAAAGAACATTAATATAAAAAAAACATTAATATAAAAAATCATTCAAATTAACTTAGTTTTCTTTATAGTGTATATATATATATATATATATATATATATATAAAGGGAGTGGGAAAGGGAGTTCTGAAGATGTTCAACGAATTAAAAAAAAAAAAGGGATAATAGTTTAAAATGACAAATCCCAAAAAAATTACAAAACTGAGCCATTTTTTTAAAAATCTAAAAACTTACAAGTATAGAAATATATATTTTGATAAAAATACACCCACAAGATTTGGCCCCCATAATATGAGAATGAGACAAAATGATCATATATCATTTGATTACTCATGTAAGGGTTTTATCTTTGCATTTTTATCTTAAATATTCAAATTCAAGAACAAAAATATATATTTTAAGCAAAGAAGTATCTATGAGGATTTAGTTATAAAGTATATTATGGGGATGAGACAAAATGATTGTAAGGATTTAGTTATCATATCGGGTTTTATTTTTCGTACTTTTAAGGATATTTTTATCCGAAATAGAAAATTTTCAAATTTAAATCAATTTCTCTTAAAAGGAATTTTTAGGTCTAATATATTTATCTATTTTATTTATAACCAAGATGCCCCTTGAGTAAATAATGTAAGTTTTGATGGCCGATCCATCACTCGGTTTGCACTATAAAATACTTCCTGCTGTGTTGGCCTATTTAACAAATCAGTATAATTTATTACAAGCCTCAAATGATTGAGGAGAGAGACATTAAATTAGTATTACGTCCACACACTAGCTAGGGAAAATTCCAGTTTTGGCCTTGGATATCATCAAGGGAGGCCATACCCTACTACTTTTTAAATTGGGCTGCTAGAGAGTTTGACCAGATTCGTTCACATAGCTGAAAAGGACTAAGCAGGGTCTTCATCTCTGCATATTCAATTCGTGGTAAAGATTTGATGATTATTGTGGTTATTTTTCCGGATCTGTCTTTCAAATCCTATGAAATTTCTTTTTCTTTTTCTTTTTAATAAAATAAGTAGGACAATATTTTATTTGTCAAAAATACATTTTTCGTTTACTTAATGGTATTTTAGAAAGTAATAATATAGAACAACTATATTAGAAAGATCAGATGTGATGACATTTTTATGCCTCTTCAAAAGCAACAATGGCTGGAGAGCATGAGTTAGTAGAAGAAACTTCAATTATTCGCAACTTGTATTATCGAAATGCTACTCATTCCTGTTTTTGGTTGAGATAAGGTAATGGGCCTCATGCTTTCCTAAATAGCATATAAAAGGACAGGAATTTTCAAACTTCAACGAAATTCTAGCTAATATTGATTACATTTTATTGTTTTAAGAAAACAATAATATGTTTCTAATGATTGGGTTGTCTCAGTTGAGAGAAACTTCCTAGCCATCATCTCTTTTGTTTTCTTTTTTAAGCCTTTGTTAGTTAAGAGAGGAATGGTGATTTTTTTTATCATTTTTAGCCTAAAATCATATATTCCATCATTTTTTTTTATAAATTTAAGTTTTCTTTTATAGTAAAGTGGTTTCTTTCACATATCTAAGTTTACCTTTGTTTTTCCTTTATTTTTTTATTGTTTTTATCGTTAACTTATTGCGATGTGTTTATTGTCGATTCTTTGCGAGTGGATAGTTTGTATGTTCTTGAGTTCTTGCTTTTATGAGTTTTAGTGTTGGTAATTTAGATATGAGAGTTCGATCCCAATAGAGTTATCGAATCCGAATCTTATTCGTAAAATCATTGTAAATATGGATGAAATGCCCCGTTATTAGGCATTTTTGGTGTCAAAATGTACAGGCGCTGTGTCATCCGCATCGGATAGAGGAGGCTTTTTGTATTGCTCTGCCATAATTCCTTCTGACCAGTAGAATTTTTAAAGCGTGAGGGCGCTCAGATTAAGCGGATGTCATCATATGGTTGGGCAGAGAATCACGATGTGAGATAATTGTCGTAGTCGATCCGCGACCGATGTGGTCTGTTGTTAGATTTGACGAGTAGGGAGTCTTGGTTAAATTTGAGCCCCATGAATCGCGGCTGGGACCTTCGCGAGGACCGTTGTGTCTATGTGAAGTGTTTGTCGCGTCTGTCGGATATGGGAGCTTTGTTTGTATATAGTCACATGAATTAAGACTCTGACCCTACATAAGCATTTTAAAGCGAGTGAAGGGCCGGCCCAAGCTAAAGGACCCGATATCTGCGTAGTTTGGCGAAGTATCGTTACGCACGTCAATCTTTGTCATCTTCTAAAGCTTATTTACCACTTTTGATTCTATATATCAATTGTATTGTTAACTTGAATCAATAAATTTACCTTTTTTCAAAACAAAAACAAAAAAAAACAAAAAGAAGTTGCCTTACGGCTGTGCAGAAGAAAATGGGAGAACGAGCTCCATAATCCCTCATAAAATATCCATTAAATTAGAGTTAGTACTTACTAGAGAACCCGAGACAAATGGGCTGGGCCTAAAGATAAGGGTCGGACAAAATAGCAAAGGCCCAGAACCAACATTTACAAAAATTAAATTATCGTATAGTTATATTTTCCTTCGATGTTCAAGTAAGTCAACTGGGCACAAAACCGGTTCTGCTCTGAGATCATGTGCTTCCCCTTTCCTCCTTTCTTCACAATATGGCTGTGATGAATTAGGCTCCTTGCTCCAAGAAGTTGGGATTGGCGGGATGGAAGACTCTTACTTTCGTCGGTGTGTGTATAACGACGAAAGGGTAGTAGAACATTTTTGACAAAAGAATGTGGGTTTGTGTATCTGACGAGGATTTTGAAACTGAGAAGTTAACAAAGAAGATTCTTGTTTCTGCAACCAAGGGAGGCGCTGCTGACTTGACAATGGATGAATTGCAAACCCAACTAATTAGAAATGCATTAGATCATATATGCTTGTCCTAGATGATGTTTGGAACAGTGATCGTGACGTGAGAAATGGCTCGAGTTAAAACTTTAAAGAGCTGCTCGTGGGCGGTGTAGGTGCATGCATGGCAGCAAAAAGTCAGTGGCCTCAGTCATGGGGGTACTCTTCCCTCACAAGAATTAAAAGGTCTTTCCTACAACACAAGGATTGTTTGTCTTTGTTTGTCTTCCACTTCCTCTTGCAGTAAGAGCTTTAGAATGCTTCCTTTTTGGAAAGCTGGTAGATGAACATGTCTGTGTATCCGTACGTGAGAGACAATGAAATATGGAAATCGATCTAAAGAAGACAGAATTTTGCCTGTACTGAAACCCACCCCCGCTATTAATTTTGCGTTTGTCTAGAATACTTAAGCTATTACTTACTATGGGAGGGAGTCACTTGTCTGTAGTCAAATTTCATTTCATTTACTGACCAAAGTAACTTAAGGCTGTCATATGGACGTGGAATCATGTGATAAAAGTTATGAACTATTCCAAGCTACGCCTTGTGAACGGAATTTAAGTCCACCCAGGAAATGGAAACTACAATCAAAATAAAAAGAACATCTTTTTTCTTTCTTTCGTTTTTTTCCCCTCTTAAAGTTGTGATTGTAATTTAATTCTTATTCTTTTAAGTCAATGTTAAATTATTTTAGTTTTTATATTGACCAGTTAAAATAAATAAAATTGGTTAATGTGAAGTAGGGAATAAAAATAATATGTGAGGATTTAACCAGAATCGTATTTTCCTTTCTTCTACTTTTCCTCATTTTTTCCTTTGCATTTTCCTCAAACATAGCCTTAATATTTATTATCATAATTTCATTTTCTATTAATTTTGGTTTACTTTCTTTTCATATAATTTTGGATTTCACAATTATAACATTAATTTTGTTTTTAAATTTTCTTAGTTGTTTATAAATTCTACATTGTGAATAGTTTGTTTTGTAAAATGATAATTTCAACCTATATGTCACATCCCACATTTACATAGGAAAAATTTCTTGTCACTATATAAAAATGGGTTCCTCTCAACTTAGTAGACGTATTTTAAAGCTTTGAGAGTCCCTTAAACTCAAAATAGACAATATCTATATGATTTGATCGAGTTATTTAAAAAAAAAGACTAAATTAACTTTAATTAGGTAAATAAGTTAGTGTATTAGATATAGCATTTAGGCAAGTCGAAATAGGATTATATTAATAGTGTTTTTTTTTATATCTATTCCTTTTACATTACATCATTGTAATCTAACCTTAACAAATTTGTTCCCACTGAGACTCGAACCTTAGACCCCTTCCCTTCTTGTGCTCTTAATCACTTGAACGAGGTCTTATTGGCATGTTAATAATGTTCTTATTTTATTTTTTTAAGTGAATCTTAAGCTTAATCAACTTCTTTGTTTAGTTCAGCAGCCTGCAGTGAATTATGACCCTCAAATGTTTTTATGAAATGTTATTTTTTGGGGAGGGGTAGGAAAATGTTTTGCCACTTAATCAATATTTGGTTTTATGAATATATCAGTATTTTGATTATATATTATGAATTTTGTGCAAAATGCTTTATTATATGATTAGTATTTGGTTTTATGAAAATGATATCTTGATTATATGTTTTGAATTTGTGCACCTAGTCAGCTAGGTAGATACTTACCCTTATTAGTTAACTATGAGAATTGGATAAACCTAGTTAGTGAAATAGACACTGATCCTCATTACTTGAACTATTTGAGAATTGGCAAACCTAGTTAGTGGGTAGTCATTGACCTTAGGGTACCATTTGATTGGTTAGTCACTTCATTGAAGGGTCATTTGTTTTTGTCAATGGGCTAATCCATTTGAAATGAAGGATCATACTATTTTTTAGAAGTCCGAAGAAATTATGTTTATGCAATATCCATTTGAAATAACATTATCATATGTTGTTTTTCTTTCGTAGTTATAAAAGTATTTTGAATTTCTTACTGAGCTAAAAGCTAATGAGCTTTGCTTTTTTAAACCCCTTCAAGATACCCCAATATGTAGCAGGTCTTGATTGTTTGGGAATAGAGAAGGTCTTGATTGTTTGGTTTATGTTTGATTTCGATGTCATTGTTTAAACATGTTGATATATGTTCTTTTAGTTATTGGTTCAAACTAAGTTGGTGATTCACAATTATATGAACTTTGGAATTTGTAACTCTAAAACGAAATATTACCATTATATTTTAAGGGCGAATGTAAGTACGATTTTTCTAAGACGATGATTTAGTATTTGGTTTATATTTTCCTTTTTCTATTCAATACTCGAAATGACAAGAATATCCATAGCACAAGGGTATGGGGTGTTGCACTACGATAATATATTATTCTTCTAAAGATGAATTAAAGCTTCTATATAATTTTATTGAATAACAGTTTTTATTCATATATATTGAATGATAATTTCGAGCTATGTAGTATTAATATGCGATGATGCCTTTTCAATAGAGCGGGGTGGGCGCGGTCGGTCGTTGGAGTTGAGCGAGGCAATTTGTGGGGCTAGCGATGGGCCAGCGAGGATCGTTTAGGCTGGAGAGGAATCTTTGCGATGCTAGTCCATTTGGGTCGAGTGCGGCTCGTTCGCGCAGAAAACAAGAGGAGAGAGTAGGCGAGGGCCGCCGGGGCAGCTCCGATCTAAGTCGGATCTCAGTGAGAGAAGGGAGAAAACCTCTTTTCTTGGCAGTTTTAGCGTGCACGCCTTTTTAGTGTTGGACGGCCTTGTATTTGTAATGGGTCTTCATCCAATTTGGACGATGATTAGGGGTTCTTCCCTTTGGAGGATCGGTTTTCTCACGTAGTCATCCATAGATTTAGCAATGGATTAGTCAATGGAGTTTATTTGGAGTAATCCTCCTTCCTTATTGAGAGATATTCAACTAACGGTTTTTTGATGCCTTTCCTTTCTTTTATAATAGGACTTGATAGGACGTCTCTTAAGGAATATTCTATCATCCGTTATTTGTAGAAGATATGGACTGCGGCGGCCTTGTATGGGCTCTCCTGTCCTTTGATTCCATGTTACGGACTACTTGGTGAGAGCTTTTTTGGTTTGAAATTGCTATGGAAGGATACGGACATGGCACGGCCCACACCGCTCTTTTAGGCTGGCGAGTGAAATGCTTGACCCATTTCTATATCCTTGCTCGGTTGCCCCTGACCGCGTATGCGGATTACGTGGGCGAGAGCGTGATTAGTCTGCGACGGTTGTTATTTCCCAGGTATGCGCTCGGATATGGATTAATTAACACGTCGGCGGAATCATATGTTAATGATGGCTCTTGAGCTTCGTGCTTGTTTTCATATTCTCTTTGTTTTCCCTTGTTTCTTGTCGACCTTTCTAGTTCTGACTTCCTTTAGTCTCATAACTCCCCCCTTTTGTCTTTATATTTCTTGGCGTTCTTGTAATTTCGTTGGACTTTTACTCTATCTGTTCGATGTTGGGTCCTTTACGGTGTCTTCTTTTCATTCCGGGGCCCGCGGCATCCCCATCCTGTCGTGTTTCTTTCGATTGATACGACGAGGCCTGGTTATCGTGCAGTTTCGTTTTGGGTGCGATCATGGGTCCCCTGACGTTAACTGCTCTTTGCGTATCGTGATGATTCCTCTGATCATAGGTTCGGGCAGCGTGGGGCGTTCGTATTTGTGATCGTTGGGCTGAGCACGCTCCGGAGTAGCCTCCCTTCCCTTGGTAGGAAAAAGGAAGATAAACGATCAAATATCCTAGGGGTTCGGACAGCCTCGGGGCCGCCGTTCGACTTGTCCCTGAAGGTGGGCCCATTAGTGTTGGCCTTTATATGAGTCTACTTTGTTGGCGATGCAGCCTCTTTCACAGGTGGTGATATATGGTCTCGATTTTTTGACTCGTTCACGTTACCTCGGAGTGCCGGAATGGTATGTTTTAGTGCGCCTTTGATAACGACCTCAGATTTTCCATTACACCACTGTAACCGAGTTCACCCCGGCATTTTCATATCGCCCTTCAGCCCCGATGGTTGGGGCATTTTGCAGTGGGTTCTTTGGTTTTTAGAGACAGGGGACTTGGCGTCCCTAATGTGGCTTTGCTCTGCGTCTTTTGTCAGGCGGTACCGGCGGGGGTTTATTTATTTCCACTAGGCGATCCTGGAGCCCCTTTGGTGATTCGGATCTTCAGCAACTCTCATAGGACATGGAAAATTCGATATTTCTTTGTCGGCCGGTTCCAGTGGGGTCTGACTCTTTAGATAGGGAAGACACCCTAGTACCCGAACGTGTGGAAGCACGAGTAACAACGTGAATATCATCCTTACCTTTGGTTTCATTCGTACAAGAAGTTGATTTGAATACTCGACTTTGAGTTTCTCTTATATTTTGGTCTTTCGTCTTGAGCTTAGCGATGAAGATCTGTGTCTCTCGCGTTATTTGAATGCTCTGCTTTCGTTCCCTGCAGTGAGCTATTAAGGTCGGATGTTCCAGTTCATCAGTGCGAAGTCAGCAATCTTCGGTTTAAAGGTCTTAGCCTTCTTACATACGGGAGCTTTTCTTTGGGGCGCTGCGGCACTCTGCAGGGGAGATCTCATTTCACGGAAGGGATATCTCGAAAACCTCGGAGTGCAAGAGGAAACGGGTTCTCAGAGGATCAGCCGATGCGACAAAATTCGAGAGATTAGAAATACCTTGGTTCCCTCGTCGAGGCTGGCGGTCCTGGGTCCCGGGTTAGTGAGATTCCCCTGGTTCTTTGTTCGCTCCTTATTCAGGGCCCATCGCGGAGTGGGGGAGTCCCGTAGCGCGGTGCGATGGCCAGTTGGCGGTTTGCTATAGCGCATGGAATACTCCTTCGGGACCATGAGTCATCTCTGGGAAGAGGTGTCAGGAGTGAGAGAAGAGAAAGCAAAATCGAAGGTTGACAAAGTCCAAGGATTCCACACTTTATCTAATGCTAAACTGCGGCGGGTGCCGTTTCATCCATCATGCCAGTTCGACCTTGAGAAATCAAAGGAGTTCTTGGGTTGAGGAGGCTTTGGCCTTGTCTTTTACAGAGTTTGCTTTGGTAAGCTTATAGTTGTGTTAATTCTCGTGGCTGCGTATTTGAGTTCTTATTAAGTGTGTCTTGCGTTTGCCACTCATTTGAAGGGCTGTGAAAAAGCCAAAGCTGAATGAGAAACATGAGATCGCGAATTTATAAGGCTAGTGACTACTTTGACCGAGGCGGGACGGCTGCGGTCGACGCATCGATTGTCGAAGAAATAGAGCGATTTAAGTCTGAACTTAGGCATGCTTCATCGGCTCGTGCTCGGGCAGAGGATAGGGAGAACGAGGCCCGGAGCAATTTGACGAAGGCTGAGGGCGAGCTCCGGGAGGTTCGGAGTGAACTTCAGGTTGCACGAAATGATTTGGTTGAGACTCGAGAGGGCGAAGTGCGCCCGGGATGAGCTCAGCGAATGAGGAGGAACTACGTCATCTCGAGGTGAGCAGGGATCTTGAATGGAGCTTGTGTGATTCTTGGTGGCAGGCTCCAGGAAAAACCCAACTCGAGAATTGCTTGTCGCGAGGTTTCGAAGGTAGGCGTTGTTGGAGGCGCTGTCGTGAGTCTTAGCTGGAAATTCTCCAGGCGGTGGCGATGAATGTAATGGTTTGCGAGCGGATCTTCATCGGCCAGTCGGCATGGTTGCTCGGAGGGACGAGTCATCAAACAAGCTGCGAGATCAAGCGAGGTGCCCGGTGGAGCTTGGGTGGCTTCTTTTGTGAAGGCGGATTCGGGCATACCCGGATCTGGGTTGATTTGGCCTCCACACAGCGGCGAGGGAGGCGGAGGGGTCTTCGATGAATTATTCCCGGAGCCCGCTACCCTACGAGATCTCTTCTCACTCTTAGATCCTCGGCCTTTGGCAACTGGATTCATAATAATAAATTTGTTTTTTTTTTTTTTTTTTTTTTTTTTTTTTTTTGTCAACCTCTACCTTTATTGGGCACGGGGCACGATGTGCAATGTAGCCCTCTTTTGACAATGCTTATTTTTGGAAATTTGTGTTCAGTGAGCTACCTTTATTCTTTTTCTACGGCTGTATAACTTTGGGTTATTGATCCTAGTAATTTGAGCTGCGTCGTTGAAATTTCGGTATACTATTACCATTTATCGGGTTTGGTTCCCCATGTGGTTGATGGAGCTTGCGGAATGCGTGGTGAGAGACTCGCTCGTTTTGGCCGATGGGAAGAGCTTGTTGGCCAGCGATGTCGAGGAATACACCTTTCGTCTACGAAGGGGTGTGAGGAACTCGTCCGGGAGGAACATTGGGAGCTCGTCGCTGTGTTGAAAGGGAGAGCTTCGTCAATGAAGGAGGGCCGTCTGTTGAAGTGCGATGAATGGCTCGTCTGATAAATAGAGGAGCTTCGATGCACTTTGTGTTGAAGGCTTCGTCCAGTGGGGAGGCAGTGCGTGAAGTCTGAGGGAAGGGCTCGTCTGATAAGTAGAGAGAGAGACTCGTCACACTTTGTGTTGAGAAGGAGAGCTCGTGAGGTGAGTTGTGGGGGGAGGAGCCCGTGTTTGTTTGGAAGTGAGAGAAGGGGCTCGTCTGATGGTGGTGGGGCTCGTGCGCACATTGTTGGAAGGAGGCTCGTGATGAAGGGGAGAAGCCCGATGCGATTTGAAGTGCGAGGAAGGGCTGGAGTCCTGGTAAAGTGGGGGCTCGATGCACTTTGTGTTGAAGGAGAGCTACGTCGAGGTGAGTTGTGTGGGAGGATGTGTTTGGAAGTGCAGAGAAGGGCTAGATCGATGAATAGTGGGAGCTCGATGCACTGTGTTGAAGGAGAGCTCGTCGATGAGGGGAGGGCGGAGTCTGTTGGAAGGTGAGAGAGGGTTCGATCCCGGATAAATAGATGGAGCTACGTGCACGTGTTGAAGGGAGGCTCGTCGATGAAGGAGAACCCCGTCTGTTGAAATCTGAGAGAAGGGCTCGTCTTGATGAATAGTGGGAGCTCGTGCACTGTGTTAAGGGAGGCTCGTCAAGGTGAGTTATGTGGGGGCAGTCTGCATTTTGAGGAATACGGGTGGAGGCTCGATCGATGAATAGTGGGAGCTTGTCTGCACTTTGTGTTGAAGGAGAGCTTGTCGATGGGGGAGGCTGTCTTGTTGGAAGTCACAGAGAAGGGCTCGTCTTCGTGAATAAGAGGGAGCTCGATCGCGCTGTGTTGAAGGAGGCTCGTCAATGAAGGAGGAACCCGTCACATTTAGTCTGGAGTGGGGGCTCAGATCCTTTGATAAATAGAGGGAGCTTCGTGCACTTTGTGGGGAGGCTGATCGATGAGGGAGGGCTTGGGTCGTTGAAGTACGAGGAAGGGCTCGTCTGATAGAGTAGAGGAGCTCGTGCCTTTTGTGTTGAAGGGTGAGCTCGGCAAGATGAGGTTGTGGGAGGAGCCCGTCCTGTTTGGAGAAATACAGAGAAAGACTCGTCTGATGAATAGTGGGGCACGTGCGCTTTGTGTTGAAGGAGAGCTCGTCGGCGTGGGAGGAGCAGTCTGTTGAAGTACGGGGGAAGGGCTCGTCACGATAGAGTAGGAGCTTTCGTGCACGTGTTGAAGGAGAGCTTCGTCCAAGGTGAGTTGTGGGGAGGAGCCGTCGATTTGAAATCTGAGAGAAGGGCTCGTCAAGTCAGATAATGGGAGCTAAAATGCACTTTGTGTTGAAGGGAGAGCTCGTCGTGGGGAGGAGCCCGTGTTGGAGATGCGGAGAAGGGTTCGTCCGGATAAATAGATGGAGCTCATGCACACGTGTTGAAGGAGGCTTCGTCAATGAAGGAGAACCCGTCTTGTTGAAGTACAAAGAAGGGCTCGTCTTGATGAATAGTGGGAGCTTCGTGCGCACGTGTTGAAGGAGAGCTCGTCGAGGTGAGTTGTAATGGTGCGTCTGTTTGAGGAAGTACCGGTGGAGGGCTTCGTCGATAAATAGTGGGAGCTCGTGCGCGTGTTGAAGGAGCTTGTCAATGAGGAGGAGCATGCGTTGGAAGTGTCTGAGAGGGGCTCGTCTTGATGAATAGAGGGAGCTCGTCTGCTTGTGTTGAAGGGAGAGCTCGTCGATGAAAGGAGAACGTGTTGAAGTGCGAGTGAAGAGGGCTCGTCTGATAAATAGAGAGCTCGTGCGCACGTGTTGGAAGGGAGGCTTCGTCCAATGAGGGAGGGCAGTGTTGAAGTACAAGGAAGGGCTCGTCTGATAAGTAGAGCTCACTTTTGTGTTGAAGGAGGCTCGTGAGGTGGTTGTGGGGAGGAGGCCCGTCTGTTGAAGTACGGGGGGAAGGGCTCGATCTGACCTAAGTAGAGGGAACGTGCGCACGTGTTGAAGGAGAGCTCGTCAAGGTGAGTTGTGGGGAGGCAGATGTTTGAAATGCAGAGAAGGGCTCGTCGATGAATAATGGGGCTCGATGCACTTTGTGTTGAAGGGAGAGCTCGTCAATGAGGGAGGAGCCCGTCTGTTGAAGTACAGAGAAGGGCTCGTCCTGATAAATAGATGGAGCTCGTCTGCCTGTGTTGAAGGGAGAGCTCGTCAATGAGGGAGGAGCCCGTCTGTTGAAGTACAGAGAAGGGCTCGTCTTGATGAATAGTGGGAGCTCGTCTGCCTGTGTTGAAGGGAGAGCTCGTCAAAGTGAACTGTGGGGAAGAGCTCATCAAAGTGAGCAACGGGGCTCATGGCGCGGTGGCCTTGGTGGCGTTCCAGCCGAAATGGGTTGATCTGACTCATTTAGGCAGCGTGGCCTGTGTTGAGTAGATCACCTGGTCGAGTGAACGCGGGGCTCATGGAGGAGGTGGCCTTGGTGGCGTTCCAGCGAAATGGGTCGATCGACTCGTTTAGGCGGCGGCTGTGTTGAGTAGATCACCTCGTCGAGTGAGCAGCGGGGCTCATGGCGCGGTGGCCTTGGTGGGCGTTTCGGCCAAATGAGTTGATGTCGGCTCGTTCCCAGGCGGCGTGGCTGTGTTAGTGAATCCGCCTCGTCGGAGTGAGCAAGCGGGGCTCATGGGCGCGGTGGCCTTGGTGGCGTTCCGGCCCGAAATGGGTTGATCGACTCGTTTAGGCGGCGTGGCCCGTGTTGAGTGGAATCACCTCGTCGAGTGAAGCGGTTGGGCGGGGATGCGTCCATGTGCCTTTGCTAGGAGGAGCTTCGTCGTATGACGGTTGGGCGAAACTTCGTCAATTGTGAACTGGTGGGTAGAGCTCGCCCATGCGAGTTATTGGGCTGGTTCCCCTTGTGGGGAGAGACGCTTCGTATGAAGAGGCGCTTTATGAGAGGAGCCGTTTCGTGTGTCCCTCAGTTATTGAAAAAGTGCGAACCGACTTGTGCGTCGATGGGGAATTTGGAGCGATTGCACCGTGCCCGCGGATGCTTTCTCTATAAATAGGGGTTGTTGTACGGCGCCTTACGCTTTTGAAGGTTTAACTCTTTTGGGTGGATGAAGTTTGTAGAAGATGGATGCTTGATGTTCGTTTGCCCCTTCGTTGGGGTTCTTCGACGCCTACGAGGCCAGGCTTTACCGAGATTTCTCGTGTGGGAGTTATGTTTTTCCCTAGTTTCCCCTTTATGGGAGTTATGTTTTTCCCTAGCTCTCGGCTAGGGAATGAGTCCTAAGGGTGGGGGGTTGGTGCGTCCCTTGCCCCTCACTCCTCGTTCTCTTTTCTTTTCTCCCTCTCTCCCTGCTATACCTCTCCTCTTTTCTTTTCTTTTCTTCTTTCCTATCTACGACTTTCTCATGCATCTTGCTGCTTTCTCTCTCCTCTGTCCCCATCTTTTTCTCCTCTTCTCCTCCTTCTTGTCTTCTCTTCATTATGTCTTTCTCCTTTGTCTCCCTTCCCCTTTTTTGTTTTTTTTTTTTTTTTTTTTTTTGAGGGTACGCTTGTTACGAGTATCCGCGAAATTGCTTGTCTTGTGTGCTTGAACTATATGATTGTAATTGAATATGATTCATTTGGAATAAAGAGGGACTTTTATTTTCATGAATTTTCTCGTTGTGTATGTTTCTTTACATATTCGGATTGTTTGAGATACTAAATTGCCGGCGTGTGCTTGACTCGTCACATGATACTCGGTCTGGTTTTGTTACGAATCGATGCCTATTGATAGAATCGCTTCAGGTGCTCCGCATGATTCCGTGTATGTTGTGAGTTTTCCCTCCTGCATTTGGAGCTCATGGTTGTACGGCTTGACTCGGGTTATTATGTAAGGACCTTCCCAGTTGGGACCTAATTTCCCATGCGTTGGATTCTTCCTTGCTGGCAGAAGCTTTTTTAAGACCAAATCCGACATGTAACTCCACAGGCTTGACTCTGCAGTTTGTAATCTGCATTTTGTTTTTCTTGGTACCCTTACATCTATTTATTGAACATGTTCGCGTTTTTCATCAAAGTTCCAAATTCAGAAGCAGGGCCTCGTCATTTTGCTCCTCCGATGCTAACTCGACTCTAGGAGATTTTATTCCAACCTCAACTGGGGCTACTGCTTCTGTTCCAAAGGCTAGGGCAAATGGGGTCTCCCAGGAGTTGGAGCTTACATCAATCTGTGGGCCCATGGTACCTCGGGGTATTAGGCCAACTCCCTTTGAGAGATCCTAGCTTGGTTTCAGCGAGTATTGGGGTTACGATGGTGACTTCGGCCTGTCCATTTGATTGTGGGTGAGCTGGTGACGAATAGTAATTTTTAATCAGAGCTCGCCTGAAATCCACGAATTCGCGTTATCAAAGCTGTCTTCCATTATACGAGACGGGGCTCGGGATGCAAATCTGCATATGATGGCTCGCCATACGAAGTTGCGTATCTTCTGCTCTGTGATTGTGGCTAAGGGCTCGGCCTCAGCCCACTTGGTGAAATAATCTACTGCGACGATTATAAATTTACATTGGCCTTTGCCAATGGGCAAGAACTTGATATGTCCAACCGCTATTTGGAAGGGCCGGGGGTGGTGATTGATGTCGGAGGCTCTGGCACCGGGAGCGTGATATTTTAGCGTGTTCTGGCGGCCTGCGTCTTTGACGGGTTGGTAGCATCTTTGAGCATTGTGGGCGATAATATCCACGCCTGAAACCGACCCGATGTTCGAGCTCAGATATGGTTCCCACATATGCCTTCGTGCACTTCTCTTAGCACGTATTCGATTAATCTTCTCGTGATGCATTTTTAGGAAGGGTGTGAAGAATCCTCGCTTGTAGAGGCTTCCCTTGTGATTGGTAAACACAGTGGATCTCGCTCTTATCATAGCTTCCTTTAGATTAGATGCAGTAGGTTAAAGTCATTAATGTAATCCCAAATAGGGTCCATCCAGTTTGGTACGGACCCTACTTGGGCGACTACTATGCCGCAGGGTCGATGGGAGGAGCTCTGCGGGTATTCGATGGTCTTGATCCACACGAGTAAGTGGCTGCACAAAGTATTAACTAAGTTACACATCGAACGTGACGAGTAATTCATTCACGTGATTCCATGTTTGATCGATGTTTGTTTCCGATAAATCAGAACTTTCGCGGAATATGGTCGTCTTTGCCCCTTTGGCCTCGTATGTCTTGATGCGTGACCACCGGTTGGGAGTAGCTATGGATCTCTAGTGGTGATCGACCTTTGCGAATATAAGCGAATTGAGGCTGCTTGTCGGCTGTATTCCGACCTGAATTGTTGGAGTCAGAACTAAGCACAGTGGCATTACTCAATGTCTATATCTCTGGTGAGGGTGGGAGTTAAGCTTCCACTTCCTTCTTGCATTGAGTATCCATCTATGGAGCTTCTGCGCTTGCCTTACCTTGTGAAGATGGAGGATCCACCGGAACCAAGGCGGGAGCTGCGACGCAGGAAACTATCTTTGGGCAGTGATGAAATGGCTGGGATGCAATCTTTTGTATTTGTTTGCTTTGTATCGGATGTCGATTAAAACGAGTTCTGTATTTATTTCTCAACCTCAGGAGACCTACGGTTTATCTGTTTCACAGCTGTGAGGTGTCGGTCGGGACTTCTATGGTGTGAGCACAAGTAGACGGATTTAGTGGTCACAGGGTTTTTTTTTTTCTTCTTACTCTTTATTGTATGAATGTGCATATCTTGTCATTAGGTGCCATTTGGATACCATATCGACCACCTCGGGGCTCATTTGAGTAGTAAGGGCCGGATTACTATATATCAAAGCTCCTTTTGTCTCGACCAGCACCCATGGCCCGGATTAGAAGATACGTCTTTGCGAATCTGATGTGAGAGTTCTCCGTACCTATCGGAGGGCTCTGCTGGTGGGTGGCGAGCTCAGTATGTTTTCCTCAAGGTTACAAGCGCCCCATTCTGTCGTGAAGGCTTTCTTGGCTTTTGGAGAGAAAGGTTGGCGTGTCTTGCCATGGACCGCAGAATCGACTTAGAGTTGATCCTGCTGTTGGTAACGTTGTACTTCCTTTATCACTAGATCAGTGATGGCATGTCTGACCGATCTTTTATTTTATGGGATTTGCTTCAATTCCATTGATTTGACTAACGAAGCCGAGAAATTTTCGACACCCAGCGAAGAATTTATTCCCGCCGATTCGACTTCATGTTATAGTCATCGGGATGCGGGCGATCTCAGGAGGAGTGAAAATGTGTGGATCTGCGTAGCGGATTTGATATCATGATACATGTGCCCTGCATCGTTGTACTGTCACATTTGAAACATCCCAGTTCATAACCTTTGGTGGGTTGCATTCTTGAGCCCAAATGGCATTGCAGTCATGATGGGTCCCTGATGGTGGCAGATGACGTCTTTCTCCTGATCCCGCTGGGTTATTTGCTTATCTGGTTGCCTTGGGAGGAAGTCGTGAAAAATTTAGAAGCTCGTGACTTCTTGGCATCTACGAAGATAAGGTGATCGGGGTGGGGAAAGGCGTCCTTTGGGCATGCTTTGTTGATATCGGGTGATCAATGCAGGCTAGCCATTTCCATTTGCTTTCTTGTGAGCACAACATTGTGACCACTGCGGGTATTCTACCTCCCTGATTGCCCCTGCTAGGAGGAGCTTTCCGACTTCTTCGTTGATGGCCTTTTGCCTCTCTGGTGCGAAATTCTGGCAGCACATGCTTGAAGCTAAGAAGATGGGTTGGCGTTTAGTTTTATGGCTTGATGGCTAGCGGGGTCGATGCCGCTCATGTCGACCTACTTCCCATGCGAATGTCCACTGTTAAATGTAAGCGGGTGAGAGGCCTTTGAGGTCTTACGCTAATTTGGAGCGATATAGGCAAGATGCTGCGGGTGATGTCAATGTTCGGTTTCGGCTCTTACGAGGGCTGGTAGAGTGAACACTTCATCACGCATATCAAGTTCACCCGTACTTACATTGTCGGCCGTTTTTATTTCATAGGCGGTGTAGCATTCTCGTGCCACTCGATCTCCTCGAGCCAGATCCAAACACCGTTTCTTGTCGGGGTGATTACCAGTATCTTGGGGATGGCTTTTATGTCGCGTTGAGAGATTTGCCCGGTAACATGTTATAGGGTGTAGGCGTCCACTATGAGAAACCTTCTTTGTCGTTGTTGCTTGGTAGGGGGCTCCCCGAGGTTAGCACCCGGAGTTGGATCGATCCCAGTATAGGTAACACCTTTTCTCCACGAAAACCCGGAGATGGGTGTTGTGAGTTCTAGCTTTTCTCCGATTCCCATTTTACAGCCGGCCGTGCAAAAATGATGTCGGTAGAGCTCCGGGTTAATCTGGGACCCAGATGGACGTTGTGTTTGCCCTGATTGCACGGATTACCGGTGGAATTCGTCATGGGAATCTTGGACACCCCTTCCAAGTGCGAGTCGGGAGGAATGTGATAGTAGTGTTCGACTCGGTATTTAGATCTTGAATGTACCTCCCCATGTCTGTGATCTTATCTTTGCAGGAAGTGGGCACCCACCGAGGGCGAGAGCAGTTCTCCCCCTCAAGTGATCACGAGATCCGTGGATTCCCAGCTCTTCTTATTTGGGTCGTCGTCGGCCAGGCGATTGGTGGGTATTTGAGTCGAGCACAGTTACGATTGGACTGGCCTTGAGATTGACTCCGGAGATATGGCAGTAGATATCGTATTGTATCAAATACTCTATCTCTCTCGATTGAATACGGGTTATCAGGTGCGTGTATTAGTCACAGTGGAACTCGCAATGTAGTGTTGTCTCACAGCCGCGGGATTTGACTTCTCTGCGGCCATCTTAAGGCTTGCTCATTGCGTGCCTCATGTAGAACTTGCGACACTTGAAATTTGACAAGGAGTGAAGCGGCTGCGGCCGATAGCGTCGTCGTCTCTCGTGGGTGGCTGACCAATGGTCCACTAAGGTTCAACTGTCTTTTAGGGATCGTTCTGCTCTGCTTGGGAGATTTCCTCTGGTCGCCTTGCCCCTCTTGAGACTCAGATCCCGTCGCTTCTCCGTCGTCTTTTTGTCCTTGCTAGCGGAAGGAAATACTCCTTCTTTGACGAGGCCTCCCTGCTCCTTTTATGTATTTTTCCTTTAGCGAGAATCTAAACCATGTTAACGAGGGTTCTTTGAGATAGAAAACATCGGGTCTTTGGATTGCACCCCAACCGCCAATGAAAGTAGTGACAGACTTTTAAATCAGTATCTATCTTGGGGGACTCGGCATTAAATAGTTAATACGTATGACTTGAAATTTTCACATTATTCCACTGTTTGATGGTTAACGAGATGGTAGCTAAAAGCTTTGCCTAGCCCCGATGAAGTGGGAGACGAACGCGCATTGATAACTCTCTGAACAAGAAATCGCCAAGAGGGGATTCTGCCGAACCGAAGCATAATGCCTTGCGTGTGCTAACGCCTCGCACCTGACTGTGGTCTGATACCCATGCAACTCCATCTCGATTCTTATAGGTATTGAGGATTTATCTATCGATCCTTGCCGCCATCGACGTTTCGCAGGCATCCCGAATTTGGCCTGGGAGCGGTAGCTCAGCACCTCAGTGGGTGAAAGGTGATCTCCCGTTTAAGGTACCAAGGTATCCATAAGTCCGGGTCGCGCCTTTAACTACTCTCCCCTTACGCGGCTGGGCTTCGTCGGAGGTCCCTAAACCCTTTGCCCTCCCATGTCCGCTCTCGTGGTCTGGGAGGATGCCTGTGGTTCCGTGTCCCTTCGCCTCGTCCTCCTCAGACCGCCTTCGATCCTCCTTCCCCTATAGGAGCCGGGTCAGGCCCCGCCCGTGCTTGACTAGATTCCGCCGCTTCAGATCTCTGGGAATGTCAGATCCGTGTTGTCCTCGGAGACAGTCCTTCCCGAACCGCCGCTCTTCCTGGGTAAATGGTATTTGTCCGGTGAGTTGGGTTCTATCTCCCCATCATCGAGCTGCCGTCGGCTTGCGTGAGTGCTTCCACCTTCGTTGCGGTCGGGCCCTGATCGCTCCCGCCGCCCCGTGGCCCGCTCGTCTCGCATCTCCCGGGCGAGTCCGCATCCTTGTAGGATTAGTGCTGTTCGCTTGTGTTCCGTCGATACCATCAAAGAACCCGAGAAATCGCTGATATTATGAAGGAACCATTGCTCCCAGCCGCATCGCGCCAACCTGATGATGCCTTTTTCAACCTAATCGGGCCGAGCGGTTTGCCGCCGGGCTGAGCTAAGACAACCGCGGCCAAACCGATGGACGCCGTGATCGCCGGGCCGAGAGGAATATCGCAATGCTAGTCCATCGGGTCCGGTGCGCCGTCTTCCCGCAAGAGAAAACAAGAGGAAGAGGGTCGCGGCTTCGCCTCGACCGCCCGCTGCCTAAGTCGATCTCGGCCTGAGAGAAGGAGAAAGCCTCTTTTCTGCTTTAGTTTTGGCGTACCTTTAGTGTCGAGCGGCCTCAGATTTAATGCAGTCTTCATCCACTCGGACGACGGACAGGGTTCTTCCCCTTTCGGGAGGACTTGCCACGTAGTCATCCATAGATTTAGCAATGGATTAGCTTGGAGTCTATTCTGGGAGCACCTCCCTTCCTTATTGAGATATTCAACTTAACGCTTTTGATGCCTTTCCTTTCTTTTATAATAGGACTTGATAGTGACGCCTCTTGGCGGACATTCCCATCATCCGTTATTCAGAGACGTGAATGACCCGCCTCAGGCTTTACTCCCCCTCCCGTCCTTTCAATTCCATGCTCCTGACCTAACCCGCCGAGCTTGGTTTGGGTCGGCTATGGAAGGATACTGACATGGCACTCCACTCCACACCGGCCTCATCATGAGTGAAATGCTTGACCCATTTCTATATCCCCTGTAACAACAATATATCATTCTCCCAAAAATATTTCAAATTGAAATATTTAGTATTACTCTTACAATCATGACCAGAAATTAAAAATCAATTTGTAAGAACAAAACGACATTAGTTCGATTACCACGTTTATAAATTGAAGGTGTCATTGGGCTGGGCAGCCCATCACAATAGTGCTTGGGCTGGCATACAACTATCCATTGGATCGTAATGGAGGTGGGCTCTAGCCCATTGTGCCAACCCAGGACCGCTCGCAGCCCAGCCCACTAGAATGGGAATGCATTTGGGTGAATTAATAATTCTTTTCTGTGATGCTCAAATAATTTAAATACCCATTTCAGCATTCATATCAACGGCTAAATGAAAAGATGTAAATTTATTAACAATTTTAGAAAAAGAAAAAAAGAAAATATATATATATATATATATATATATATATATATATATATATATATATATATATATATATATATATTATATTATTTTTTCTGTTTTTATTGTGAAATATAGTATTATTATATTACATAATTTCATGGATAACTCCTAGTGGAGACCTGTCTGAGAAAGTTAGTATTTAAAAAATAATTAAAATAATAATACTATTGAATGTGAAATTCCAACTCCTTTCAATATTACCCCCTTTCTTAAGTAAAAAAATAATGAAACTTTTAATATAAAGAAAAAAAATCAGAAACATACTAGAGATTGAGAAGATAAGAACAAGTTAAATACCATTTTACCCTTTTAATTTATTTTATTTTCATATTTTACCATCAACGTAGTAATAGATTTTGAGTTACACCTCTATTTTTTAACTCTTCTAATTTGTCCCTACTTTCAGATTTCTGTTTTTTTTTTTTTTTTTCAATTTTAGTTTATTGTTGTATATTATAATGCCAAGAAATTTATATTGGTGATAGTTTAATAAACTTTAGTATGAAAAGATAATTAATGTTTTTTTCAATCGAAAAAGATAAAGAATGTCTTTTTTTTTTTTTGAAATGTAAAAAAGATAACGAAGATTGTGCTTTAATAATAGGTACCAAATTCTTCTTAAAAGAAAATATCAAATTCTCAACATGGTATGGATGTTAAACAAATCTTAAGCGTGAAAAATAAAATTCTCCTTATGTTTGACTTAAGCACAATAAAGCACCCATCAAAACATTATTATTCTAGAAATTATGCTTTTCGGGGAAGGTTTGATCCAAAATGTGAGAAAACAATAACATTTTCTACTAAATTAGGTTTTCTATAGACGACAAATGAGAGCACAAAACCCTCATTTTCACATTGGTACGTTGTTATCTATTTTGGGTTTTAAGCTCCCAAGGTTTTATTTTTGCGCTCTACCCAAAAGGCATCACTATACGAAATTAACAGTTTATCTATTAAACATTTTTGTAAGTAATAATTGAAATTTTATAAGTAATTCAGTTTACATATTGATTTCCTACGGAACATAGTTGTAGTTAATTAATATTTCTGTCGATAAAAAAACATTATCTACAAAAAGTGAAATAGTAGGTAAGTACAAACATACTTTTAATCGGTAAATGATAAACAATTTCCATATCATATTTTTTCGGGAAAATGACTTACCTACCACTTCTGTTGTTAGTAATTTTGTAAGTAAATTTAGTGATTACTATATTGTCGATAAATTTTGTAGGTAATTTACATGTTTTTGGGTAAGTTGACTACCTAACTTGCAAATTTAGTAGGTAATTTATAGGTAAGTTGGTTGCCTAACTAGCCCATATATTAGGTAATCTACAGGTAAATTGATTGTCTAATTTGCTAATTTAGTAGGTAATCTGTAAGTAAGTTAATTGCCTAACTTGCCAATTTAGTAGGTAATTTTTCTGTATTATGTAGGTAATTGTCTATAATTATATTTTTTTTTACAAATTTAATTTAATTATCATCTTGATTAAAACATAATAAATTTACAAAAAAAAAATGATATATGATTCAGAATGGTAATAAAATCATTACAATAATAAAATTATAATATTCAAATTACATAAGACCTGTCTAGAAAGTGAAGCTAAAGTATAATACTACATAAACTATAAAAGTGGCAATAATAAAAAGTTACAAAACATGTTCACAATGTATAACATGATAAAATGAAATCATCAAACAATAATAGATATTACTTCGGAATTGCATTGTCGTTGTCGTCGTCTGTATCATCATCGTTATGAACAGGGTCAGAATCAAGACGAGTAGGAGTTAGGGGTGGTCACTAAGCTCTTGACATTTCATCAACACGCTATAATAAGCGTTTTGTTAGTATTCGTAAATCATTGATCACCTCCTCTTGTTGAGTAAACTTTTGTTTCAGATCTTAAATTTCGTCTACATTCTATTGAGGAGAAAGGGACATAGTTCAAGTTGAAAAAACATTAGTCTCGTAGTACTCATTAGCTTAAGACCCAAGACTATAAATCGTACTCTTTTGTTTTCCACCCGCAAAATGGGAAAATAAGTCATTGAACTCTCTTACAACCATGAATATAGTTAACCATCAATCAAAGATTCTAGCCTTTAGAAATTCCATTGATGCAATTAAACATAAACCTGTTTTCCTTCTCTTGCAATCCTGCCTCCTCTATGTAATATTTTGGTTCTTTCTTGATCCTCCAAGTGGAGCATATGTCAAACGGATGCGGAAGGAAAGTGCTTGAAACATAAGATTTAACACCCTGCAGAACTTCAAATCTCATAAAGGTTAAAGCAGTTTCAAGTACGATCAAGATTCAAGAAGTCTTCTCATTTTCAAAGACAAATCATCATAGTCATGATGTAGTCAACAATTTCTGCACATCTTTAAACTATTATTAGAAGATTTTATTTTTATTGGTTCATTCAACCATTACAAGTATCAAATCAATAAAATGGAGAAGGGTATCAATTACCAATAATTTTTCAAGGGGATAACATAAAGATAATTTTAAGGCATCCTGGGCAGAAATCCTTTCATATAGAAAATTTTCTTGGTTACCAGTTAAGTCATGCATTGATAAGATGAAAGAAAGAGAGGTGGCTGACCATAGTAAAATCAGTTCTATGCATAGTAAGGACACTAGTGGCTCAAGATTCATTTGGGATCAAATGTTTGGTTACCATTATAATGGCAAACAGCAATTTACAATGTTTCAGCACATTATTGCATATATGACAGAACGTCAAACTGCTATACCGCTGCCAAAACATTGATGGAGAGGAAGATTCCCAAAAGCTGCTGGGATGCAGCATCATGCTGTGGGAGGCTCCAGTATAATTTTTTTTTTTTTTTATGAGTATTTTAAAATTTTTTTATAAGTATTTTTAAATTTTTTTTTTTATAATATGCAAATGCTGGATCAACATTTGCATGGTCTTTATGTTATAACTTATAAGTATCAGAACATTATGTTATAAGATGAAACAAGAGGGATGAACACCACATGTAGTTTTCAAACCAGTATATGGTCTTTATGCATCATTAACAAAACCGAAGAAAGTTGGAGTAAAACCAAGTAGTTCCTTAACGAACTAACTAGATCTTTCCATGTGAATATGTCTATGATGCCCACTCTGGCTAAAAATACAGAGCTCAGAAAATATGTGGGTAGTGATAGTCACTCCAAACCAAAATCATACGAAACTAAAGAGTAGACATTTGATATATCCAGTTTTGGTGCACTCTTTGATTGAGAAAAAATTATTCCCCATAAACAGAGAGACCAACAATTTGAAATCAGTAAGAATCTTAAAACAGATCGATGTGAATGGGAATCAAAAGCATAAAACCCCAAAGCCCGTGTAGAAATAAGAAGTTGCAAAAGAAACCGGTTAGTAAAGAATTTTCAAACCGACAATCTGACATCAATAAGAATTTTCAAATGGATGAGGACAGATTGAGTTTAAAGCAAATAAACCCAAAGTTGTGTCCTCTCAGACACACTTAAAAGTTACATGCAAGTGGCATTTCCTCCTCAACATGATTCAACTGGCAACAACAACCACAGATACACAGTTCAGGTTACATCAGTTTTGAAATGACTACAAGAGTACATTCTTCTGATAAGTAAGAAACTCAAGAGGACATGCTACAACATAAAGATTACCAATCAATGTATAAAGAGGAGAGATTCAAGCTACCACAACAAAATGATAACCATATTATCTTAGTATATAACAAGACCCCATATGTCCCAAGAAGTGATTCTTCGGTACACCCATTGCACAGGTAAAATCCAAGAAAAACAAAAAACCACAAGCAGCTTAGCTGAGTGCCAATATATGTTAGATTCATATAGCAGATTCAAGCACCTGTAACACCTTCACTTGATCCAAAATCCAGAACATTGAGTTTAGAACTGAATCGTGTATACACACACAATGCAATCAATTTGAGTGTATATATATCCCTTGCCAATGAAACATGGAAGAACAAATATTCAAACCTTCCTGTGGGCCAGAATTCTTTGTAAACACTGTCTTTAAAATGATTGCTGTAATCTACATATTCCCTAAATGAAATATCTATTTTTCACTCCAAATTGGCATCTTCTCTATATTTAGAGATGATGGAGCCCACATTTTAGAGACTCAACTCCAAAAAGCAATCTCTATTGCTAAACCCAGCTCATTATTAGTGTCTGTTTTTTCGAACATCTATTTTTAAAAATTAGAATATTTTAAGAATATGATATATAGTCAATTTTATTGATATTAAATATAAATATAAAATTATATTAAATAAATAAAATTGTAATAAATAAAAATGAGAGCTAATAATCTAAAAATGCATTTTCCAAACTAATAAATATTATATTATAGAGCATCATATTATATTAGAAAAGAAAAACAAATATTAATAAAGCTACATACTAAAATACATTAACCAAATGATACGTATATAAAACTAATAAGGTGATAAATCACCTCCATGCATCACCATATTTATTATACTACTAAAAATTACCATCACTTGTAACTACTCTTGATCCACTTTGTTAGATTTCTCCATAATCATTTTTCAATAATCTCAATTTTTTTTTTCACCTTGAAAATACTACTTCAAAATGGGTTGGAAATTGAGTCAAGATTTTTTTCCATAATTTCTTTTTCTTATTAATGCCCAACCATATTTGTTGAGTTCATTTTCAACTTGTAGCATCTTCAATTGTGTCTTTACACGCCAACCCGATACCTCTCCTGCAGTAGTGTGTCACAAATATGAGAACTATAAACTGCTAACTTATATAATTCTAAACAATTATCTTGAAAATATAAACTTACAAAAATATTTCATATACATACACCGTAGTGGTATTTACAATGTCCTGTACATATATTCTGAGTCTCATTTACTTGTACTTTTAGGTTTACACTGTCTCCAAAATTTTACATTTACACTTACAAAATCGATTCAAAACCTACCCGTGACACCCTCAAGCCAGGTTGGCCTTTCACAGATGCGGAATATCATGGACGTCATCTTCAAGACTACACCTGACAATACTCGTGCTGCTTTATAGCTGGGAATTCATAACTATGGACTCCACCACCATAACGATCGGGCCACAATACTCATGTCATTTTGATTTATAATACATGTTACTTCTCAAATCATTATAATTAAATTACATTGCATTTCACATCATTTTCATGTTTCACGCCTTTTATAACATTTCAAAATTTCACCTCATCTTATGTCATGCCCTGATATTCCAAAGAGGAGTTAATCGCATGCACTGGCATACTCATCACTATACGGCAAAGGATCTATAAACTCGTAAACGGGCCAATTTCTATCTCAGAACACATGCCAAGTAAGATTGTTATCCCCCAGCATGCCTATCTATCCAACTACCCTGGCCGGCAAGGTGCACCTGCTTTTATTATGTTTTCTGCACTCAATCTTTAGGTATCGAAAAGATATCTCATATATGAATAAATTTATCGATATCATGTATACTTATGATATATCTATTATCAAATAATCTCTTATAAACATTTAATCAGACTTTTGCACTTTTCATATAACAAAATTATACGTGTATTTTTCTTTAAATTTCATAACACATGTTATCATGATCAACTTACTATGACGAGACATTATTTCATATAACAATACATTTATATAGCTTTTATGCAATTTCAATTTACAACCACCCCGCTCGACACTGAGGCGTGCTCTCAAGTCCATTTTCAACTACAATTTTGACCCCGTAAACGGGATTATTATAGAGAAAATGATCTTTAACCTGAATATACCCCTATGTCTTAAGTTTCTTATGGTTCAAAAAATCATATAATTTGGACTTTAATTTGGGAGATATATGGTCTAAATATTCGAACCGTCCTAGACGCTTTAGGAACAGACCGAATTGTCCAATATTTGAAAATTTTGTAGGAATGATAGAGACATAATTTGACCATAATTTCTTCATGAAAGTTGTTCTTCCAGATGTTTAGTTTGTACATAAATTTGAATCACCTCATTTGGACCAATATAACTCAAGTTATGATTTGAACAACCGGAATTACTCCAGTTCAAATGACTGTTCTGAGACAGATTTCAGGGACAGAATTGTTCCCTTACTTTGGAGAATTTTCTAAGTCCAATGGGGTCCAAATTTGGATACACTTATTCATGAATATTTGTTCTCCTAGAAGCCTAGTTTACCTAGAAATTTGAATCACTCAATTTGGATGAGTGAAACTCAACTTATGGCCTAAATACCAAAACCGTTCAAACCCAAACCGTGATCATTAACCGAACTGCACTGACCTTGAAAACGTAGCCTCACTTTGACGAATTTTCTGGGTCCAATGAAGTCCAAATTTACATACACATATTTCAAAGATATTTGTTCTCCTAGAAGTCTAGTCTACCCAGAATTTTGAATCACTCAATTTGGATAAGGGATGACCAAGTTATGGTCAAAACAAAAATATGGGTTTAAAAAAAAATGGACAGCATTTCCCCTAAAACCCAACATTTTCTCTATATAAATTTTTCTTCCATTGAGGACCACAACCAAACCAAACAACTTCATTGTTGAAGGTAGGAGAATTCCTAACCAACAACAGGAAAACCCCCAACCTAAACACACCTTACATATTCTAAACACATAGTTTCTATAAGATATTTCCATACACATATTCCTTAATTAGTATTCATACCTTTTTAAATTCTTGGAACTTCTTCTTCATTCTTCTTCTTCTTCTTCTTTTTTCTCCCTCTCTTTCTCCCTTCTTCTTCTTCATTGAGTTTGCCCTAACCCCAGCTTCTTCAAAATGAGATATTTTGTAATACCATGTTTGGTCTTATCCACTTTTGGTCAGAAGTCCTTTTTTTTTTTGCTATTTGGTCCTTCAACTCTATTATTTCGCAAATGAACTTATTCCAAATTCCTACTTTAACATATAATCTTTTCATCTTTACGACACACTTAAGTCCTTAATTGGCAAATTACCAATTTAACCTTGTCTTTTGTATTAATCCCGGTTTTATCCTTTTTCACATTTACCACTTAAATTTTCGTGAAATACAAATTTAACTTATATTATACCCTAAACATGTTATAAAACGACTAAGGCATAATTTGGAGTATTATATAACGTTTCTCCGATTCCTTGGCCATTTCGGCAAACCGTTCATCTCTTCCCTTTTCTCCTCTTTTGAATATCTCAATAATTTCATTATTTCCCTCATACATTTTGGCAAGGAGATGAGTCTTCTCAACTTCTAACATTTTTCTTGTTTTTTCTTTTCTTTCTTTCCCATCGGACTGCTTAGATGAAGAATTAGTTTGTATTAGGTGTAGAAATCTCTCCATGAGACCCTTGGAAAGGATTTGGCTGTTGTTGTTGTTTAGGTAAGACATCCGCATTAATTTCGTATCTTTGGCAGTATAGGCTAAACATCATAATCAAACAAGAATCCTCTTTTTCATCCCGCCTTGTGCAAGACTCGTAGCATTGTTCAACTACAAATGTCAATATATATATATATATATATATATATATATATATATAGTATATATATATATATATATATATATATATATATATATATATATATATATAATGCAAATGATAGAAGTTAGAATAAATATTCATTTTTTATAAAATATATTATATCTACTTACAATGTGTGTAAATAGCATCTATTTCAAAGGCACCACTTTGATTCACTTTTCGACTCGCTTCACACACATCCATGAAATTTGTTGATAGCCTTCATAATGCATGACATACGACATGAAAGAGACTTCGATGTTCGACCACTATTAGGCTTGTTATGATCAAAAACTTCATAAATACGCTCCCATAATTTATCTTTTGGTTTATCCCATAAATGGGATCTTGAGAAACCTCAAGCCATGCGTTGATAATATTGATGAGCCCATCGTGAAGGCTCACCTGCCACACAACTTGAGCTAGAGAACATTGTTAATGAAAGAGTAGATATTTTGAGAAGAAAGAATTGTGGTCTTAAAAGAGTAGAGATTTTGAAAAGGAGGTGTGGTCTTGATGAAAGAGTAAAGATTTTGAAAAGGAGTTGTGCTTTTGAAAGATGTTGTGCAACCCACAATTTATGGATCACACATAGTCATACTTATCAATGGTAAAACTTACACAATGACAACTTCAAGTACTCAATTAATTTGTAAGATGGATAAGACCAAGCAAATGGTAATACTTACACAATGTGTAAGTTTGATTGAACCTATGTAATACCCCAAATTATACCCTAACAGTTTTATAATATGTTTTGGGTATAATAAAAGTAAATGCATATTTTTCCAGAATAAAATAGTGTTAAAAATAAAATAAGCAAAATCCGGAATTAATACAAAAGTTAAGGGTAAATTAGTAATTTACCAATTTATGACCCAAGGGTCATAAGATTAAAAGATTGTATGTTGAAGTAGGAATTTGAATGAGTTCAATTGCAAATAATAGCAAAATAAAGGACCCAATAGCAAAAACCCAAAAAACAAAAGTAATCCAAATTTTAGGTAAGGGCCAAAACATCTTTGCATAATTGAAAAGACAAAGATCTCATTTGATATCTGCAATGATAAAAAAACCCGCTCAGCAGAATGAGAAGAAGACACGCGTTGAACAGGTTAACGGCACAAGAAACAGCGCCGCAGGCGGTTCGGTTAAGATGATTACGAAATCAACGGCGCAACGGCGGCGCCGGATCGCGCACGCGGTAACGATGCAAACAGAAGCGCGGGTTGGCAGATGTTTTGCGGTTTATAAACGGTTTTAAGATCGGTTTTAATCAAAGAAACGGAAAACAGTCCGCCGTCATCCCACTCGCCGCTGACACCCGGTCCGATGAAAGAGTTCACCCTTCGAAGGCGGAGTTCCATCGGCGTAATGTCCCGCGTCAATAAACTCAAAGTCCGGCGTGTCTTCATTAGTCCGCCTAAAGTAGCAATGCTCCACTCCAAAGCGGCACCTACTAGTTCCGCTTACTCTCTTTTCGTTAAGTCTAACAATCGTCCATTGGATTAATGAAGACCCTAATAAGTGAATAAAAGGGTTCAGATAAGTATAAAAAATTATATGAAAATATTTGTACTCCGCCACCGTCTCTGGGCGATCCAAATGTTAAAGTGTAAACATCGTTTTTCGCTCTCATTTGTTAATGTGTTTAAAATGTAGTGTTATTTATAAAAAGATAAATGTAATAAAGGCATAGAAAACGTGCAGATATATAATACCCATCAATACAAGCATAAAGATGCATGAAGTGAATGATAAGAAAATATCGTGATATGATTACCTGATAACAATAGTTATTCAGTGGATATGAGATATATATTGTAAGAAATAAAATAAACAAGATTGGTCACAAAACCCGGTAGCTGGATAGGTAGGTGCCTATAGGGATACAGCTTGCTACAAAGATACGCTTTTATATATCGAGGCCTGTTTAGGTCATGACATAGATCCCATTCGATCATTATAGCGGCTTCGGGTCATACAGATAGGCCGGTCTTGTGCCGTTGATAATGCACTTCGGTACATATAAGATATTTCCTGATTCACTTTGAAGGTATATGATATGAAACATAAAAGCAAATAACAAGTTTAGAGAATAAATGATTTAAATATGATAAATGACATTATATGACATGATATGAGAAGTATTAGTATTGTTATGTGATGATACGTAAATGTGGATAAGTACACAAGAAGAAAAAAATAAATGAAAGATGATATAGAATGAAACATGGTAAGACGAATGAGTCCGAGTATAGGTATGCAAGGGTATATAAATGATATAATCAAAATATGAATAAAGTATTGTGTATGTAAATGAACGTTAAAGTTATATGCAGTTGTCTAAAGTGTGATGATCCTTATTAGAAGTCGTCCACGAGTATTTATTTCCCACTAAGCTATAAGCTTAGCATAGGTGTTTCATCCGTGTAGGTACAGGAGAAGAAGGAACTAGAAGTCTGGATATTCCACATCAACAACCAAGGCCAACACACTACTAGGTGCCCACTGAAGACCTTTTGGTATATTTTTTAACATGTTTTGGCTTTTTGTAAGCAATGTGTAAATTTGTATATGTCAACACTCCATTTATGGAGTTTTGAATATATTTTGTAATCCGCTGCTACATAATATATTTCAAGTTAAATGTTTAACAATACATGAATGAGCAAGTTAATGATATGGTAAAAAGTAAAAGATATTCACGGTTTAATGGTATCGAGACTCTTATGAACGTTGCTCATTATGGTATGTATGAGAGAGAGTGTTACAGCTTAGTGGTATCAAAGCACCCTCGACATGGGGGACGCATAACCTATCACGACAAAAGAATATAATGTGTAGCATAAAAATCTTACTATTTGTAAAAAGTTTTGATTTAGAAGTTACCAACAATGACAACTTCAAGTACTCAATGTGTAAGACACAAGACCAAGAATGGTAAAACTTACACCATAAGTTTGATTGAATCTATCAATAACAAAAGAATATAATGTGTAAGATGGAATCTACTATTTTTAAAAGTCTTGATTTGGAAGTTACCCATGACAACTTCAAGTACTCAAAAGTGTAAGATGGACAAGACCAAGCAAATGGTAAAACTTACACCATGTGTTTGTTTGATTGAACCTATCAATAATTAGACCAAGCAATTGGATGAGTATAACCTACTTATCCATTTCACAAACTTTCACTTCTAATCAAGCTTCCTTGGTTGTTAATTTGAAAAGATGAATTTTAGAGGTAGATCATCAAATACTAGAGATGAGCATTCACCATATTCTCTTAAGTATGAAGAGGAGATAAGAGATTGGGAAGAGGAAATTAGAGAATGGGATGAGGAACAAGCATTATTGATGCATTTGTACTCGTCCAACAATTCTCTCGTAGCCTCTTACATCGATGAAGATGAACAACCAATGCATAGAGGCTCCATTCCTGGTCATATAGCCATCAATCGGAAGGGCAGGACACAACTGAATTATGGAATGACCATCACAAATCCAACATATGAGGAAGACTTATTTCGTAGGCGTTTTCAATACGCCGAGATCTTATTTCTTCATATCGCGGATGCGCTAAAGATCATGATAATTTTTCATAAAAAATTTAAAAATTTAAGAGATGGATTATCTACTTGGCAAAAAGTTACAGTTGTTTTTCGAATGATGGCATATGGATCATCAACAGATTCCATTGACAAATATGTAAGGATTGGTGAGTCCACTACAATTCTTTGTATGAAAAGATTTTGTCGTGCAATTGTTGAGATTTTTTGCAATGTATATTTGAGATCTTCTAATGCAAATGATATTGAAAGGTTATTGTCCAAAAGTGAAGAACGTGGTTTTCCAGGTATGTTAGGAAGCCTTGATTGTATGCATTGGGAACATAAGAATTGTTCAACTGCATGGGCTGGACAATATTCGGGGTGCCATGGCCACCCATCTATCATTCTCTGTGAGGCAAGTGGCCTTTATGTGATCTAAGCATATGGCATGCATGCTTGATCACAAGTTCTAACAATGATATTAATGTCCTGCAGTCATCTAATTTATTTGCTAACCTAGCTCAAGGTATAGCTCTTCCTACCCATTATACCATTCAAGGGACTAATTATGATATTGGCTACTATCATTCGATAAAGATATACCCTAAATGGCCAACTCTCGCTCAAAGCATTTCTAATCTAATAAGGTCCTAAGAGGTACATTTGCAATGATGCAAGAAGCATGCCTAAAGATGTAGAAAGAGCATTCGTGTTCTCCAATTACGATTTACAATTATCAAAAGACCTGATATTTGGAGAAACAAGTGCTTCATGATATTATATCAGCGCATAATAATGCATAATATAATTATGTGAAGATGGAATATGACACTACTCATGAGAGCATTGTTGATTTGAATGTGACGTTTGTTCAAAGCTGATATATGATAGTAGATAAAACAAAATAATTTAACTAATACCGCTATGTCAATTAAGATACTTAGTTTCATTACGACTTTGAAATGCATGAATTGGAGCATTTAAGTGAAAGATATAAGAACGATGTTTCTTGTAGTTAATGTATATTAGTTTAAGTAAAAGATGTGCAAACATCATATATAGAAAAGTAATTTCTATGCCCTTTTTTTTCTTCAATATGAATTTGTATTTTTTCAAGAAATTATTGTACATTGATTAATTAAAATCTTAATGTTTTATTATATCCAACTCCAACCAACAATCTTTATTTTCAATATAAATGAAAATAATAAAAATGTATTTATATCATTGTCAAAAAATAATTAATAAAAATTAAATTATTTTAAATTTATTTATTTTAAGAAAAAATTTAAATTATTAAAAATAAATTAATACTACAAATCAATATATTAAAATCATTTTACAATATTATATATGAAAAGTAATTCAATATTAATAAAATAATAAATAATAAATATAAGTATGTCAAAATAAAATATAATTAAAATAATTATTTTATTATTATGATAATAAAATAATGAAATAAATAGTAGTGTGGATAATAAAACAATAGAGAATAGTGCTTATTAAGATGTGGGTCTCATCATCTCTATATTTAGATATGTGAATAGTGAATCTCCAAATATGGAGATGCACAATTCATGTCTCTATTTTAAATATCAAAATAGAGAACTTTTAGAGCATGATTTTTGCTCCAAAATCTCTATATATAGAGATATAGTAAAAAATAGAGCTCTTTTGGAGATGTTCTAAACGCTTCAATTATCACATTTCTTTCTAAATAAACATTTCTTTTCTGAAAAATATACCCAAAATTCGAGAACAAAAACAAAAGTATCAAAAGCATTACTCCATAAACTCTTTCTACTAATCCTAGTCTTTAACGGAACCATAAAAAAAAATAGCAAATTAGACCTCAAACACGTGCAATCATCAAAAAAGCTAAAAATTAATACAACAACTAATATTCTAAAGCAAACTTGGGAAAAGTATCTATCAAGCCACTTATTTATAAATATTTGTAATTATATCACTAAGTATTGCATAACCATGGTTCAAGCTACCATCAAAAAAAATATTTGTGATTTTGCACAAAAAGTACAATTGCAAAAGTAAAACCATAAATGCCTTTCATTAATCCATAATTGAATTTTTTTTTTTTTTTTTATAAGAAAAAAATTGTTTAGGCCTTCTTCTCCATTCTTTCTCCCCTCCTTCCCATTGTCACTGCCTTCTCTTCCTTACAACATCATTTTCCTTCCACCTCTTTTTCTTCTCATTCCATTCTTACCTTGGTGGATGTTCTAAATACCCAAACGACAAAACCCTTCCCGACTCGTCCTTGCAATTTCGTGATCTCCTTAAGGCAAAGGTAAACAGTAAGTATCTTATTCATTTCAAAACCAACTTCGATCTCATCAATGTTTCTTCCATGTCTTACAAATCAAAGGATTACTCTTGTTATTTTTGTTTCCATGATTAGGTTCGTAACTCATTTTAAATTTTTTTCGCTTTGATCTCATTTGGTAAATTTCAAAGGTATGTACTACCATAATGTGATGGAAGAACTAACTAATGAATGTACTATCATAACATGTTTATCTAGAAACCTCATCATTTAAGCTCACTATTTATTTGTAAATTATTGTTTTGATGGTAAATGTATAGTATCATTAAAATAGCCCAAAATTTAACCATCAAAATCGATTCTAACATTTTAAATATATGTATCACTCACATAAGTAGCAATTATACTACCATATAAATAATCAATATACTACCATAAGGTGGTAAATGAATGTACTAACATAACCCCTATATCCAAACACCTCACAATTTAATCTCACAATAATCTTTTAATTGATGTTCGATAAATATATAAAAAACTTAACAATTTTAGATACTCTGGCTCATTGTTCGCTTATTACTTATTGCTAACCATTATTACATATCATTTTAAGTAAGAAAATGACAAACTATTACGTGATTTTTTGCTGGTCGAAACATCAAGTTTGTAATTTTGGCTTGAATGTCAAATAAAGGTGTTATTATATGCTGGGTGGTCTATATACAAAGCTTATACATCTAAAGACGAAGCAATGGGAACATGGGTTCTATATCAACCATGATAGAAAAAACCTGATGGAGCTGTCATATCTTCTTCACTTACTCCCAAAAATGGACATGAAATGAAGCAATATATGAAAATTATGTTTCATTATTAGAATTTTCAGAGATTAATGTTTGTAATCACTGGCAAAGTATCAGAAAACATTTACTAAACACTCCATGAGCCAGGAACCAAACTTCAATTGTAAACATTATTTTGTCAGAATGAAATCGTAGTTTTACCTTCATATTATTGCTTGATATGAATATACCCACATTATATTAGTATGTAATAAATAACATTAAAGATGTATCACAAACTTGTTGAAATGTAGTACTGCTTGTACAAAATAGCTTATAAAGCAACTTTGGGCAAAAATTGTATAGAAATGGTAAAGCTAACATTTTTCTCATACATTAGTGTTTGAGAGAAAACCCTAGTCTTTTGATGCAAATGAAACGTTAGGGGGAGGTTAGGATATGAAACAGTATAAAAAATGAAGATACAAGGAAAAATGAAGAAAATGGCGCACTTAATGAAAACATATGCACTATTTGGACGACCTGTAGTGCACACGACAGAAAGGAGGAAAAGTGGTTAGGTGTTTTCTTGGTATCAGACGAAGTAACGGATGATGCTTGTGTCTAGAAACATTGTCTGTGTGACGCCCCAAAACCCGAGGGTCCTGTTGACAATATGTCAACCCGTAGAATTCCTGTGGATTTCGGGTGAATCGATACCACACTGTTGTATCTTTGCTTTCATCTAATCCATATTTTCATTAAAATCGTAGCCCCTTTATTCTGGAGCTCTACCCAACATACAACCTGTATAACCATAACCCATCCAAGGTCTCAACAAAAGTAGTAATGATCACACATGGTCCATCTCTCCATATCCCTAATATACAACTATATCATTAACCACTCCATGGACACCGAGTTACCTCTAAGACCACCTTAATACATCCATTTACTGATCCATTCATTCACATTTAAATCTAAAATATGAAAATAAAGCACTAATTACAACCCGTAAGAGTCCGATCATGTCCTCTTTATCATACTACACAATTCGAATTATTTAGACAATAGTCCCAAAAGAATTTAATTACAATTCAGACAAAATACTTTTACAAAAGCAATATCAAGGCCACACATCGCCTCCTTCATAATCACTGGGCTTTCTCGCTGAAGCATCGTTTCCTTCGTACATTCCTGCACTAAAGTAAACCCATCACGCAGCAAGGCCTGGCCAGAGAATAATTCCTACAAGGGCTAATACTCCCCACCTAATCGCACATGCAATGCCATTTCACACATTCAAGTAAACTGGCAAGATTCTACCAAATGTCTACATGCTATGGATGAGAATGTGACTCACTCGGTCCCATGTCTCGAGTCCTCACCGACTCCCTCACACATGCATATGCCATGTGAAAAACCAATATCGATGTTTCATCCAATGATCGAACCCATTGACAACCCCTCCAATATTTATTTAATCTCATCAAATTCGCAGCATGGTCACACTTCGTGTCTCACCCCAAGCTTCACACGCCTCCCGACACTTTCGCAAACTTTCATCGCTGGACAATGCATGTCTAACAAAGAATAAAATCAGGTCTTCACCTCGGGGATTTGCCCGATCTCGCTCTTCCCAAACACACACGTGATTTATTATTATTATCGTTTATTAATCTGCGAGCCTCAAATTCCTGACGTTGTCTCAATTTCTAAACTCACTACACATTCACCAAGAATGGTGAATAACCAATACCATGCACACACACCCGACTTGACGCGATGTCCCCGTGCATATGAAATGCAATCATTCCATTGCTCATTCATACCATGCTACATATATGATGAGTGTTATATCTTTAACATGCCTACTCATGCATAATTACCCATGCATCATTTGGACATTTATATCAAAAAGCATACAAATTCCAAATATATCATACAATTCATGCCATACGTATCAATGACAGCATACATTGACATCACAAGTCACTACTACTCGAGTAGCGACATCCATCGACCTCTGGTGGTGTGACAGAGACAGTGTAACATTAGCCTCTGATAAGCCATGTAATGGCCTTATTCATAAACACATCACAAACTGCAAACCATTAGAACCTGATTTGAATTCCACACAATTCGACCAAGTATATCACTCAGTTCAGCGATGATGTTGTCACGCCCCGATCATTCAGGCGGTGGCGAATGCGAACCGGTTGAGGTGCGAAACCATATCTTGGGGCTCCTTTATTTTATTTTTTATTTTTTTATTTGAACTTATATATCGGTGGTATCTGAGCAAATTTTTGTAATAACCGACAATCATTTACATTTACAAATGAACTACCATAGGAGTGGTATCCATTAAAAACTTATACACATATACTAAGTCCCATTCTCTTATACAAATACACATACATACATATCTAATAGCTTATCGGAGATCGCGGAGCAGTCGCGAGTGAGCACACTGTCTGAGATGCGTCACGGAAATTTGGTCTAGATGTCACATCCTCTTATCTCTTGAAGTACCTACGGATTGAACACGCGTCTTGGAAACTACGGCAGGTAAGAGGAGCATATAAACGATAGCGACCAATAACAATAATGTAGTCACTATCTTTTACATTTGCTATTACTTATGCATATAACGAAGCCTATTGTTATGTGACTTCCCCCTTTCATGTCATTATTATCTGCGTAGATTTTATCCTTTTTAGATTCCACTTATCATTTCCGCGGTCGTATCATCCATGTGTCATGTCTTTACAAGTTTCAATTCATATCTTCTACATGTATGGCATGTCGGATCATATTCAAAACAACTTATCATCTCTGTTGGCAAATCGAAACATATCAAAGTCATATCAATATTGTGGGTAAGAATCAAACTAATACCAATACATATTTAGACTCTTTATCACTATCACGGTAGAAGCCATTAATCAACTCCAGCTAGCAATTCGTTTCATGATGCGGGATGCGGTTGTATTTTGTTTGAATTATATTAAATTTTCATTTCAAAAGTGTCGCGACGAATCAAACTTGACCAGGTTAGGCGGATCAAGTGGGCTCGGTTTACTCAGGCATTTCAAATCAAAACATTTTTGCTTCGTTTTATTAAATTTTTATTTTCAAAGTGTCGCGACCGAATCCACGACATTTGCGTTAGGCGGATCAATTTGGGCAGGTTTACTCGAACATTTTCAATTATCTTCCCAAAACATTTTGTTTATGTTATTCCATTTTAAACTTTTTAATTACCCGAAAACACTTCTTTTCGGGCAATCCCATAACCACTTACAAATTCAAAAGACCCATAACATTCACACTTAATAACATTTACAAAATAATGCCTTTTATCCACATAAACTCATGCTATTCATTTTATGCTTCCATTTACATCATTTATCATATCACAACATGCATTTTCAATGCAATAAATTCAGTCACAATTCAATTTATGAGATTTAAGCATTCACATAAAATCCATTTACACTCGGCAATGTTGGTTTATATCACTTTGACTATTCAATTCACATTTTTGGCCAATTAGTTTAATGAATCCCGCCCCTTTTTATGTTCGGTAATGTGTCTGCACATTTTACAGTCGGTCTCCCATCATGACGGATCTTTGTTTGGTGCATCGGAAGCCACGTGGTATCACTTATTCGGTTCTCCCATCGCAGCGGGTGTCGTTTGGTGCATCCGACACATGGTATCGGTGTCGGTTCTCCGTCGCAGCGGATGTTGTTTGGTGCATCCCGGAGCCGCGTGGTATCACTTGACCGGTTCCCGTCATGGCCGGGTGTCGTTTGGTGCATCGGAGCCGCGTGGTATCAGTGTCGGTTCTCCGTCATGGCCGGATGTCGTTTGGTGCATCCGACCGTGGTATCGCTTATTCGGTCTCCGTCATGTCGGATGCCGTTTGGTACTACCCCGACACGTGGTATCGGTGTCGGTTCTCCCATCATGGCCCGGATGCCGTTTGGTCGCTGATCGCGTTTGGTGCATCATCGACCGTGGTATCAATTATTCGATTCTCCATCATGGATGTCGTTTAGTGCGTCAGGCCGCGTGGTATCGCAATCCGGTCTCCCGTCATGCGGGATGCCGTTTGGTGCACCCAGGTGCGTGGTATCACTTGTCGGTCTCCCATCATGCCGGATGTCATTTGGTGCACCCAGGCCACGTGGTATCAATTATTCGATTCTCCCGTCATGGCGGATGCGTTTGGTGCATCGGAAACACGTGGTATCGGTCGGTCTCCATCATCGCCGGGATCTGGGTTGGTGCACCACGAAGCCGTGGTATCAATTATTTGGTCTCCCATCATGCCGGGATCTTGTTTAGTGCACCCGACACGTGGTATCAATTAAATGTCATACGCGTCGCCCGAGCGGATCCGGGTTGGTGAATCCCACGAGTGGGACATTTCTTGATACCATCTGCATGCATCATGACGGATCTGGGTTGAGTACATCATAAGTGGGACATTGGATAAATTTGGGGTGCCTTACGTGACGGATGTCGTTTAGTTACATCTCGTCGGGCGGTTCATTCTTGAAATCCCATTCAATTCAAATTTCACGAGTTAGTTTAATGAATCCGTCTTTATTATTATTCCGCGTTCATTAGGTTTTCGAATATCACATTTCGATTTCATATTCACTCTCGTATTCACATTTATGATGGATTCCGTTTGATGAATCCCGTCCTTATTATCATTCACATTCATTCGGTTTTCAAATATCACATTTCAATTCCATATTCACTTTCGTATTATCTTTTCAAAGATATACTCAATCACATACTCATTCATGTGATCATTTATATATACTCATTCATATGCTCATTCACGTATACTCATTCATATACTTATTCACGTATACTCATTCATACCGCTCATTCATAAATTCATTTATGTATACTTATTCACGTATACTCATTCATACATTCATTCATAAATTCATTTACGTATACTTATTCACGTATACTCATTCATACACTCATTCATGTATACTCATTCATGTATACTCATTCATACACTCATTCACATATTCATTCATGTATACTCATTCATGTATACTCATTCATAAATTCATTTACGTATACTCATTCATGTATACTCATTCATAAATTCATTTACGTATACTCATTTATGTATACTCATTCATGTATACTTATTCATATATTCATTCCATTATGCTCATTCCACGTGTACTCCTTATCATTTATTTATCATTTACGGTTATATGTGATAATAATCATATATCGCTTAACCATTATGTGTTCACTTGACATATTGCCTCTCATGTTCACCAATCATGTTTCAATTTAGTTTTTCATTTTCATTTCCATAATCATTTCATGTTTCATGAACACATCTTACATTTTCATTTTCTACATTTTCCTTGTTTCATGCCTATTACATATGGCACTTCATATTCTTATGAAATATGATGTATGTGGAATCACCTCATTCATATATTCTTATTCCTCTATGAATCTACTTTACTTAGGAAGTGGAATCAATCCAATCGGATCATCCTAACTAAAGTTATGGCATTTTCATGCCAAACTAGTCGGTTTACCCGGATTACACTAGAACAGTTCGTATTACTAATTTTTCCGGGATCTTAACTTCATGTTTGACTCTAGGTCATTGTACTCTTTTAAATATAAGGTGCTAAGGGTTCTATTCCAACTGGAATCACCCAATTCGGAGCACCGAAACTCAAGTTACGTCCGAAACAGCGGTACTCTATGTTCAAGCTGGAACCAGAATTTGGCTTGCATGGCCCCACTTTGAGTGAATTTTTAGGCCATTTAGGATCAAATTTGGAATACCTATTCTTAAGTTTGGTTCTCCTTGAAGTATTTTACGTAGCCATGAATCACTCAAATCGGATAAGAAATGGCTTGAGTTATGGTAGAAATCTGGCGAGGTGGCGGGAAAGCATAACGAGTGTACCGGTACACCCCAAAGTGTCTTAGGTACACTTCGGCTGCAGTGGTGTACCGGTACACCCACATTCTGTGCCAGTACACCTTCGAATTTTGCCCCGGAATATTATTTTCTCCTCCTTTTTCCATATTTTGTTACTGATTCAATTCCATGCTTCATATACACCTCAAAACCACCATTTCATATTCATTTTGCCAACCTCTTTTCTATTAATTCCTCTTCAATGTATAACATTTAAAAATCTACCATGATTATCTCAAAATAACTCTAATATGGGTTATAACCCATACCTGAGAACCAAATACAAGGATTTGTTGGGGTTTGTTCTAACCCTGACTCTTTTGCACCTTGCAATTAATGTCAGTAGATCCCGACCTCGAGGAGGATTCCATGTTTTCTTTTACATTTGGGGTTTTACCCGCCTCCCATTAATCCTGGCCCAGGTTAGGATGAAATCTTATCAAACCACAGAAAGAAATCGGTGCAAAAACTCATGTTGGGATGAACTTTATCAAACCCTAGGTTTGGGGCAATCCATTAACGAGCAAACCCGAGGATCCATACTCAAGGTTAGTAGTTTCCATACACCTTAAGTGATTCCTCCTTCTTCCTCTTCTCTTCTTCCTCTTCCTCTTCTCTTCTTCTCTCTTTTCCTCTCTTCACGGTTTGCTCCTCCTCCCCCAAATGAGACCAAATTTTGGTCTTTAAATCATGGATTTATTAAGGCCATGTTTGGCCCTCCAAAAACCCATTTTTGGGTTAAATTTACTTTTGCAACTTAGTCCTTCAACTCTTGACTATTTGGCTCAATTCCCTTTTTATTGTATTTTGGCCTCCTAATCTTCTAGGAATTACACAACAATTCCTATTATTTCTTCTTTGGCCCCTTTTGGACAAATTACGATTTATTATTGTAGTTGTAACTTTGGTCTGCCGTTTCCATGTTTCGCATTTAACTCAAAGAAACATTCAAATTACACTTACAAAAAATACCTAAGCAATATGGCACAAATGGCATATTTTGGGGTGTGAATCTCACTGATCATTTCCAATTATGGCAATATCGGACACAAATCATTAAACGACCTAAGCTGTAGCGGTCGGAAAGCGAACCATAGCGCTTGAGTTATAGAGTCGATTTTTAGTGATTCAAAAAGTCTAACATCGAGTTCTTGAATAGAATACAAGTTGCTTGAAGGATGCTAGTCAAATTCTCTGCTTTTTTGCATAAAAACCAGTCCCAAAAACACGGGCGATGGATTACCGTTAAAGCAGGGCAACAGTAAGTCTAGGAAACGGACTATAACTGAGTTCCATAGGTCAATTTGGGTGATTCAAAGCCCAACATCGATTTCTAAGTTCGGATACAATTTCTTTGAGGATACTAAAATTAATTCTCCATTTTTTCTAAAAGTATTTGAAATTGGACATCATATTGGTCAAAGCAGGGCACTATTCAATAACCCATTAATTTGCCAAATAGCCCATAGATAAAATATCAACCAAACACAGCCTAGAATGGAAAATAGGCAAATTATGATACTACCTCTTAGAAGTAGAAAATCTAGAAGTCTGTGGACATTTCCTAAACCGTAACCTTTGTTTTAGAGCTCCTCGTTGAGATCTCAGACGAAAACTCCTGATTTAGATGTCCACGTGTTTCCCTCGACAAGTACTCCAACTTTAAGTCTTGGCTCGATGCGAGACGACCACTCGAGCTCCATAGATCTTAGAGAGAAGGTAGAGCCCCTTTTTCCCTCTCTCTCTCCTCTCCTCTCCTTCTCTCCGTTTTCCCCTTCTTTTCTCCCTTTTCCTTTCCTTTTTGTTTTCCTTTTTTTTTAACTTAAGCATTTTAAGTTAAGTTTGATGCTCACCTCTATGGTGCCACGTGTCAAGCGATCCTCGCTCAGATCCATTCCTACCCCGAAATAATTTATTTTTGTTTCGGTTCAAGTTCAATTTATTTTAAATGAACTTAACTCAAGTCATGTCCTGACTTCCGAGATTTTCGTAAAAATCTCATCCCTTGAGTCACTTGGAACTCATCACCTAGAAAATCGTAAAAATTCCAACTATCTCGGAATTCGACGAAAATTTTCTAAGATTTGATTGTAAGATGAATCAGCCAGGCGATCCAGTTTAAATGCGTCGAGATGCAGAGAATTTTCCAAGATTTCTTGAACCATTATGGCAATTTTTATTATTTTTGTCATTTTTCAGAAAAATTAAATTTTTCTCAGGTTTTACAATCTGGACAATCTTTCAAACGCCTGCTTGCCTTGTAATAAGCACTGATTTTGCATCTTATGGTGATACGGTGACTACTAATAGTAATCTACTTGACTACTTATGGTAGTACATTGACTACTTATTATAATACATATGTCTTTCCCTTGTTTCAAATTAATCCTGATAATATAATTTGATTTAAGATATTGACAGTTTGTTCACATAGAATTGGCTAAGTAATGTTTAAATAAATAAAAAAATAGAAATTTTGTTCACTCAACAATATGAAAGTAAAACTACAATTTCATTCAACCAAAATAATGTTTACAATTGAAGTTTATTGTTCCTACAAAATACATAGGTGTTGGTAAATGTTGTATAACACTTTGTCAATAACAATTACAAACATTAATGTTGTGAAGATTCCAATAATGAAATATATCATCACATTTTTGATATAATTTTCATATATTGCTTCTTTTCTTGTCCATGTTTTGGAGTGAGTGAAGAGGATATAATGGCTCCACCAGGTCTCTTCCATTGATTGATATAGAACCCATGCTCACATTACTTCATCTTTAGATGTATAAGCTTTGGATAGACCACCTTCATATAATAACTCCATTCGCTGACATTCAAGTCAAGAATCATAAACTCCGTGTTTCTAACCAACAAAGATCACGTAATAGTTTGTCATTTTGTTTACCTGAAATAGTATGTAATAATGGGTAGCAATACGTAATGGGCCAAGCAATAGACCGGTATCTAAAATTGTTAGGGCTTTTTTATATATTGTCAAACATCAATTAAAAATATTATTGTGGGATTAAATGGTGAGGTGTTTGGATATAAGGGTTATGGGAGTACATTCACTTCTTATGGTAGTACATTGATTATTTATGGTAGTACAATCGCTACTTATGGTAGTACAATCACTACTTATGGTAGTACATATGCTAAAAATGTGTTAGAATTGATTTTGATGGTTAAATTTTAGGCTATTTTAATCATACTATACATTTACTACCCAAACAACAATTTACAAATAAATAGTGGGCTTAAATTGATTATTTATGGAAGTACATTTGTTACTTATGGTGATACATTGATTATTTATGGAAGCTAATCGCTACTTATGATAGTACAATTGCTAAAAATGTGTTAGAATTGATTTTGATGGTTAAATTTTGGGCTATTTCAATCATACTATACATTAACCATCCAAACAACAAGTTACAAATAAATAGTGGGCTTAAATGGTGAGGTTTCTAGATAAACATGTTATGATAGTACATTCACTAATTAAAGTCATGCATTCACTTTTATGGTATTACATACATTGAAACTTCACCAAATGAGATCAAAACGAAAAAAAAAATTCAAAATGAGTCAATGGACCTAATCAAAAACAAAAATAATAACAGTAATCCTTTGATTTGCAAGACATGGAAGAACAACCCAATGTGTAACACCCCGACATATACCCTAGCAGTTTTCGGACATGTTTAGGGTATAATAAAAGTTAAAAAGGAATTTTCGGAAATTAAACTATAGACAGGAAGTGTGAGAGAAAAGAGATGGGATTAGTCATTTACCAGGATATGAGAGGCATAAATCAATAAGTTTATATGCCATTATGGAATTTGAAAAATATGAAATAGAAATTAGAAAGAATGGAAAGGACCTAAATGCAAAAATGAGAAAAGAATTTAAAAATGCAAAGGCCAAACATGGCCTTAACTAAAAAAAATGGGAAAGAAGGCAAATTGGCATAAGGCCAAACATGGCCTTATTACTAAGGCCAAAATATCTTTTGGTCTACAAAACAAGAGGAAGCTGAACGGATAGGAGAAGGGGGAGAAGAAGAAGGAGAAGAAGAAGGAAAAGAAGAAGGAGAAGAAGAAAGAGAAGAAGAAGGAAGAAGGAAGAGGAGTTCAAGGAAGATTCAAAGGTATGAAATCTAACATTTAGTATGGATTACTTGGATTTTCTTGTATGGATACATGTTTTGGGTTGTGGGTTGTAAGAAACCTAACCCTAGAATGAATTCTTGTATGGAATCAAGAGTATGGAATCCTCCCTTTGAGGTTGGATTCATGGTTTAATTGCAAAGTAATGGAGTTTGGGTTAGAATAAACCCTAACTAATCCTTGTGTTTGGTTTGTGTATGGGTTATGACCCATATTAGAGTTGTTTGGGAGTAATTCATGAAGGTTTTGAAGAAAGATCTCTGCTACAAGAAGAGATGATTTGAGTATAACGAGGAGGTTAAGATGAATATGAGTGGTTTTTGGAAGTGTGTGTTGATTATTGAGTTGGTGTGGAGTGGAAAAATATGGAAAAAGGGAAAACCACCATTTTTGGGGAAATTTCGAGGGTGAATGCGTGCTAAGCCAGTGGTACCGGTCTCTGAAAAAGTATTATCCACAATGCGATGCAGTTTTCCGGTACGGTGCTAATGTTCTATTTGGACAGTGTTAAGTATTTTGGCCATAACTTGGTCATTTCTTATCCGATTTGAGTGATTTAAGTTGCTGGTTAAACTAGACTTCAAGATAGGTACCTTCAAATTCTGACTCTATGTGGCCCATAAATTAACGAAATTGGAAATTTATGTTGGCCGATTTACGGTTGGGTTTGAACATAGAGTAGTCAGTTATTTAGGACATATCTTGAGTTTCGATTGCTCCGATTTGGGTGATTCAGTTGGAAAAGACCCTTAGCACCTTGACGAAGGAATACAAAGAACCGGTGTCGGATATGGGTTAAGACCCACGAAAATGAGTATTTCTTAAACTATTCTAGTGTAAAATGGGCAAAATGACTAGTTTGGCATGAAATGCCATAACTTGAGTTTGGATGATTCAATTGGAATGATTCGATTTCTAAATGCAAAATGGATTCGCGAGGAACAAAATGCATGAATGATGTGTGAATACATAGGCATCATACTATACAAGTATGTGAAATGCCATATGTAATAATGGCAAGAAAAATATGGAAATGCAATATGTATAGAATGTGTTCGCCAAGCATGAATATGATATGAAACACGAAAACAAATGCAAAAACATGAACATGAACATGAAAGCGATATATCGCCCAGACACAGAATGTGATTAAGATAGTTTATAGTTACGAAGGAGTATATGATAGTATGACTACCTGGGGCCAGAAGAATGAATGAGTGGACGTTACGTCGGTGCGGCATACCGCTGATGCTCGACCGCTTCTATTCATTGGGCGAGGCCGTTCGTTCGGTGCTTGAACTCTGCTAGTGCTCGAGCATACGTGCATTAGCGGGCGAAGTTTTGATCGGTGCCGACCTCCCTTTTAGGTGCTCTGGCCCCCTCGATCTTGTATTTTAACCGAATTTTTTTATATTGTGTTGTGTCACTACTCATTTCTTATGATTAGTGCAGGTAGTGGCTCAGTTATATGGTAGATTTTGAATAAAGAATAAAGTAAAGAAATGAATATAGTAAAATCTGAAAGTACCTAGTTTTCCTACGTATCATTCTATAGTACCTCTGGTACTTTTGTAAATAAAATCACGTAGTACCTACGGGTACTTCCATATCGGTAATATAAGTATAACTTCTATAATATAAGTATAAGTCCAGTAGTACCTATGGGTACCTCTGTATAATGAATCTGTGTATGAACCTACGGGTACCTTTGCATAAGAATAAGTCCCGTAATATAGGCATAAGATCTGTAATACAAGTATAAGATTTGTAAGACAAGTATATGCTCCGTAATACAAGTATAAGATCCGAAATACAAGATAAGTTCTGTAATACAATTATAAGATCCGAAATATAAGAATAAGTTATGTAATACAAGTATAGATCAGGGAAATCTGAATAAGTTACGTAATACAGAAGTATAAGATCCGAAATACAAGAATAAGCTCCGTAATACAAGTATAAGATCCGTAAGACAAGGATATGCTCCGAAGTACAAGTATAAGTTTTGTAGTACCTACGACTACCTCGGTATAGGCTCTATTCTCCTACGGGAGATGTAAGAATTCTGTTAAAAGGCATATGGTACAAGTAGATAGAATTATGTAAATGACATGAATAGGAACACGACCTGAAACCCGAGAAAGTCATAAAACCTTCTGAAGATGAATCGATTCATGACATGAATATGTCTAAGTCTGAATAATACTTATGATATAAGCCAGATAATCTGTTTGTTTTTTTATATGTTCTGAAATCTGTATGAACCCGGTATATGTATCTGTTCTGCGTCATATTACTCTTATGGACTAATGTAAAATTATCTACGATATGTATAATAATATAAATGATTGACCTGTATGTGTTGATATAGGCTCACTAACACAATTCAGGGTTTCATTGTATGTGTATAGTTACTCTGTGAATATGATCTGACCTGTCATACATGTAGAAGATATGAATTACAACCTGTAAAAGACATGACACATGGAAGTAATACGAACATGATAATGATATGGAATCTGATAAGGATAAAACCTACATGTGTAATATGATATAGATTTAGAAATTAGTATGAATAGTTTCGATTATGTACTTGAGGAAAAGAAAATGTAAAAATATTGTGGCCAGAGTTGTTATTAGTCGTCCTATTTATATGTTCCCCACTAAGCATAAAAAACATGCAGTTCAATCAGTGTAGGTATTGAAGGCAAGAGGACGGGGCATTCTACACTATAGCGATCGCAGGTCATCTCGAGAGATAGGTGCTCATCAACACTTTGCAGCGATCTGATCATTTGTATTGAACATGTACATGTATAAGTATTTGTATGGTAAATGGGACTTAGTATATGTGTAAACATTTTTGATGGACACCATTAGGTGGTAGTTCTTTGTCACAGCCAAATGTTTTTACGTTATTACATAAATTGTTTGTATACCCACGGTGAGTTCAGCTCACGAGAATGAGCAGGTCAATGAGAGTGCAGGTATAGTCGCACCGGACGGGATTCGGATCATATTAAGATTGAGATAGGAATCGGGAGTGTGACCTGTGAATGAAGTTGGTTTGAAATGGGCCAGATACTTACTGTTTGCCTTTTCCTTAGGGGGATCGCAAAATCACAGGGCAGTGAGTCGGTGGGGTTTAGTCGTTGGGTATTCAGAACATCCACCAAATATAAGATTCTAGAGGAAGGAGAAGAGAAAAGAATTGGAAGGAAGAGTGTATTGAGAGAAAAGAACTGATGCGGGGAAGGAAGAGGATGAGAAGGCCCGAACTGTTTTTTCTTTTAAAAAAAATATATTCCATTGGATTAATGAAGGCATTTCTGTGCAAATCATAAATATTTTTCGATGGTAGCATGAACCATGGTTATGCAATACTTAGTGATGTATTGCAATATTTATAAATTAGTGGCATGATACATACTTTTCCCCTGAAACTTGATAAGACACAAAAAGTGCTAGAACCCTTCACAGGGATCACATTGCCAAAAAATTCATCCACATATGCAAGAAACATTATGTGTGTTTTAGAGTTAAACACTATTAGTGCAAGCGTGGCATAATTATGATTTTGATGCTAACTAACCACCACTTCTTATTCATTTTGATGTCTAACCCCCTATATTTGTGTATTTTGTAGAAACGAAGAAAACGCGAAAAACAAGCAATTTAGGCAAGAATTGTGAAAGTTATGCAAGGAAGAAGTTGTGGTCGCGACCACAATTCAATGACAGAAGAAAACTGCGCAACAGAGATGCAGCGTGGTCGCAACCACAGCCAAATCTATAACAACCATAGCGAAATTTAGAGAAGAGGCTCTCTTGTATGGTTTCTTCTCCTTGAAGTTTTGTTCCATTTTTAGGTTAGGTTTTCTTTAGATTTGTAAGATTTAGGTTTTATTTGTGAAGACTTTGGTTTGTAATTGATTATTGTTGTGAACTTGTGGAGTGTATATTTCGGCTTGGAGCTTGGGATTGAAGATATTTGCAACTTAACATCTGCACAGTAGCATATCTTTTTCTCCTTCGTGTGTTCTGTTTGTGTTGGTGGTGCGCATGAATTTGTGGGTTTGATGGGTGAAATGTTACACTAAGCATTTCATAAGGTTGAGTTATCAGTTGATGTTAGATTCATTTGTCAGTTTGGTTTGATGTTTTTATGCTTGATTTGTTCTGTTGGTGTTAATACTTGGATTATTATGGTTTGAGTTAATTGATACAGAGAAGATCAAATCTTCAATCCACAAAGTATCCTTGGTGACACTTGGATTAGCCAAAATCTGGGTTTTATTCTCTTAAGGCGAGTGAATCAGTGAAGTTGGGATTCGAATTAGCAATTGAAAGTCTTAGGGAATTATAAATGTCTAGTACTAAGCGGATTTCACTAGGAGGTGACACTAAATATATTAAGTGACGATTGCAATGACGTAATTGTGGTCAATCCGAACTTAGTTCGGATAGCTCTATTGCAAGGACATAACTATGATCAATAAAGTTCCCGAGGAAAAATGTCTTTGAAAAGTATTGCTCTATCAACCTAGAATAACGTAACTGTGAATAGGTGGATAGTGCAAGAAAATACAAGGAGGAACACGAAAGTGAGATCCTTGTACCTTATCCTCGGACAATTCAAGTTGCAATTCATTCATCAGGCCTTATCTAAATGAATCATTTGACCTCAATGATGATAGCCAACATATCCCTCTATAAGTAGTTTTCCCTAGTTTAGTCAAGTTTGTCCGGTTTTCACAAATCAGTATTTTGGTTTAGTTTTGTTTTAGTATTTGGCAAAATCACCAAATCATTAGTCACTCAATAAGTGAGCGACTTTAATAATAAATTGTAATCCTCACTAAAACCACACCTTCCTCATGGAATCAATACTTGGTTTTAAAAAAAAGCCACTATTATTTGTGCTACCCGTGCACTTGCGGTTAGCAACAAAGACCAAAACAAAAACACTCAAAACAAAACCATTCCAGAAACAAAATCAAATTCAAACTCAAATTAAAAAATCAAAAACAAAAGAAAACCTATAGTTAGGGCTTTGATCATGCCGGCTCTTCGGCCACTAAAACTCTGAAAACCTCTTCGACAATGCGAGGATTGTAGTTCATGCCTCCGTCCATGGTTGAGTTATGTGGAGTAAGATGAAACAACTGTGCTTCGTGGAGTTAATGGAGGAGAAAGGATAGATATGGAATTTTGGAATTTTTCATGGGGCATTTATGAATATTTGAGAGCTTGAGGAAGAGAAAAAGAAGTAAAATGAAAATAAAAAAGAAAGAGAATGCAGAGTGAGAGAAGTGAAGAAGGGGACATATTTGAATCATTAGCGGATTAATTATATTTGAGATAACGATGCTCAGTCAGAAATCGAAATGGAGCAAAGTAGAAATGCTAATGAAAAAAAGAAATAGATATGAAAAATAAAAGAGAGAAGACAAATAAGTTTATTAAGTAACTAATTAATGAAAAATAATTTAAAAACATGTTTGTTTATCTACAAAACAACTGCAGTCAATAAACCAATGATAAATAAAAATAAATATTTTCAATTTATAGAACGAAATCAATCACTAATATGTTGTTTTTACCAACAAAATTGTGTCGATAGGTAAACTTCAAATTCTTGTAGTATTATATAGGTAAGTTGTCGCTAATATATTATTTCTGTTGAATAGTTTTGTAAATAAGTTGCGCCAAAATTAACAACGTATTTACTAACTAAATAGAGATTTTAAAGTGATTTTAGTAGGTAAATTGTAGGTAAGTCCATGGTACTATCTTACTTTGAAAGTGGTGTTGTATTTACCAACTAAATAGTTTATAGGTAAATATTCTGCTTGACGAAAATGTTCTTAAATTGCTTGATAATATGGATTTTTGGATTAGGTGAATTAGATTGCACGGCCGGGTGCGGCATGAGCCTACTTAGATTTGACACTTATAAATATGTTATTTATTTTAGGGTTTTGGGGCTCACATAAGGTGGTAATCACTTTAAACTTTACTTGTTTAGAATAGTAGATTTTTCACCTCATTTGTCCGTGATTTTTCCTTATTTAAGGTTTTTTATTTACATTTATGTGTTCATCTTTAACTTTCTTGTTGCCCATTCTTGTTTTCTTGTTTTAACACTTGGAATGACAGTCACTTATAAGCCTTTGGGCTGCAGCACCTTTGCCCTAAATACTTGAAGTGTAATCGTCATTTGAGAGCATGCAGAGCATTTTTGCTACCCCACTCACTCAAGTTATGTTGGTTGTGTCGTATAATAGTATATTTGAGACTCCCCTGACCGACACACAGTGTCGAGGCGAGTGTCTTATTTTATTTTTATTTTTTTTAACATTTCACTTATAAAAACGTTCGATTCATTATCTTTATTAAACGTTTAACCCAAATATATTATAGCGGTAATTACAAAAATATATTCAAATTCCATAAATGAGAGTGTTCGAAACGCCTCTGAACTTTGCATTGTTTACAAAACAAAGACATATACAAAATATACCAAAAAGGTCCTCAGTGGGCACCTAGTGTTGCGTTTACCTTTATTGTTGATGCGGATTGTCCTGGCTTCTATTTCCTACTTCTGTACTTACACGGATGAAACACGTACTAAACTTCTGACTCGATTAAGAATATCTTTTGTAGACCGACCTAATAAGATCATCACACTTTAGACACATACATATATATCTAACATATCATATATTTATACACATGCTTATACATATTTCATACTTATTTATCATATCATATTTCATTTTTTATCATCGTTCATATACATTTTGTGTCATTTTACACTTTGCTTATTGTTCTTGTCACAGTGTATTTGTCATCACATAATAGTGTTATGCTTCTCATATCATGTCATTTATCATATTCAAATCATTTGCATATTCTTGTCATTTGTTTTTATGTTTCATGTCTGCATATACCTTAAAAGTGGATACGGGAAATTATAAGGACCCGAAGGTGCTGTTATCATTGTACGAGACAATGAACTATAAGGGCTCGAAGGGGTTGTTATCGTTGTCGTCTTAACCGCACGAATTAAACTATGAAGTTATTTCAATTTTGAGTATAAGAAAAGTAAATTTGCATTTTTTGGAAATTTAAAGGCTAAGTAAGAAAAATGATAAAAACCTGAGATTTATCTAAGAGTTAAGGGTAAATTAGTAATTTTCCAATTTAAGGACCCAAGTGGCATAAGATGAAAGATTATACCCTAAATTGGAAATAAGATAAGTTAAAATTTGCAAATAGAAGAGAATAAAATGACATAAATGCAAAAAAGAAGAAATTAAACCCAAAAATAGGGTTAGCCAAACATGGCCTTAACATTAAAAAGGTGAATAAGATCAAAATACCTCATTTTTGGCTTATTTTGGTGAGGGCTTACGGTTTGAAGAGAGAAAGAGAGAAGATAAGAAGAGAAGAAGAAGAAGGAAGAAAAAAGAAGGAAAATAAGGAGAAATTTAGGTAAGGAAACTATAGTAAGGATGCTAGTTTGGAAGTTTAGATACTTTTATGGAACTCTTGTTTAGAACCTTGGCTTGGGATTGTTTGGAAATACTTGTTTAAGTTGGGTTAGGAAAACCCTAAATTTTCAATACGTGTGTTTTTGGTTGGTTTAAGTTAGTTTTATAGTTTTGTTTAGAAATTGTGTGTTTTGGTTGAAAGAGTTCCAACGAAAATGTGGCGGTCATTATGTTCTTGCCGACACCCCCTGCGCCGTAGGAATCAACAGGCTTAGAGGCTCTACCTGGCGGAGACACCGCCCCTTCCCTAAAGCGAACCCAGAGTCGAGTTTTCTAAAAACTCTGGTCATGGGCATAGCATGCTCAGCTGAAACACACATGGGATACATTTTTAGTTCTCTCTTGATTAATTCCCAACAATTATGTTGGGATTAGAATGATAAAACAAGTTAAAAAATACATATATTTCTATGCCCAAGGCCAGAATATTGAATGAATAGGCATCTCTGATCAGTACTTCGATACTCATGTTAGTGCTACAACACTTACGTACATGGGCGGGCACGTGCAATTAGTGTTTGACTAGCTGGCATTAGTCTTCTGACACGCGCTTTTTATTTAGTGGCGGGCGCGATCCTCACGGTCGGTCGCCGGCACTCCACCGCTAATCTTCATGGCTTTTGGCTGTCGAACCACGTCCTCTGTCAATGTTTGGCATCTTTTATTAACTCATGGCATTTGATACGATGGGGAGACACGTCTACTATTGATATCGTATGTACGCCAGAACACTTATTGTATTGTGTCATTACTCATTCGGTATTAGAAGTCTATGCGAGGCAAATACTTATATGTTGTATACGAATAATGGATACATTGATCGTAATGGGAATTTTAATGATGAATAAGAGTAAGCATAAGAAATCAGTATGTTACATTGATGTGTACCCTCGGGTACTCTATATATGATATATATTACGAACTTCTACGGAGATATGAAAGTTAAAGTTACAAAATTATGTACATGGCTTCATTATAGAATTTTGTATCGTAAACTATGACATATGTTTATGATATATGTATTTTGTAAATGGACACTTTAAAGTGAATTTATATCTATTTCCAGCTCAGCTATAGAAACCTTGCGGGTGTTTCATGCGTGTGAGTGCAGAAGAGGACATCGAGTGGCATTCGCATCAGCGAGAGCCAACACATGCATAAGTCCACACATGATGTAGGTTTGAATTTGATTTTGTAATGTAAATGTAAAAGTTTGGTAATAGTGAAAGTTATTTATGTCTGAGTAAATGGGGCTCAGAATATGTATAAGATAGTTAACCACCACTACGGTGGTGGTAATTAAAGACCTATTTCCTTATGGATTTGTTTATTGAAATGGGCCCACCAATGTCTAAAAAGCATGTGGGGGCTGGAGTCACAATGCTTCGCACCCCTTATGCCATGGAGGTAGGGGCATGGCGATCTGAAACAATGAACTATAAGGGCCCGAAGGCGCTGTTATCATTATACGAGACAATGACCTCTATAAGGACCCAAAGGTAATGACTGCCTTGAGGCCAACAGCGTCCCGAGTATCTTTGCGAGACTTTTATCCACACAATAGGCATGCCGTCTATCTCCTACCAAGTTCTAAACGGACAATTCATTTTTTTCATTTCCTTTATATCTCATATCCTCGAATAACTAGTGTTATTCGGTAATCATATGTGATATTTACGATCATTTACTCTTATCTTTACATTTTCATGTATTTCCTTATACTATCAAATATTTTTTTTACAGAGTAGGCTCCCCCAGACAAATTTTACGGGTCAATGGGGTCGGAGATTTGAAGACACTATTTAGGAGATTTGTTATCCTAGAGTACAGTTTCTGAAATTTTGAATGCGCTCAATTTGGATGAGTGGCGATTATGGCCTAAACAGCGAGGACCACTCAAATGTCAAAGCATGTAAAGCGGAACCGGCTATGTCCTTTGACATAGCTCCCCTTTGTGAATTTCTAAGTGCAATGGGGTCCCGAATTTGCCTCCTGAGCTTGAACTTTCTAGGAGATTTATTCTCCTAGAGTCTAGGCCCACCTGAAATTTTGAATCACTCAATTTGGATAGTGATGGGCTGGCTGCTGCGAGAAACAAAAACATAGGTTTTAAAATAAAAGGACAACATCTCCCTAAACTATTATTTTATACTCTGAGAATTTTTCTTAATTGAGGGCCATAATATTAAGCAATGATAAAACAACTTAGAGCAACCCCCAAAACTGAACTAAACCAATCAACTTCATTGTTGGAGGTAGGAGGAATTCTTTGACCAACAAATAGGAAAAACGAACCTAAGCGCGAATTCCATGAATATCCATACAAATCCTTACATGAGAAGGGTCAAACTAGTATCCATACATAAAGGCTTCCGCCTTCTTCTTCCTCTTCTTAATTACCTCTTCTTCTTCTTCTTCTTCTTCTTTTCTTCTCCTTTTCTCCTTTTTCTCTCTCAAGCGTGACCCTGGCTTCAGATGGGACAATTGCCCAAATTGTAAGACCAAATGTGGTCTTATCCACTTACATGGCTAAGGCCATGTTTGGCAAATAGCTTTTATGATTTATTACCCATTTTTGCATTTAAGTCCTCTATTCCCTTTCATTTACACATTCTTTTCTCACATATTCTAATTGGGCATATAGTCTTATGATCTTATGACATTTGGGTCCTTAGTTGATAAATTACTAATTTACCCTTGACCCTTAGATAAATTTCGGGTTTTGCTTATTTTATTTTTAGCATTATTATTCCCGAAAACTTTAACTTTTAACTTGTATTACAACCTCAATATGTTATAAAACTGTCATGGTATAATTTGGGGTGTTACAACTCTCTTCCTCTTAAAGAGGAATTTAAGTCCCCAATTATTATGCGGAGTGGTGAGAGTGGCGGGATAATATGCTCTTCACAGCGTTAGCTTTGTTGACCAGCCTTTTGCCATGGTGTTGCGGACCACTTTCACCCAGGGTACTTGCTTGTTAAAGTAGCTTGTTTCACCTCTCGAGCCATAATAGCCTTTAGCTCTTTCTTCATATGAAAAATGCACTTTTGTGCTTGTACGACATCTTTGGTAGTATGTGCGACCCATCAGAGCGGTATCTCCGAAGCATCGACACATGAAACACATTATGCAGTTTGGTTAACTCCGGAGGGAGTGTCAAACGATAAGCCACTAGGCCAATTCTTTCCAAAATCTCATATGGCCCTATGAACCTCGGACTCAACTTACCTTCTTACCGCTAGGTAGAATTTTCCTCCTGCGATGCTTTTGAAGACCACATCTCTGACTTCATATTCAATATCTCTCCTATTTAGATCGGCATATGAATTTTGTCAATCATTAGCCGCCTTTAACTTTTGCCGAATAATTTATACTTTCTCTTCTGTATCTTTTACTATGTCTAGACCAATCACCTTATGCTCATTCAACTCTGTCCAACATGCCAGAGTTCTACATCTCCGACCTTATAAAGTTTCATATGGTGCCATGCCAATACTTGCTTGATAACTATTGTTATAGGTAAATTCCATCAATGGAATATACCCATCCCAACTTCGGGAAATTCCGCTGACCTGACCTTGAGCGTGTCTTCGGTACTTCATCCCGATCTCTTTGGTTGTCCCATGCATGCCGGATGGAATGTTGTCTTGAGATCAGCCTAGTAAGGTTATTTGTGGTTCCTTTTAGAACCCTAATGTAAAATGCAAATCTCTATCAGACACAATGAACAACGATACACCTTTACAGTACGTACAATCTCTTCACGTGGCTCGGCTAGTCGATCCCATAGAATAGTCCATCTGTGGAGTATAAAATGGGCCGACTTTGTGAGCTTATCAGCAATCACCCCAGACAAAGTCAGCATGTTTCTATTGTGTGAGGGAAAACTTGACACAAAATCCATGGTAATGTTATCACTTCCATTGAGGAATTGGAAGAGTTCCAGCGAGCCGGTTGGAACTTGGTGTTCGACTTTGACTTAGCGACCGTCGAACCTTAGACACGTACTCTGTCACATCTCTTTTCATTCCTTTCTACCAATAATGTTGTTTCAAATCCTGGTAAATATCGTATTATGAGCTTCAAATAGCAACTTTTTCTTTAGCTCTTTATCATCGCGCATAATGCGATGCGGAAATACAAACTTCCGACATTTCGCGAAAATTCGATCTTATCACCATCTCTGACCATCTATACCTTTTTTTGTAACTCTACATCATTTTTTCTGTGTACTTATCATCGTTTGCTTTAAAATAGGTTGCGTTGTTAGTTGAGCTAATATAGCTCCATCATCTGCTAGTCTCCATTCATTGTGTTCAAGTGACATCGCTACCACTGTCTTTCTGCTTAAAGCATATGCTACCACATTAGTTTTTCCGAGGTGGTAATCTATTATACAGTCATAATCTTTTAATAACTCTAACCACCTCCGTTGTCTCAAATTTAATTCTTTACAGTGTGGTGCCCAGAATCTTGTGATCTATATAAATTCTACACACTTTTCCCCATATAAGTGGTTCGCCATATTTTAGAAGCGGAGCACTCACGCGAGGCTTGACTCTAGGTCGTAGGTGGCATAATTTTGTTCATGTGGCTTCAACTGCCTGGATGCATAAGCTACTACTTTCCCATCTTGCATTAACACACATCCTGAGCGATGCACGAAACATCATTGTATGGGATTTTCCTCTTTCAGGGTAGGCTACGTCGATGCGGTGCTTGACTAGTATTTCTTTTATTTGCAATGATACAGCGTTTATGCATGCACTCCGACTTTACCCGATGTTTTAAAAACCGGATCGGTGGCGAGCTGGAAAAGTTCACGGAGTTCCTGATTCCTTTAGTCGGGCCAAATTGGTCGAGCAGCAGATGGCCGTGTACGTAATAAATATATTATTTATATTTTATTTAAATTTTAAAATATATAATTAATATTTAAGATATTATTTATTACTTTTATATAAATAAAGTATTTTAAAAATATGTATAATATTTATATATGAAAACATATTAAAAATGGAAGAAACTTATTTATATAAATATATATACTTAATTAGTAGTAAGATATAATTTTGTTAATATCTAGAATAATCACAATGGCAGCATAATGGTAGAGTGGTTCCCTATTAACTTCCTCTTCCCATATTTGAATCAATGATCATTCATTATTTAATTGAATTTTTTTTAGTTATAAGCCTTTTAACCCTATAAGCTTTCTAATACTAAGCAAAACGACGTAGTTTCGAAGTAAAAAGCATCAAAACGACGTTGTTTTAACTTGAAAAGCAAAAAGCAAAAAAATTGTAGGTGAAGCTGGCGATTCCGCGGTCAGAAGCCGCCGGTTCGGGAAGTTCAAAGCGGTTCAATCATAAAAGCGGTTTTTTATAGTGAGCGAACCCGATTTAGCTCGGTCGGCCGGTCTGGCCGTCCGGCCGACGATCAGGTCGGTTTTTTTTAAATCATGGGACTTTACTCCTTTCCTAAGTAATTTGGTAAGCGGAGAAGCTATGACAGAGAATCTTTTCACGGATCTTATATGTCATGCTAGGCCCAAAGAAACTTCTCACCTCGGTTACATTTCGAGGCGGTTCCCAATTTACAATGACCTCAATCTTTATAGGGTCCACTCTTATACCCTCAACTGACACAATATGACCTAGGACATAAACTTTCTTTAGCCAAAAGTCACATTTGCTAAGTTTAGCATATAACTTCTTCTCTCTTAACGTCTCCATGACTATTCTCAAATGTTGTTCATGTTCCTGTGCATCCTTAGAATACACCAGGATGTCATCGATAAAGACCACAACAAATTGATCCACATAGGGTCGGAATACCCTATTCATTAAATCCATGAATGTTGTCGGTGCATTAGTAAACCCAAATGGCATTACCAAAAACTCGTAATGGTCATATCGAGTTCTAAATGCATTCTTCGGCACATCGACATCTTTCACTCTTAGTTGATAATACCTTGATCGCAGCTTTATCTTCGAAAAGACACCCGCTCCCTTTAACTAATCAAAAAGATCTTCGATTCTCGACAATGAATTTTGTTTTTCCTTTGTCACCTTATTGATTTTCCGATAATCAATGCACATCCATAGAGTGTCATCTTTCTTTTTCACGAATAAAACAGGTGCACCCCAAGGCGAAACACTGAGTCGGATAAATCATTTATCCATAAGCTCTTGTAATTGACTCTTTAACTCTTTCAACTCCGTTGGACTCTCATCTGTATGGTCTTACTAGACATAGGGGTTGTTCTGTTACAATCTACATGGATTAAGTCCACCTCCCTCTCAAGGGAATCTGGTAACTCTTCGGGGGAATACATCACAAAAATTCCCTTACTACTGGAATCTTTTCCACATCAACTTGACCTCTCTTAGAGTCAAGTATCAAGGCCAACAATATCTCACAGCCTTTCCTCATAAGTCTTCTAGCTTGCATAGCTGAGATCACGTTGGACATTGCCCCTAATCTAATGCCCTGTACTATCACCTCATACTGGTCAGAGCATCTCAACACTACTATCTTTTAACCACAATCAACAATGGCTTTGTGTTTGAAACTGACGATCCATTCACACAGAATCGAGTGAGCTCTCGGAATGGTAAGGTTATCAAATTAGCGAGAAACTCTCTTGCTTGAATAACAATGGGGCAGTTCCTATATATGCTATTCACGCTAACACTGCCCCAATGGACTGATCACATGCATGGCATATGCCAACTGTTCCACTTCTAATATCTTATCAAATACATGTTCAATGCATACATACGAATGAATGGATCCAAGATCAATCAATGAATGCATCTCAATATCATAAAGAGAAAATATACCAGCTATAACCTCAGGAGCATCCTAATCCTCACGAGCCTTTATAGCATATGCTCGTGCTGGTGCTATAGGTATAGGACGATCCACTGTCTCAGAGATCGTGCCTCCTCTTCCTCGATGCTGAAGCGGGCCACTTCGACCCCTACCTTGATCTCTCGTTGAAGGTAGGGTAACTGATTTTCCTCTGCCACTTTCTTACAAACTTCTATTATCCTTTGACTCTTTGAGACATTGTGCTATCAAATGATCAGTGCTTCCACACAAGAAACACCCTCTTGTCAATAACAAGCAAACACCCCGAATACCCTACATAATGATGAGGGCACTGCGGGATTTCTCCCCATCCATTTGAAACACCTCTGCGGAACTAGGTGCGGTGGACCTTGTCTTCTACCTCTCGTAGCTGAACTGTATTCTGATTGAGCTGGAGACTCCCTAGCTCTTTTCCCTGAGGGGGACGAAGCTCCTCTAGAAAACTTATTCTTCTAAGATCTTTCTTTGCTGCTTGTTTCAAGTCTCTCTACTTTCAATGTAGCTTGGCCTAACTGATAGAAATTCACTTATTGGAGAGAAGTCATAGGTGCCAAATATCTCTTGATGGAATCATGCAATCCATCCTCAAATTGGCTACACCGAAATGCCTCGGTGAGGACCAATTTTGGTGCATACTTCTTCGAGATGGCCGATTTCTTTCTCATATTCGGCCAGGTAAGTTCCTTTGGCTAAATTCGGGGAGCTGTTTCCACTTCGGACTCCTATACATCTCGATAGCATTACTTTCCTTGAACTCTTGGACAAGAACTGCAAGTCATGGGATTTGGAATCCTTAGACCTGACACTAGCGCGATCATATCGCCATTTACTGCTGATAGTGAGGCGCCCGCGATACTCACGATCGGAGGGCATCTAACTTCCTCTAATATTCTTTGTAACTTTTCTAACCAGAATTCCGCTTTATTGGACTCTTCCATGTTTGTCCCATGGAATTCCTCAGCCCTATGTCTTCTTACCATGTCTATTAGGGCTTTCAGAGCTATCAATCTTTCCAATACCGAGTCATGTCCTGAGATATCCTCAAAAAAGCTTCATTTGGCTCAGCAGGGGCGTGACTCGCTTTTGACATATTGAAGGGTTGAGCGGGTAATCACGATCTCACAGGGTTAACACTCGAATTGTTTCTTGGTGAGATTTGGAGGGCGATGCATTTATATAGAACAAAAGGACATCACATCGAATTGACACATTTACTAAACACATGGCACACCGATCTTATGCTACATCTAGAATCGCCTAAACCTAGGCTTTTCGAAGAACGCCTAAACCTAAGCTCGATACTAGCGAAGCCCACAACCGGCCTCGGTGTCGGCGAGGTGTCTTATTTTTATTTTTATTTTCCAATTTACTATAAACTTGTTCATTCATATCTTGTTAAGCATTTGACTTAAAATATATTCTATAGCGACAGTTACAAAATATATTCAAACTCCATAAATGGGAGTATTCAACATATAAAAACTTTACATTGTTTACAAAAACAAAGACATATACAAAATAGACCAAAAAGGTCCTCAGTGGGCACCTAGTGTTGCGTTGACCTTGATTGTTGATGCAGATTGTCCTGACTTCTATTTCCTTCTTTTGTACCTACAAGGATGAAACACCCGTGCTAAGCTTATAGCTTAATGGGAATAATACTCGTGGACGACCCTAATAAGGATCATCACTAACATATCATATACTTATACACATGCTTATACGTATTTCATACATATCATTTACATGCTTATAAGTATCTCACACTTATCATATCATATTTCATTTTATCGCCGTTCATATACATTTTGTATCATTTACACTTTGCTTCTTATTCTTGTCACAGTGTACTTGTCATCACATAGCAGTGTTATGCTTCTCATATCATTTCATATCATGTCATTTATCATATTCAAATCATTTGCATATTCTTGTCGGTTGTTTTATGTTTCATGCATCGTATACCTTAGAAAGTGGATACGAAACTAGAACTTCGAAGGTGTACGTATCATTGTACGAGACAATGAACTATAAGGCCCCGAAGGGGCCATTATCATTGTACGAGACAATGACTTCTATAAGGACTCAAAGGTCTTTATGTGACCCTAATAGAGATTCGGCCCAGTTAATTATCTTTGCGGGCTTTTATCGCAATAGGCATGCTCATCTATCCCCCTTCCAAGTTCTAAGCAAACAATCCATTTTATTTCATTTTCAGTACATATCTCATATCCTCGAATAACTATTGTTATCTAGTAATCATATGCAATATTTACGATCATTTACTCTTATCTTTGCATTTCGTATATTTACGTATACTATCGGAATATTTACTTCTGAATAGAGTTACTTTTAGACAAATTTTAAGGTCGATGGGGTCGAATTTGAAGACACCTATTCGAGGAGATTTGTTATCCTAAGTCTAATTTACCGGAATTTTTATGAATCACTCTCAATTTGGATGAGTGAGGACCAAGTTATGGCCTAAACTGACCGGGGACCAACTCTAATGTCGAGACAAAACCGGCTATGTCATGTGCAACATAGCTCCCTTTAGCTGAATTTAAAGGTCACGATGGGGTCGAATTTGCATACACTATTTCAATGAGATTTGTTCTCCTAGAATTCTTGTTTACGTATAATTTTGAATCACTCAATTTGGATGAGTGATAGCCAAGTTATGGCCTAAACAACCAGGACCACTCTAATGTTAAGCAAAGACGGCTATGTCATCTGACACTTAGCTCCCTTGCAACAATTTACGGGTTGATAGGGTCGAATTTGCATACACCTATTTCAAGAAATTTGTTCTTCTAGAAGTCTAGTTTACCTAGAATTTTGAATCACTTAATTTGGATGAGTGATGACCAAATTATGGTCAAAACAAAAACATGGGTTTTAAAAAAAAAAAAGCTTGAGACAGCATCTCTAAACCCATCATTTATATCTGAATTTTTCCTCCATTGAAGACTACAACCATATAACAACCCAGAAAGCCCCAATTGAACTAATTCAATCAACTTCATTGTTGGAGGTAAGAGAATTCTAACCAGCAAATAGGAAAAGCCCCAAACCTAAACACAATTTCATCAAATATCCATACAAATCTTTACATAGACAATGATTCAAACTAGTATCCAGTACCTTAAAGGCTTCTCTTCTTCTTCTCTTCTTCTAACTTTTCTCTCCTCTTCTCCTCTTTCTCTCTCAAACGTGACCTAGCTCAAATTGGACAATTGCCCAAATTGCAAGACCAAATGTGGTCTTATTCACTTACATGGCTAAGGTCATGTTTGGCAAATGACTTTTATGATTTATTACCAATTTTTTCATTTAAGTCCCTATTCCCTTTCATTTACACTTTTTTTTTCTCACATATTCTAATTGGCCATATAGTCTTATGATCTTATGACATTTGGGTCCTTAATTGGTAAATTACTAATTTACCCTTGACCTTTAGATAAATTTCGGGTTTTGCTTATTTTATTTTTAGTATTATTATTTTCGAAAACTTTAACTTTTAACTTGTATTACACCCTCAACATATTATAAAACTGTCATGGAATAATTTGGGGTGTTACAATATTAGACTTTCTTTAAACTTTCCCTCCAAACTTTTTGGTTCTTCTTGTTCTTTAAATAACGAACTCCCCATAACAGGGGAATTTCCTGTATTTACATTCTTCAAATACTTGAACCCTTATGCATTTCCACATTCCCGATTTGTCGCGTTGATTCTTAGATCCTATTTTTTTACTGCTTTTGGCTGATTCTTTCAAAATTGGTGAGTGGTGTCTGAGTCGAGGGTACTAGATGATATTTGGAATAGCGCGACAAATAGACATGGCTCAAGTTAAAATAAATACTGATGAGTGGTGCAAGTGGGAGTAAGATCGTAGTCACTACTACACTCAAAACATCAATGAGTTCAAATGATGGGTACTCTTTCCTCACAAGAATTAAAGGGTCTTCTCGCTGAGGATTGCTAGTCTTTGTTTCTCAATGTGTGTTTAGAGACGGGTAAGGTAAACAGTATCCCTACCTCTTCAAAATTGGGAACAAGATTCTTAAAAGATTCGGAGGAGTTCCTCTTGTGGTAAGAATTTTTGGGGGTTTGCTTTCCTTAAAGCTACAGGAACACGATTGGGCGTGAAAGACAATGAAATATGGAAATTTGACCAAAATGAAAATGGAATTTTGTCTGCTTTAAATTTATGCTATGATGACCTTCCTTTTCACTAACAGTGGTAGACTACTATTCACTGACAATTTTTGAGTTACCAAAATTGGAGGCTTTGCCCCAGTGGCTCATCCAAGAACCAACTGCTACCACCTTCCACAACTTAGTTGTTGTGGGATGTCACAACTTCATATCATTGCCCAAGTCCATTGAAAATCTCGTTTCGCTTCAACAAATTAAGATTCCAAATTGCTCTCAACTCTTGACTCTACGGTAAGGGAGGCATTATTGGGTGTGTGTTCAAAGTCCCACATTGGTTAGAAATATGGATGATTATAAGTTAATAAGAATGAACAATATCCGATTGGTATGAGACCTTTTGGGTCCATAAGTTTACCATTAGGTGGTATCAAAGTTGGGCTCATGCTTAACGTATGTGTGGATGCCAAACAAAAGGATGAGGTGAGCCTTTGGTAGGTGGTGCTTCAACTAAGGCGTGTGCCCAAACTCAATAAAAGACACAAAAATCCTAGTTTAAAGGGGAGGTTCAATGGTACTTTGTTCGAGTGAAAGATTGTTGAGTGTGCTCCTAAAGTCTCATATCAATTACAAATAAAAAGGATTATGAGTTAATAAGAATGGAAAATATCCAATCGGTATGAGGCATTTTAGGTTGAGTCCAAAATCAAAACCATGAGACCTCTAAATAAAGCGTGAATATCTCCTCTTAAGTGGGACCATATAATTTTCCCTGTAGATCAAGGGAGTTATGGATTGGATCAGGGATCGCGGTTGTGGTTGGGGTGATGGACGACGTGGATCGTGATCGAGCTCCGCAGTTCTCGACCGATGATTGCCGATCGTGATCGCCGCTGATATGTGGTGTGAATCGATGTTGATGATGAGTGATCGTTGTTGATGTGATGTGGTTTCTGACGTTATACATGCCGAATATGAATATTTCTACAAATTCCTTTGACATCCCACCTCAAATTGATGCGGGTAAGTATATCAACATCAATTTGCTGCTAAGAAACTTGTGTTGCTGGCGCTTCAAAACTTTTGCAAAGATGTTAGCTAGTTGAAGATCAGTAGTAAGATGAGGAAGAGGAATAACACTCTATGTAAAGGCCTCGTTTAGACTTCCCTTGAGCAATATAGACAACATGAATAGGAGTAGAATTTTGAGTTTTCTGCTCCATGACAGCCTGTGTAATGAGTCATTGTTTTTCCCTAAGAAGCTCCCCTATAAAATATCCAATAAAGGGATTGGATCTTTGTTCATTAGGTTGGACATAATTGCCTCAAACTCCTCTCTTAACTTCATTAAAAACTGGTCACACTTACTAGTCTCATGCACTCTTAGGATAGCAATGAGTCCTTCGAGAGGAACACTTACATATACAATATCAGTGTACTAGGTCTAAAGATTCTCAAAGGAAGAACACTCTTGGATTGACATAATGCCTTGAATGAGTTGACCCAACTCAAGTTCCATTTCAAACTTTCATGTTGTGTTGCTTTGATTGTAAACGTTCTTCAAGTAACCCCACATTTCTCTAGAGGCTTTATGGCTTAAGATTGAGAAGTATAGAGGGTTCCACACTTCTCAGAATCCAAGACATAATCTTATCATCCTTCACCTTCCATTTCACATACTTTTCCTTCTCCTTCTCGCTTTCAGGTGCATGATTCGTCCCATCGATATGACTCCATAATTCCTTTCCTTTCACTAAGATCAAAATTTAAATACTAAGCAAAATTATAGTAAATGGAACCAATTTTCGGTTCGTTCTAGGACTTGATTCAATCATATGAAACGGAGTAACCAAAAACATGAGTAACCAAGAACACGAGATGAAATGATTTTAGAGTTTTGGCTTTAATACCATGTAAATTATGAAATAAACTACTGAATTCTTATTTCATGCCAAAATATAATCAAAGGATCCTTTTAAATATGTGGTTGGAAAAACTACCATAAACTACCAATAACTACCAAAGCAACTATATGAAAAGTTAAAACTATTCATGTAAAGCTAACTACCAGTAACTACCAAAGCAACTATACGAAGGGTTACAACTATTCATGTAACCCTAAGAAAATATGAATATTTTTACAAATTCCTTTGACCCTCATGTCCTTGAGATCTATCTAGATGGAGAAGAATATTGAGCCATATATCTAACACAATTACACTCTTGTACTTCTTTATTAATTTGTTTTGTTTGATTGATTCCACCTTGTTACTTGAAGCCAATGCTTCCTATGTTGCATTTCTATTAATAGGATGGCTTTTACCAGTTTCATAAACATGTCCTAGTTTTTATATTTACAATTTTCTTCGTAGCCTGCAGAGAAGATCATGTGAAACTTTTTTTTTTTTTTTTTTTTTTTTGACCTAGTAAGTAGTACACTAGACAAATAACAATAAACTTATCTCTAGATATCCTAATCATTTGACGCATCGTGTAGCGCGATTGATCAACACATGATTGATCAACAAGATTAACACTTTTCAATCGAGAGACTAATTCTCAATCCAAAGAACAAAATAAAACAAAAGTTTTGATTTTTTTTGATAAACCCTAAAGCATATATTTATACCCTAGGCATAATATGGATATAATAGGAAATAAAATAATATTCCAAAACAATAATAAGAAAGAAAATAATACTCCCAAAACAATAATAGGAAATAAAAATAATATCCCAAAAAAATAAGATAATATCCTCAAAAGCGAACCAAAGCCAAGGATTTTGGTTGATTTGATCTAACGTCCTGCTTCAAACACCTCCACTTGCGAAGAACTTCCCCTCGAGTTACTTCTAGATATCCAAGACTCAAATATGGTTGGAACAAAGTAAGATCAACAACATTGAAGGTCTTTGAAATTCCATCCAATTTGGCAAGTCAACCATATAAGCATTGTTGTTTATCTTCTTAACAATCTGGTACGATCCATACTTTCTTTGTTGAAGCTTACTATGGTGATCCCTTGTCTTGAATGTTGTCTACCACCCATCACCTAGACGAATTCTAATATAATAATAGCCAACTCTCAGGTCAATCTTGGTAAACATAACTGTTCCACTCAACTGATCAAGCATATCATCCAACCTTGGAATAAGAAATCTATATCCAATGGTAAATTTGTTGATCTCCAACTTCCATCTTTCTAAGGCGTCAACAAAGTTGGAATCACACATGTGCTCATGCTAGCTTGAATATTCCCGTTGCTTAGCAACCCTTCTACCTTCTCCCTTAAGATTTTATTCTCCTTGGAACTCATCCTATAATGAGGCACATTAGGAAGATAAGCATCTGGAATCAGATCTATATGGTGTTGTATGTTATGTATAGAAGGTAACTCTGTCAGTAGATCCTCTAAAATCACATCATCAAACTCCTCCAACAAAGTCTTCACCTCCACCAGAATTTGAGCCTTAACTAAATCTTTACTTTCTACCTCTCCCTTCACTACCATCAAATGCACTTCTCGGGTCTCCTTACACTCGCCCATAAGTGAGGATGGGTCATGAAAATAGTTAAAAAGTTCCTTCCCTCCACTTGCAAAGCCTTGGGTTGGTTCTTACTTTCCGGTAATTGATTTCTCTCTACCAATCTCAAAAATTCAACAATATATTCATTCACCCACAGGCTACTATGTGTGCACATCTACGATATCGTAAAAATATATGTTCATAATCAGAGGAAAAAAATCACCTCGTAATGGTGTTTCATCCTACACCATGTTTGAATTAGACCATGCCTCTGCCATCACCTCATCTCCCACTCCACCATGCGATGCCTCCCTTTAACTTTATAAGCGAAAGCAGAATTTAATCTTTTTGTGCTCAAGCAACTCAGTATATTCAAAGAACATGTCTACCTCAGTCAACCCATCTAAAAACCCCTCAATATCAAGATCACCACTGAAGTTAGGGATATGTACCTTTAGTTTGTATTCGTTATCTCCTCTGTAGTTTGGTTGCCACTGCCTTCCTCCTCTTTGACTACCACGTGGATTCGCAAATTCACCAAAGTCGACATCCTCATCTGAAGTGTCATCAAATCCTACGGTTGGCCTTCTTTGATTTCATGTTTTTGGAATGTGATTAAAAATGGGTCTAGCAGGGCCAATTCTTACACCTTGTTCCTCATCATCATTCATACGCCCTTGTCCATTGATCCTCAATAACACTTGCAATTGGGGTTGTATTGTTTCCAACTATTGAATTAAATTTTGGATTGATTGTTGTTGTTGCTCGTTAATCGATCTCCAAACAGCCTACAACCCCCAATCATCATCTTTAGATTGGCTGCCATCACTAGCACTAGTATTAGTCATCAATTGGGAAAAACCTGCTCTTATACCACCTGACGCAGTGTGTAGCGCGATTGATCACACAAAATTGATCAACAAGAATAACACGTCTCAATCCAGAGAACAAAATAAAGCAAAAGCTTTGATTTTTCTGATAAATTAATAAAAGTGATAAAATTCCCTATTAGGTGTGAATTATGTTAGCATTTTGCATATATTGAGCTTTCGATGCTAAATTCACACCCTATTCGTTCAAATTTATGCTAAATCTCCTCTCGATTTGTATTTTGCAGGTAATGAATGAAAAGCAAGCAAAATGAGCAAAAGCTATGAAAAAATGGAGGAAATTTGTTGTTGCAGAGCTCATGTCGCGACATCAGCCTTAATATCGCGACATCATGACTCACTGCTACAAATTTGTTTGCAACGATGTCACGATATCAACACTTTGATGTCACGACATTAGAACCTTATTGAAGAACTAACCTTTCTCCCTATAGCCATGTCGCAACATCAAGACCTGTGATGTCAAGACATCATCACCCCTACTAATCATCATTGTTTTCATGCTACAGTGATGTCACGACATCATTAGTTTGGGCTACCTAGAAAAACTTACTATTTTTAGGCCCTATTCGTGGCCCATTTTCCAGGAGATCTACTTAAGCTCTCATTTCTAGGTATCTAGGGTTCGAACTTTGAGGAAGAACACACCTATCTAGGGTATCTCCTCTCTTCTTCTAAAAACACATTAGGATTTTGATTTCTGAGTATTTTACTAAGGATTTAAATTAGGTTTTGGAGATTCAACCTACTAGAAAGATATCCTTTTGGAGACCTCTAAAGATGTGAAGATTAGACGAAGAAAAAGAGCAAAGATTGAAGATCATCAACTAATTAGAGTTTCTTCTCCTCATTTCTTTATGTTTTCAATTTATCTTGTTTTATATATAACTCATAATGATGTTCTAATTCAGCAACCTAGAATTTTGATTGTAATTTGGATATGAACCTTATATTAATTTGTTGATTTTTTTTATCTCTTTTGTCAATTGATTGTTAATTGCTCATTGATTCGTGTTTATGCTTATTCGTATTGATTTTTTATCACCTTCAATATGTTTTGTGACCTGTTACAAGATATGAGAAGTGAGTAAGAGGTAAGACTTAGGTGAATCAACTTAATTTGCTGGATAATAGAGATATTAGCATAAATTATGAGGCATAATTGAGTTTCCTTTCCTTTAATGCATCACTAAGGCTTGAGGTTGAGCTAAGAAGCAATATACTTGGAATTAGTTGGTAGATCGTTAGCTTTCGAGAGAGGCTAATGATTAATATTGTGAGGCTTGCCTTAAGCATGTGTTCTAATTGACAATTTGAGAGGAAATTCATCTTAATATTCGGGGATTATCCATTTACATCAAAATCCTAGGACCCTTTACCCTAGTAGCCTTCTCCCATAGAGAAGTCGAATTATGTTTTTCATTAAAGTTAGTCTATAGTTGGTAATCTTAGAATTCCACATTCTTTGTTAGCTTGAATGTAAGAGAAATTGTAGCAATTTCAGTAGTTAGTACTCAACTCCCTGTGATTCGATATTCGGACTCTTTGAGTCCACTATATTACTTGTAGGCCCGTACACTCGTCGATTAAATTGCACACCAAAAAAAAAAATTGACCAACGGTCCTTTAAACAAACCCTAAAGCATCTATTTATACTTTAGGCATAATATGGGTATAATAGAAAATAAAATAATATTCTAAAACAATAATAGGAAAGAAAATAATAATCCCAAAACAATAATGTGAAATAAAAATAATATCCAAAAAAATAAAGATAATATCTCAAAACAACCAAAATAAGGATTTTGGTTTATTTGATCTAATACGGGTCATCGTCTTTCCATATATTTTCTCTTTCAGGGGTGATTTTTTTTATCATTCTTGGTTTGAACCCATTCCATCGTTTTCTTCCCCAAATTTGGGTTTTGTTTTCCAATAAAGTGATTTCTTACACACCGATCACAGGTTTGTGCTGTTTTTATACGTTTTTCTTGCTTTGTCACTAACTTTGTTGTAGCGTGTTTTGTCTTGGAAACTTGTTGTAGCAGTAGTTGTATAAATCGATGATTAACTTCTTAAGTGATTTTAATGGCGGTTCGAGAGGACAAAATTCGATCCCAGCAGAATCATCGGATCAAATCTTGTTCATCGGTATGCTGCCAATTTAGGGATGCTTAGGTATTAGGGCGTTTTGAATTATCGAATGGGCTGCGTCCTTTTTCTTTATTAACCTAGATGTTGTGTGCGTCCTACAGAGTTTTAACACTTTTGATTATATATTTCTATCGATTGTATTGTTAACCTAAATCAGTAAATTTATCTCTTTTCAAAAAAATAAATAATAGTACACTAGACAAGGCTGATGAAACGTTGGATCCTAAATCCATTGTCATGTATGCTCTCAAATGTTGATGGTTGTACTTATAAGTATAACCATCAACATTTGTTATTTTCATGAGTAGTGCTGCATTCTTGACTGGTTTGTTTGTTTCTTTATTTTGTTTTTCAAACCTCCAGCTGCAGATATTCACTTTTCGGTATTTAAAATGTTCCTATTGTTCTGCAATTTGTTTGAGAACATCATGATAGAAGATGTTGAAACTTCAGATTCCCTCAGAGCTGAACCAAAGAAATCATGTCAACCTGGAGAGATTTGGCAGGCAAAATCAGTCGCTTAACATGGTAATAAGTCTATAATTCCCCAAATAACCCAGTTGGTTTCCAGAGAATTGGACATATATCAGAAGAACGTTGGCAAGCATCTCTTCCATATATAAGTAACTTGAAACCAAAACCCTCAATAATACAATTGTAGGCCTAAGATAAAGAGAGAGACCCAGAAGAAGTGTGATGTAATCCTTTCTTATTGGCCAACCCTTGTTGCATTTAACAACCGAACACAACCTCTATTTCCAACTCAAATACATTACAACCTCCATTTATCCTAGGCCTTTGGTACAGAACAAGATGGACAATACAATGCCACAACACTAAGCCACCAAGGCAAAGGCCTATTACATTACATGAGCCCACCGCCTTCTCCTTCTTAGATGCCAATTTGAACTCTCAGCTAAGTTGAACTCGTAAAATTTGCCTCCCATTTCTTGAAGACAGGAGAGGGAGAACTTCCTGACTACTGACGCAAATGCATTCATGGACTCAATAGTATGTGGAAAATGCAAATGACTTCAATTTTGCTTTATTTCTTGGAGCATCTCCACCACCTTTTTCATTTTAGGCCGTTTGGCTGGAGTGCTGTCAGTGCAGAGTAATGCAACCTTGAGGGCAGAAAGCATTTCTTTCCTCCACGCGAATGAAACAGTGCTAAGCCTCGCATCCAATATCTGCTCCGGTGTTTCCCCTCTAGCTGGAGCACTGTGAACCCACTTCACCAAATCTATTCCTTCACCAAAAGCCTCGTCAACAGGTAGTCGGGTAGTAAGGATCTCAAGCAGAACAACCCCATAGCTATATACGTTTCCAGGTGCTGTGACTTGCATGGTATATGCATATTCTGATCAACAAACAACAACATAAAGTTCATTGGTTTGAGAGAGATGCATAACGAAATGAGTTATAGAACACGAAAGAAGTTCATTATATCACAGAATGATAAGAGGGGTTGAACAGCATGATAAGAGAGTACCTGGAGGAATGTAGCCAAACGAACCTGCAACTGCACTGATACTCGCAGTGCCTTTGGATGGATCTAGGAGCTTTGATATCTCAATCTCTCCCACCAAAGGCTTGAAATCAGCATCTAGAAGTATGTTTCCTGATGAGATGTCGAGATGAATAACAGCCACATGATGAAGGAAAGCCAACCCTTCTGCTACTCCAGTAGCAATGTTGAGTCTTGTAGGCCAGTCAGGTTCGTATTCTGATTTCTTTGTTGGATCATGAAGAAACTGAGCTAACGTCCCATTGGGCAAGTAATTATGCAACAAAAGAGCGACATCTTCATAGATTACAAATCCAATAGGTCTCACTAGGTTATCATGACAGAGTTTACTCAGCCTTTCCAGCTCTCTAATCATCTTGTTCTGGTGATGAATGATGGTTCGATCCATTGATCTCAGACTCTTCACTGATAGAATCAGCCCAGAAGGCATAACTGCGCATGAGCAGTGCTGAAGGTCCACTGTTAAACTATTTGGAGATCTTTAGGGTGGCATTAACCACAGCATCAAAGTCTATCGCTTGTCTGAGATTTTCAACAAACACATTCCCAGCTAATATCAACGGCCGGTTGTTGGCTGCATCATCTGTGACACCTCCTGCTTTGGCAGCTTTTTCCTGTCTCTCCCTCATCATGAACAGCAAAACAACAACCGTCACAGATACAAAAACAGCCAAGCCAGAACCAATAACAGCTAAAATAATCCTGTAAGAAACCTTGTGATGGTAGCTCTCATGATCAGAACCATTAGTCTCACAGGAAGAACTCAATGGCTCACCACACAGCCCTTTATTCCCCAAAAAGCTGGAATTCGGACTCTTTTGAAAAGGTACAAAGGTGGGAACTGGGCCAGTGAATAAATTATTCGAGAAATTAACCTCTATCAAACTCAGCATACCCTTCAGCGCAGATGGAATAGTCCCAGTGAGCTGATTATTAGATAGATCAAAAACCCCTTGTCAGCTTCCCTAATTCAAGAGGCAACGGTCCATGGAGATGATTGAAGCTCAAATTCAATTCTATCTGTAAGTTCTTGATGTGACCAATCTCAGGAGGGATACTTCCAGTTAAGTAGTTACTGCCCATTTGCAATTCAAGCAGTTTGACACAATTCCCAATCTCATGAGGTATCTCCCCTCTTATTGAATTCTGATTCAGTAGCAGATACTGCAGCCTCGATGTGTGTGAATCTCAGGAATGCTGTGGGTGTTAGGTCAAGCTTGTTGAGATTCTTGCACCTAAGAATCGATTCCGGAATATCTCCAAACAGACTGTTACCAGAGACAATCAGTTCCTGCAGATTTGTGTGTGAGCTGCCCAAGCCCTGGAGGATCATTCCCGTGCTGTGAACCCATTGGAGGCTAAGTTCAGGAGAGTGAGATTCGAGCACTGAGAAAACTCTGGGACAATCTCACCAGAGAGATTGTTATTATCTGCTTCAAAGTAAGTAAGGCTGCTAACATTGCCAATTGACCTAGGAATGTTCCCTATAAGATTGTTATTACCAATTCGGATATTTGAAAGACCCTTGCATTTCCCAACCAATTCAGGCAGATTTCCAGTTAATTCATTCTGTGTCAGAACCAAAACTTCCAGCTTACCCGAAGTGAAAATGGCATCTGGGATCGCCCCTTGGAGCTGGTTGGAGTGAAGGTTCAACAGTTGAAGTTCCGAACGGGACCCCAGATTATCCGGAATTCTACCACCTAATTCATTCTCATAGGCTGTGAAAACTCTCAGATTGGTCAAGTTCCCTACCCAAATTGGGATAGACCCATTGAATCTGTTGCAGAATTTGAAAGCTCCTGCAGTTTTTCTAGGGTCTGAAGTTCTTCAGGTATTTCTCCTATAAGCAAGTTATTGGAAAGGTTCAATGATCTAAGGTTCCTGAGGCTACCCAACTCTATTGGAATTGAATTCCCAAACTTATTCCAAGACAAATCCAGAAACAAAAGCTCTGATAAGTTCCCGAAAACTGAAGGAATTGAGCCATGGAAGTTATTATCAGAAAGGTCAAGCGCCTTCAGAGATTTGAGCTCAGAAATTAGAGTCAAGTTACCTCGGAGGCCACGGTGAGAAAGATCAAGCCTCTCCACAGTCGACTCGTCCGCTGCACAAACAATGCCTCGCCAAGAACAGTAGTCTGAGTTGTTGACATCCCATCCTGGTACTCCAATCTCTTTGTTAATTGCTAACAATGTGGCTTGATCATGGAGCTGAGCATCCACAACTTGTAAATTTGACAGAGACCCAATTAGCATAAGCGATAACAACAATACAAATGCCATCATGGGGGTTGTCTTCATTTGCTGCTGAAATGCCTCCCCAAATGAACAATAGTTTCCTTCTTCCCCAAAACCCCCAGTGACTGCAAGACTGAAAATCTTTTGTACTTTCCCTTCAACAACAATGTCTGATGAAAACACACCTTTCCTTTCCGTGATTGTCCTCCCCTGAACCGTTTCTGGAGAGGAAAAAGGAAAACCTCAGGAAAGCCAAACACCCACTTCGTTTTTCTTCAAGATTTACAGATTTTTGTGAGAACCCATGAATCGAAAACCCCAGACCCCAAATCACTTCATCAGTTTCTGAGAAAAACCCACTTGAGATTTCTCGAAACCGAAGCAGTTCAGAGCACACCAATCCCTCAATTTAGGGAAAAGACATGGGAATCAAGGATTCACCCGCTAAAACCCGAGAAAAAGAAAATCCGATATAAAAAAACACAAGGCAGAAGCCAACAAACTCAAACAAACAAAAGAACTAGAAAAAGGAGGGGTCTATAATAGAACATGGGTTCCACATGAAACACCAAGAAGTTACAGCAATGCACAAAGCACAGGAGCAAAACTTCAAAAAGAGGGAGAGGAAAGAAAGTGTACAATGTAAGGGTACAGGGTTCACGGACCAGGTGTTTTACTGTGTCCGTCCCAAGAGAATTGATATAGAGAGAGAGAGAGAGAGAGAGAGAGAGAGAGATTTGGGGAGTCAGAAAAGGAGTCGGATAGAGAAAATTCTTCTCACGTAGCTTCACGAGAAATGAGCAGTCATGAGTGAATGAAGCTGCATAAAACTCAGACTGCAAGTACCATGGCATACGATACTTCCAAGGATACACTTAAGCACCCAAGGACTACCCTCTCCCTCTCTCTCTCTCTATCTCTCTCTGCTTTCCCACCCCTTTTTATTAATTAACAATGAATAAACAGCCTTAATTTTAAATAAAATAATTTACTGTCCATATTTTTAATACATCAGTGTATATTTAAGTTCAACTTGTTTTCTTAAATTATATTCCTTGGTTTCTCTTAGATTCCTTAAATATTGGAAGATTTTAAAATAGACGTTAGATTTTAGAGATATATTTTGTTATATTCACGTGAGGACGCGTTAAAATTCACAAGAGAGTTTATTTTTCTTTCCATATTCTCACGGAAAATATTATATTTATTTATTTTGGTTTTTTATCTTTTGCATCTATTTTTTTTAACAGCTAAATATTTTAGTTTTTTTTAAAGGAAAATTTTGATTGATTCAGAAAAGTAAGAAATTACATCTAAAATTCTAAAATAAAGTAAACTAACGAACGGTATTACATGCTCTATTATCTAAATCGTCTACAAGAAAATCAATGAACAAAGCAGTCATTGGGATGATATAATATCATGTGATAAGTCGATGATAAAAACAATAACGAAGAAAATCGGAATGAAAGCTGAATCGTATGGGCTATTTTGTGACGTTCGTATCAAGTAGGCGAACAATGAGATTAGTGATTCGGGTTAAGAAAGATAAAAAATCGCACATGCTTTTTTAAGAGGATGAAAAGAAATAACATAAAGAACTAAGGTTTCCAAATAAGAAAAGAGAAAAACTTTTATAATATTTTAGTTACTATGTAGTAAATTGTCCTCTTGAAGGCTGGCAGATATTCGCAAATACCATATATATATCTTACCTTTTTAAAACGTTGAACGTTTTACCACGTAAGTTAAATGATTTTATTTTTTACATTTATTCATTTTGCATATTATAACATTCTATTCTTATAAGGATTCGAGGATATGATGTTACATGACCCTTTCCCACCATTTTACAAATTCATGCAGACCTTAAGGGTTTGATTTTGGTTTGATATTTTGTAGTGCCTTTGTTACTAATATTTCTATTAAAGATGGTTTCATCAGGAGTCATCCCACACCCTTTGGAGAATAATTCTAACAAGTTTAAAAAACACTCTCTAAAATCACATTGGAATCAATTCTAAGTTATTCTCTTCAAGAGATAATTTCTTAAATGAGAGAAAAAGTAATTTAGAGAATGATTGATGAGCTTCCATCTTAGGCACCCTACTTTCTCTTTAGATGCCTTCAAATGTAAGAAGGCCTTCCTTTGATGCCCTAAAAAACCTCATAAAGAAATCAACTTTTTTATTTAAAAGCAAAAAAGTAGGAGCCCACTCTGAAAATAAATTTAGATTTGGGAAGAGAACAAAAAAAAAAGACGAAAAATGGTCCATGCAGAATCCAAAAGATAAACCTAGGATTCCTTTCTCCATCTAGAGGCTATCCATATCTTATACAAGTTACAAGAAGCTCTATTATTCTGGATGGCCATTTTCAATCTCACACTACTCAAAACTCAACCAACCACGTGATGGATCTCTATGTCAAATTTATCAAATTTATTCTTTAAAAGAGTAAAATAAATTTTTAAAAAAATAAAAAATAAAAAAAGGAGAACAACAAGCTGTTTTGTCCACCGCACCTAATTCAAATGATAGAACTTCAACATTAAAACAATAGACGGGGAATAAGGAAAGGGTCCGATTCAAATCCCAATAAGGACAAATACTATTCTTATGTCAAATGCATAATTTGTCAAAAAAAAAAAAAGAGAGAGAACTTATGTTGAATGCTTTTTTGAAGTTTGTCTCATTCAAATGGTCCTCACATTGATTGAATGGTCTTGATCAACACAACAAAAGGGTTGATAACATTGCGTGGATCCATCTCCCAATTGAGCTTTGTAATGGTTGTCCCTACACTCTGGAAAAGTGGTCATCTTTCCATTCTACATCAGTCTTTCAGGCTAAAGTTATGCTATCCCATTTCCATTTGGTAAAAAAAAAAAAAAAAAACCATTTTAGAAAAGCAGTTTTTGTAAACAATTGTTAAAGTAATTTCTTTAAAAACATCTTTAATCAAAATAGTTTTTGAAATGGGGGAGAAATCTTGTATGGAAAAAGAATGACATAAATGTAGATTGTCAACAAATACAAGACAATGTTATGATGACAGGCTGTCTGAGAAGAGATGGGACAGCCTGCGTTATTGCAAAATGTGGCTGGGTCTAAGGTTCTGCTGTCTGCAACTCTTGTGGTTGGGTTGTCCAAATCTTTTACAAGACCCCCTGTTGCTCTATCATTGCTTCTTTTTTGTTTTAATTTTATTATCAAAGTTCACTTTGGGAAAGCACATTTTGTCCTTTAATTGTTCTTCCTGGGCTTTCATTCATTCTTCCCATATACATGCAATGTATTTGTTAATACACCAAGTTCTGGAAAGTGACTTGTAATGAATGCTTTATCTTCTGTTTGGATGCCAAGAAAATCCACTCTGGATAGCGGTGTCGATTTTGAGTTACTGCCAAATTTTCTTTCTCTTTCTTGGCTGACAACCATTTTTTTTTTAATGTGACAAATTGATATATCCATTAAAGCTGTGATTAGACCCATTTCCAACTATAAGGAAAAAAAGTTCACAAATCATTAGCATTTATTTTTCAAATCTGTTTTCTTGCCCTACATGTTGGTGTGAGAAAATAAAAGGTCCCCCCCTCCAATACTTCCAATGATTCCACACCCACAATGGAAACTATATGAAAATGAGATCATTTTATGGGAGAAAATAAAAGTTTGTTTGATAATACTTTAAGAAATAGGTTTTTGTTTAATATAAATATTATGCTTCTTAACACCGCCACTCTCATGTATATGTGGCCTCATATCCTCATACATAAAGAATTTAAAAACTATAAAGTCAAGAACTTTTGTCAAACCATGTTAAATGACCATTTGAGAATTTGGAACAATAAAGTTTTGAATATTAATTATTAAAATTTAAAGGTTGATTGGGAGTAGAGAAAATGAAAAGATACAGAGGAAGCAAAGCCAAACAGAGCCCAATAAATGAGAGAACAAGTTTTCAAACTTTGAATTTGTAAGTTAGTGAATAATTGAAGAAGGTTTATGTCTGCTGCGCCTAGAAGTCATTGCCCCAACAAAAAAACAAATAAAAAAGGAACACAAAATGAATTATTTCCATATGGTCTGTGGGGGCACCCAGTCATGGGCAATGGGTGCGGCATCTCCCCCAGACAAGTAGGGACAAGACATGTCTGTATGACAGTAAGTTGACCCACCACCCTATATGATAATAAAAATTTAAAAATTAAAATTAATAAATAATAATGGGAAAAATAAAGTATGAGGCCAAAATGTCCACTTACCCTTTTGAAAATCCCTTCTTCTGAATTGGCTTTATGGGTAAAAAGGGGGAAGACAACATGATAGATGGGCAGTTCCTTTTTTGCATAAAACATTGGATGAAGGGTTGATTATGATGATCACTAGATGAAGCTTTCCAGGTACTCATCAAAAATAAAATTGGGATTTAGGAGTGGACGATTATTAAGGCGTGAATGTAGCAGGAATCAAGGATTTGGTAGTAGCATGAGGGACACCCCTTTGGCACCATTTCAATATCATTAAAGCCTCTTCAATCATTTTTTTTCTCCCATCACTTTTCCTATGGTTTTCTTCTTCTCCTCCTCTTTTCCCTACCTTTTTCATCACTTTTTTCCCTTTTTTTTTAGGCAAGCAAAGATAAAGGACGGCACAAGAGCGGGAAAATAAACAGACATTTGTTACCAACAAGGCATGTGTTGATATAAACCAAGACAACCACTTATACAAAACAATGACCTTAACAAGTAACATCGCGTACCATTGAATCGTAGATGAAATTATTGAGATCTTTTCTAACTTAAACATTGGTCTCGAATTCGAGTTTTGAAAATATAACAATATTTTATAATAGAGTTTTCACGAATTCTTTATGATCTTTTTATTAAGTATAAAGATTAGTCACGGGTGTGATATGATTTAAAGAATCTTTCGTATGTATGAATCGGATTGAGGCAGCGCCATGGTTTGACAAAAATAAATGGCGCGTTTGAAAGATATCAAGATATCATTAAATATGACTTTATCTATTAGCGAGAACGGCTGAGTAATAAAAGATAGGATAAGATTACGATAGTTCACATGTTGCTCGAATCTTTGTAAGATAAGAATATTACAACATAATATGCCAAATGAATAGAAGTAAAAAAAACTTTATCTTGATGCCTTTTACGCTCATTTCTTGATTATGTATTAATGAAGTATGAATTAGCTATTGTTGGATTATAAGGTTTAAATTAGTTTTATTAAGTCTAACTTATAATATCAAGAATCAAAATTCAATATATATATATATACTATGAATAATGAATTTATTCTTATTATATATTTCCCTATTTTATGTTTTAAGATTTTCTTTTCACAAAATATTATTATTAGTGAGCGGTTTTTTTATTCAAACTGTGTATTCCTTATTTTCTTTTAATTAATAGATTATGAAGTGTCAAGGCTATGTTTAATTCCTAGGAAATATTAGAGAAAATATATGAAAATTTTGAGAGGAAAGGACCGAGAGGTAGAAAGGAAGAAAAATGAAAAAAAATAAAAAAAGAAAGAATTAAATTTGCTTATTTTTTTTATTGGATCACAAGGTGTTTTGAGCAGGTCTTTAAGTTATATCATATCCAAACTAATCCTTATTCAAGACAAGATGCATCATAAAAAATATAAAATTCTATCATACTCATGCAACATAACTGTATTCCAACTCGAGATCATTTGTTAAGTTAATAAATCTACTATTTTATTTGTTATTTCAAACTCTTTTTATTCATTTCAAATCATCAATTTAAAAATATATAAATTTCTAATTAATTTTATTTATATTCAATTTTTTTAAGATTAATAGTAAATCGTAAAAATAAAAAAAAATAAAAAAGAATAAAAATCCCCTTAATACTTCTCAAAAAGCAAATACGACCCAATGTACACAGTAGATATAGAAATCATATCAATGGTCAAACTACGTTATTTCCTTCTTCTTTTTTTTTTATTCAACCATAAGCATAAAGCATCAGCATCCAACCTAAACTGATCAAAGCATAAAATCCTATCGGACTAAAAGCTCTCTAGAATTTTCTGTCAAAAAAAAAAAGGCTCTCTAGAATGGAACGCTAAAGGTTAGATTTTTAATTTATTCTCTGTTTGGCAGTCTATTTTGACCGATTTGATCGTTAAAGGGCCAAACCGGCCAGGGGCCACCCCTCTCCAAATCAATTCCCAAGTATTAGTAGAAAAGGATAGAAATATTTACTTAAAATATATCAAATAGTTCTAAATTTTAATGATTTAAAAATCGGATCCATGATTGAATCGAAAAAGTTATCGGTTCACGGTTCGTTAATTCGAGCGAGTAGTTGAGCAAATTGATATCGCTAAATAGATAATTAATATATTATTAAAAATAAAAATAATTATAAATAAATTTGGTAGTTGTCGTCGGTTTTGATCGATTCGCGATTGGTTCTGATAAGCAGTTTAAGCTTTTGAGCAAAATGGGTTTTGTTGTCAGCTTTCATGGTTCAATCGGTTGAAATTTATGCGTCCGTCCGGTTTTAAAGCATTCTTAAATTTGTTAATGTAATATTTCTCATGTTTTTGCTAATTATATCAAAGCTCGAGTGGTAAAACGTTCATAGTTTCAAATAGGCAAAGGATTTAGGGAGTGAGGTCTTATCTTCAAGTCCTAGTAAGGTTCTCATGTTTTTTTTTTGAACAATGACATGTTTTTGGATAAAAATATCAATTTTCTTTTTATGTATTTACATTGTTTATTAGGAGAAGAGGCCGTTTTTTCAAAAACAAGAAAAAAAAAGGCATTATTTTCAAAATCAGATCAAAATTTGATGAATGGTAAATTTTCTAAAATTGGGTTTTCAAGAACTCTTTTAATCAAATCACCAAAAAACATAAGACCTTCGTAGCTGAAAAATATCACAATGAAAATTTTAAGAAATTTTAATTATTTTCGATTTACATAGGAAGCCTCAGTGTTTGTAGAAAAGCGTGAGACCATTCATATGCCGTGAGTAGTGACTGAAAAAAAGAGGGCCCTGGCAAATGGGGAGGTGGCCGACTGGCCGCATCATGACAAGAAACTAAAAACACTCTTCTTATAATCAAATTGAAGGGCATCTAAAAAAGAAGGTTAGCATATTGTGTCCCCATTACTGGACCAGACAGACTTGAGACACTATCCTCAAACCTCAAACCTCAAACCTCAAATTAGTCAGTTTCTTTAACTAATTGTACGTACCACCATGTTTAAATTTAATCACCTACCTAGTCTGTATCTGTTGGCCCCAAGGAATATTAGCTTCAGACCCTAATCAAATTTCCTCTCTAAAGCTGTCAACTTCTATGATTAGCCAAACCATTGCCAAGCTTGATTGCACTAGCTAGAACGTATGTATATTATATATTCTATATCAAATAGCTAGAATAGTACTACTAGGCCATCTATATAACAATCAAGAGGAGTCATGATAGACCATCATTAGTAGCATTTAGCATTGAAGCCTCTATAATAAAAACAAGGATCATGAGCATGCCTGTTGTTGGCAGAGCTCATCATCTCTGTATACCCACAAAGATGTGGTTTCAATTTATTTTGGTATTCATAGTGGAAGGCAGAAGAGATCTATGGAGGGGAGAGAGTGAGTTTGGGAGATGGGGGTAAAAAGCCTATTTGGGAAAACTTGAGTCTTTGTTTTGTTTACTGATTTTTAAAACTATTTTCTGATTTTAAAAGTAAGGATAATAAAAAAAATAGAGAGAACATATTTGATTTTTATAATGTTTATGTTCTTTGTAAAATATATAAAATATAAAATTCAAATACCAAAAGAGTTTTTCGAGAAAGCATAAAAATTTATGTTTATGTATTTTTAAAAGCGATACCGAAACGATTTTAGATGAATCAAGCAATCGAGAACTATACACTTTCAGGTGCATGAATCACAATGAAGATAGTGTAACAATTAAAGTGGCAATGATTTTATTAGGTGATTAATATTACTCAAGATGAGGGCTTCTATGGTGGCATCATTAAGTGAGTTTAATTTAAAACCAAGTGACTTTATGCAAATAGTCAAAAAAGATAATCAATAAAAACACTTCACTCTTGAGAAACTTAATCCCAAATATTCTCTTTTTGGAAGAAAGCTTTTAGAAAGTCTATTATTTTTATTAAGAAATATGACATTAAACTCAAATTTTACAAGTTTAAACTTTAAGAAAAATAGTAATTATAAAGAGCATGACTTCCATGAATCCAAATCCTACAGACTTAAATTTTTAGAAAAACTGATCATTCAAAATTTATGGATAAATATAATAATATCAAATGGATCTCTGAATTCAAGTTGTTTAAAATGTATAATGAAATTTATGTTTTGAAATGTTTTACAATGATGATAAAATGAGATCACACATGGGAAGTGCATTGCAATCATATCTGACTGACTGTACAAATAAATCTATTACTGTAGTTGAAATCTTAAAAGAAAAAAGGAAAATAGAGTAAGTCAAAAATGAGCATAAGAATGGGAGTTTTTGTTGTCAAAAATGCTATTGCTAGATTGTGTTTTGAATGTGGTCATGGAAATAGAGTGATTTGCATCAAGAAAATCCTGAAAATGTAGGAAGAAGAACTGAGGATGGAGGAGGAAGGGGCAGCTTTTATTTACTTTTAGGAGGACATGACATGACTCCACTAAGCTTGTGCCAATGGCATGTGGTAAGGCACTTTAGATGACCAGGAAAATAAATTAAAAAAGAAGGCTGAAAAAGCAAATGGGGAATTCACTGTAGACAGTAGAATCTGCAGTGATGGAGATTGGGCTTTCTCTTTACTAGACATGCATCATGAGGCTTGTATCATGGATTGTCTCACTTATTTGAGGCATCAAGGGTCCTCTCTCTCCATCTCTCTCTCTCCTCTCCCTTTTTCTCTCTCTCCTCTCCTTTCTCTCTCTCTTCACATACTAAGTGTAGAATGGCAAGTCCAAATTGGGAATATGACAACCAACTGTGGAATGGCAAAGGCCCATGGGCCTATCTTGACTCTCTCTCTCTCATAAACTGTCATTGTCTCTCTATGTGTATACCATATATTCATAAGAACCACCAACTGTATAATGGCAGAGTATGGCACTTAACTGTAGAATGGCAAAGGCCCATGGCCCTCTCTTTACCTCTATCTCTCTATATACTTTTCATAAATTGTAGGAAAACTTGTGTTCATTGATTTGAGAATAATTACAAATAAAAGATAAAGAATGTAAAATATTTTATTCAGTTCGATTTCAATTAAGAAAGTACCTATGATTTATTAAAAAAGTATCTAAGTATTATTATACTTAAAACATAATTATTTTTCATAAAACCATATTAAATCATATATTTCGTAGTTTTTGTAATTATTCTCAAATAAACGAGGTGAGCACAAGTTTCTTTAAATTGTATCCATGTCTGTATGTATATTCCAACTGTAGAATGGCAGTGGCGTAATTGGCAGAATATGGCAAAGGCCCATGGCCCTATCTCAGGTATGATGAATGAAAACTATTCAACAAGCTGGCACACCCCAACCCTACCCCTCGTACACCTAATTAAAGAAATAATAATGCATACTAAATTATTTTCTCTATTTTGTAACATAATACAATTTTCATTCAATTTTTTTTTTTTTTACAAAATTAAATATAAATATGAGAAGATATATTTAATTAATCAAGTGACTCAACATAGTTGTTCTGAACTATTAGGTATTTGTCAACAAGCTTAATTTTGAAAGTAATATTTAGTTAAAGACTATTAAATTTATAAATTTAACATCTCTCAATGTTTTTTTAATTGATTTATTCTCTATAAAAACAATAACCGTCCCTCCCTATGTTCTCTCTTTCAAGCCCCTCCCTATGTTTTATCTTTTAGGTCCTCGTTCGTTAGAGATGAGGGGTGATTTTATTGTCATTCATAGCTTGAAATTACCTCTTTCATTATTTTCTTCCCTATATTTAGGTTTTATTTTCTAATAAAGTGGTTTCTTCCACACTGATCTATTACCTTTATTTTTTCATTTATTTTTATGTTTTGTTCATGAAGCTGTCAGCGACATGTTTGTCGTCGACTGTGGCATATTTGTCGCAACACTGCTATGGACGTGTTTTGTGGTCAACTTGTTTCGGTGTGTTTTGTCGTTAACTTGTTGCGGTATGTTTTTTTACCGACCTTTTGTGTTATGTTTGTCGTCGACACATTGCGTGTGTTTTATCATGCATTCGTTACAGTAGTATAATAAATCCCGATAGTAAAGAACGCCGTGGGTTTCGCATTGGCAGTTCTAATGGCAATGTTTGATCTAATAGAGTCATCGGATCAAATTCTACTCATTAGTATGTCGTAGATCTAGAATCTTATATATTCTAGACATTTATGGATTGTCTTATGTGGCTTGAATCGATCGCTTTCCGTTGCTTTCGAGATGCTCGGAGTGTGATCTTTGAGAGCACAGGGGTGCTTTGTGTCGTCGGCCCGCGAGAATACTGGATATCTCGTATCCACGTCTGCCATATCGCATCTCATTCACTGGGATCCATTCGTGTCTATATATTTTAGAAAAATGTACAAATTTATCAAAAAGTTCATAAGGATTCGAGTTACAACTCTCTTATATTACATCGCAAATCTAGTTTTTTTTTTTTTTTTTTTTTTTTACTAAAGTTCTCTCAAGCCACGGGTTCGGCACTTACCTGTGGTCTCAAATGAAATTCGACCATCACATACATAACATGCTTTAAAGGAGTCTATGCCTTGAGGTGAGCAATGCCCGGTAAGGATAACTCTGAGGCTACTTAGCTCAGAATGCGTCACTGATGTCATGTTCATATAATAATATAGTGGCATTCAGATGAAGATATCACCAGGTACAAATGGTCTACATCTCATGGAATGAGATGAGACTCATCATGCCCCATGTCCCGAGTCCTCATAGACTCCTCTATATCAACATCTTAAAGTGTGAAAAATCATCATTAAGACGACATTCATAGATAATTTTCAAAACCAATTTCATTTGTTTATAAACAGTTTTGGATGATACATTATGATCGTTTATATTTAAATTCATGCCTTTTTGTGGGTAGCTAATTTTGGTGTCTCACCAAGTGCTCTGCAAACCAGGACACTTTCCACGACCTTTCTTATTTAGAGTTATGCCTAACCATAATTGGCGAATTTTTCACCCGATGGGGGGATCTATCACTTCTTATTGATACATGACACATATTTTCATTCTCATATATAAAACCGTGCGACTCTGTTGAACGTTGTCTCATTTAACCGAGCCCACCCAATCAAACACCAATGCTATGTTGATTCATTAATCGTGCGAGCCGCGCATTTAATGCGATGTCACCGTGCATGTCTGTCTGATATGGAATTTGCCTATTTATACATATCTACATTGATAAATGCTATCTGAACAGATTTTATCAGCATGCATATAAATCAATGCATCTTGGGCAATTATATCAAACATACATATAATTTCCTACATTGGCACTTGATTCATGTCAATGTATCACTGACATATATCCAACATCACAAAATCATTACTTAGTCAAGTAATGAAGCATTTTATCGCTAGGCTAAATTCGACATAACATCCACAAATAGCTACAACATACCATGTAATAGCCATGTCTACCACAATTCATCACATGTCAATATATTATTACACATATCAACATTTCATCAAACAAGCATGTCATGCCATGCAATTAGTACACTTAGTGTTATGATCAAAATTTCAGCAATGATGTGAGCAACAAATGTCAATCACTGGCATATGGATGGATTCTAAACTCAAAGAGCTTTTCATAGAGTCCAAAAACACACGAATCGGAGTTCGAACGAGAAATGGTCGTGCGAGTTGGAGTGCAGCTGGAATGTATTGTGCGCCGATCACGCTACCCGAGGTTGAGAGACATTTGGCAACTCATGTAAATGCAATTTTTCAACCCAAATTAGCTTTAAAAGCAACCCTTTAAACCGGATACAAACCCGTCCCATACCATTCAACATGTGACTGATTCCAAAATTAGCCCAAAACAATAGCCCCGAATGCTTTAAGAAATACCTTGAGTAAGAAAGAATCTCTGCACCTCTTGAAGCGTATACATCGTCGAATCTACGGACTTTACTCATTGGTTCCAGCAGTTCAGTAGTTGAAACACCAATGCGAGAAAAGCCGCCAAACCTCCTTTCTCTCTTCTGCTCTTTCTTTTCTCAGCTCCTCTTTCTCTCCTTTTACTCCAGTTCTCTTTTTTGCCGTATTGGTTGCTAAGACCCCCTATTTATACACAATTCAAAACTCTTGCATGTTGACACATGGCTTGCCACCATGTGTCTTAGAAGGACATCATTTGGCGCATGGGCACAGTAATCTTCGACAATAGATAATACCGAAAATGTGAAATTTTATTGTTTAATCCAAAACAAAATTCATTGGGTAGTTAGATTTGTGAGGCGATTGTGGTTAAGTCGTTGTGTCTGAGATCTAGAATTTTCATGTTTCAACTTTATCTTGGAGCAGATAAATTTAAGTTTTGTCATTTTTCTTAGGTTTACACTCGGGTCATCCTCACAAGTTTCTGTTTTTTATTACATTGTTTTACATCGATTGTACTTGAATCAATAAATTTATCTTTCTTTTTTTTAAAAAAAAAAGGCATCTCTCTTTTTTTTTTCTTGAAAAATAACCTATTTTGAATAAAAATGTCGTTTTTTTTTTTCTTTCAAATATTTACATTGTCTCTTAAAACAAATAGTTAGAAAATTATGAAATTTTTATTAAAATCGGCTATAAATCAATGAAGGGTCAATTTTCAAAATTTGGGCTTTCAATAAGTCATTTAATCAAATCGCCCTAATTTGCATTTCCTTGGGATTCTTAATTTTATTTTCTTATTATTAAACTGAGGCACATAGTTTATGAAAGAACATCGGGACCCTAAGCCACATGATGCCAAACCTTATAATAATTAATAAGCACTGGAAATATAAAAATACGCTCCTCAATTCAAGAGAAATCTTATCTCGAAAAAAAAATAATAAAATAAAACTCAAGAGAAATCTCTGTTTGGGATCGAAGAGAATAATTCTTCAAAAATATTTAATTATTTTTAGCCTTAATTTTATGAATTTAAAATTAAAAAAATGGTTTTATTTATTAAGTCTTCATAAGAATACTATAGAAATATATAAATAAAAGTTTCTCATACCATGTTTAATTAATATATTGCTTTTCAAAATGCTTTATAAAAAATATATTAAATTATATCTTAAGAAATAATCTTTTAATAATTAAGTATGAAATAAATGTTTCAAATAATAAAAATTATTTTCTAAGGAGAGTTTCCAAAATGTTTTAAACCCAATATATTATTAAATTAGGCTGAGGTAACTCAAACCCACTTAAATAAAAGTTCTAATAGAGAAAGAAGCCCCAAATCACCACAACACAAATGTGCAAAAAAAAATCCTTCATTTTACTTCTGATTTTTATAGTTTCCTTTATATTTTCAAACAACCAAACATAACCTCAACAAACTAGTGCCTTAGAAATAGGATGACCACTTTCAAGAAACAAATAAATAAATAAATAAATATATATATATATATATAAAGGGGACCTCTCTCCTGTCTAAATTATATACATATGCAAAAGACAAATAAAATATCAGAAAAGTGCCGGATTTAGACTTAGAAATTTGTTAGTAATCATGTTTGAATTTACAAAAAAGAGACAAAACGAGTTTAATCAAAATAGACCGTTAATTTTCTTTTTCTTCAACAATTTTTTTTGAATACTTTTCTTCAACATTTTTTTTCATGGAAATAAATTATAAATATTTGTAATGTTTGCTAACTTAAAATTATATCTATTTTAAACACAATTTAAAATTTTACAAGTAAACAATATTACAAAAATAAAACGATTAATGAAGGAGTAGCTTTCAAGAAAAATAAAAAGCAATCTAAAATTTTTGGAAAAGAAATTATGCAAAGAATTGTAGGGAACAACAGGTTTTGTTCCTTTGCTGTATTGGATTCTCTGGTAAGAGAGCAGCAACCAGAGTTACTTTGATGAAATTCAACGATTAAATTAAAATAGGAACCATAGATTCTTTGATGAATATATTCTTGTTTTCTTATTAAGACCTTGTTTGGAACCTGAAAAATACTAAGGAAATAAAATAAAAAGAAAAATAGATGAATGAAAATTGAAAAGAAAATGAAAAATAGGTTCAAACTTAAAAAATTGGTTTCATATTTTTATTCAAATTCATTTTATTTGTTTTTCTATTATATAAGAACTAATAAATTTAAAATTATGCAAGATTTTGATAAATGTTGATTATATTTGATTTTTTTTTTAATGTTTTTCATGATAAATTAAATATGAGAAAATAATTTTTCATTAAAAAATATATTTTTTCCTAATACTTTTTGGTTACAAAGGGGCCAAAAGAAGGGATCTCGGTAGCAATCCATATAACATCTTCTATTTATTGGAAAAATTTACCCAATGTTAGCAGTTCCACAGATAACAATCTATGTGTCTACTCATCCTTCCCAAGCATGTCCCAATTTCCCAGAGAAGTTGCGTGAGCAAGAAGATATATCCAGTGTCAACTAAGTCCATTACCTTGTGAGTTTATATGATATGATCAACCATCCAATTTCCACAAATCTCCTTATCCACTGTCTTCACGAGCCTCTCCAAATTCTTGAATTGACAAGAATAATTGGTACCGCCATTTTCTGTAACAAAGTCCAATAATAATAATAAAGAAAAATTAAAAAAGTGCTCCAAATGAGAGAGATCTAGAGAAAGAGAGAGTGATAAGAGAATAACAAACTTAATTTCAAGATGGATCGGTTCAGAAGCCCCATCGGCCAAAGCAGCAACAAGCAATTTGTCATTCATAACGAGACACTTCACAACACTTTCTTAGAGGCCTTTCAGGGGATTGAAATATACGAGGCATAATCTCCTCAAGTTCGTTCCACATTCATTCAATCCCAACTTCATCTATACAAACAATCAAGCAAAATAGTACATATAGATATATATACATTGAGAGAGAGAGAAAAAGAGAGAGAGAGAGAGAGGTATACGGACCGGTAGAGGTAGAGGTAGAGGTAGAGGTGAGAGCAGTGGGGGAGCAGACGAGTTTACCGGTGGCGGTGAGGAGGTAACCGAAGTAGAAGATGGTGGCGTGGACTGCGAATGTTACTTTGTCGTGAGCGTTTCTGAAGCTGGGCCTCGATGCCCTAATCACCGCCATTACTGATTTTGCTGTCGCCATTGTCGCCACGAAGGAGTGCTTCGGCTTCGCAATCAATCTCGACTGCATCCCCAAATGTATTTATACCTTTCCCAAGATGGAGTGCTTCCCAAGCAATGTCCTCTCTGCCTCCCAAATGTATTTCCTATTTATAGCTTTCCATATATATATATATATATATATATATATGATTGGAATTTGGAATGGCAGGTGTTATGCGGTTAATCTTCATGGATTTTCTTAACTTATGGGTTGGGTTGGGTTGGGCTGTGCTGGGCTTGTGAAAATATTGACACTGGCTTATAACAAATATCTAGGATTAGAAATTCGTTAGTTGTCATTTTTTTTAAGATAGATAGAATATTATAAATGTTTGTAATGTTTACTAACTTAAAATGATATTTATTTATTTTCAACACAACGTAAATTCTATATGTTAAATTTTTTTAAAAATAAATAAAACGATTAAAGAAGGAGAAGCTTTCAAAAAAAATAAAAATTGATCTAAATTTTTTTTCTTTTTTTGAAAAGAAATTGTACCAGAATTACGATGTAAATACACTCGCTCGTTAAATTAATTTTGTAAGTGTCTATATATCTGGATTAGACAACAAAAGTGGCAAGATTTGAAATAAATTCGGACAACTTACAAGAAGCACTCTGTTCCGTACATAGTGAGGAGAAATATGAACCTTGGTGAAATTTTTTTAATTTAATGCATTTTCTTTTTATATTTTGAACTATATTTTAAAAATAAATTGTATTCCTAATAATTTATTCTCATTTTCTATATTTATATGATCATTATTTAAAAAATCTAAAAATATCCATCATGTTAAACTCATCATAAACGGTTCAACGTTTCAAAAGACATGATATAAGAAAGGAAGTCCCAAGTTGGAGTTCTAGTAAGAATAATTTACCACATTATTATAACTTATGGTGCTTTTTCTATCGGTATTGGACTGGAGTGGGTTGGAGTCGTTGGGCGGTCGGCTGAATCTGCGTGATCATTATGCGCAAGAAAACATGAAGCGAGGTGATCCGAGCGGGGGGTGTGTCGGATCTTGCCGCCAGATCACTTTTAAGTCGTCTCGTTCTTGAGGAAAGAAAAGATCGACTACCTTGGGCGCGAGTTCACTGCCTACCTTTTCGTGGTAGAGTGGATCGGTATTTATAAGGGGAAATAGTGGTTACTTTTCTTGTTACATGGTGATACGATATCTCTCCCATTAGGTAAGGGTTTATTTTCGCATCGTAGGCCATTGTTAGGAATAATGGAGGATACGTGATCGTGGAAGATCGCTAACCTGTCAGTGGGGCGCGGATCATGGGCCCCGGACACTTTCCTTTCACCGCGAGTTTTTAGGCCGCTGTATCATGATTACTGGCGTGATGGTTTGATTTTAGGCTAGGCCATGCTTTGCCATGGGTAGGATCTCCTTTGTGAGGCGAACTGGCACATTGGGTTTGTCGTATTTCAGCCGTAAGGCGGGTGTTAGGAACTGCAGCCTGAGCTTCTTATTTAGGCTTTATGCACATATTATTTTCTACCCCATTAGTTGCCCCATCCTTGGGTGAGCGAAGCTTAGGCGAGGGGGTGAATCGTTTTTGGATCGGTTGTGGCTTCCACATGGCTAGCCGAGGATGGTTTGATCTAGACTTTGTCGCCGTCAAACTTCTTGTGATAATGATGGAGCTCTTTCGATTTTCGTGCCCGTTTCGACTGTTGCTTCCCATATCTTTAGAAACATTCCTTGTATCGCATTTTTCCGCTTCTTCTGCGAGTTTGGAAGTGTCTTTGATTACTTTTCGAAGCGCTTGTGGTGCTTCTGTCATCCTTTGTCTGCAAGTGGCGTTTCCTTCTTTCCTCCTTAGTTCGATCGTCTTTCTTCTTCTTCGCTGTTTTCTTTCCTTGTTTTGAATTTCGGGTTGTTAAGGCATGTTGGGTTGGGGTTCCGCCTCTTTCGTCGTTTTGTTCGTTCTCTCTCTCCGCTACTTAATCATGCATGCTTCCTCTGGGTCTTCTCGTTCTGTAGGCTGTGTATGGGAATGGGGTGAAGTCGAGTCGGAGACAGGCGGCGGACTCAGTGAATCCTACGTTGTGGTTGTTGGGGTCCTTTGTTAGTTATCTTCCTCCGCCCGAGGCGAGCGAGGGAAGATTAGTGAGATGGGTATCCACTGTGGCTCACAGAATGTTGAGGTTCTTGTTGGAGTACACGGATGTCGTGGGCCCTAGCCGGGTTAAGCCTTCCTATGCTAAAACCTTCGCTACTCGTTATGGACCTCCTTCCGGTGTCTGAATCTAGTGTCCTGATCTTCTCACATCTTATGTTGTTCCCGTTCCCAAGATGGTTTGCTTCTTTAAGGCGGCCTTTGAGGAACGGTCTCTGACTCCTTTACACCCCCTTCATCAAAGCGTCCTCGACATTCCAATGTATGCCCGAATCCTAACTCTCTCTAATTTTGGAGCTTCTAGGTCGACATACGGTTTTCGAGGATAAGGGCCTCGGGGTCCCGATTTATAGCTCTGGCTCTTTGTATCTCTTGACGTGAAGAGGCCTTGAAGGCTTCTTGTATATTTCAAAGTAGACCACTGCCAGACTTATCATTTGACCTCCTTCCTCACGAGCATTGGAAAGGCGCTATTTTTTGTTGGGGGTCGACATTGAATCTGACCTTGCGTCAGATGATCGTTGAGGTTGAGCCAATATGGTACTTACGAGCACACGCGAGTTTTCATTTATGCTAGTAGGGGGTTGACTTTGCGGTCTTGCTATGTTCTTGACTTTGCTTTGGTTGCGTTGCCTTCAGGTATCGTCCTGACCTTACTCTTGAGGACAGGGAAGTAAAGCGGCAGTTGGGTAAGTGTCGCCCATGGGCGTATTCCGATGATCGGGTCGGACTGCGGAAACTCTTCGAGTGTGAGCCACTTCTTGTTCTCCTTATTTGAATCTCCTCCCCCACATATGGAAATATCTTTTGGGGGCCTCTATTTGTAAACAAACTCTGAAGAACTAAGTAAGATGTTTGAGTTCTTTGTGAAGAATATGAGAAGTGTAAAGCGTAAGGCTCGGGGATCCCACGAGGAGGCGACCTCCGGCAGGTAAGACCCTAGGCAGAGACATCTGACCGCCATCACACATTTAGGAGCGGGGATCACACACCCAAGTTCGGGTGAGGGGGTAGGCGTTGCCCTCTTTTAGTAGAGGTGTCGAGGTGGGGCGGGTGTGTAGAAAGTCGCTCATCCTCGTTGTAGGAGCCAAGGGTTCTAGCCGAGGAAGGACTCTTTGAGCCTCCTTTGAAAGTTCTTCCTATCTTTATGGGCCGCCGACGCAGCGCCCTCCTTCCCCTCCGTCTGAGGAGATGCTTGGGAAGCTAGGCTAAACTGGAGGCAGGGGGGTGAAGACTCACTGTTTACCAATGCGGAGCTCGCCGCCGGAGCTGTTTCGTCTATCCTTCGAGACTTTGATCTCAAGAAGGCGGATGCCTTGTGCGTCAAGGAGGCTTTAGCCTTATCGCTCCAAGAAGCCGCCTCTATACGTTTGAGTGCCTTCTCTTATCCGTCTCATCGTTGTGTTACTATTATCTGCTAACTCCATCTTGTTCCTTGGCAGATGGCTACTTATACAAAGAGCCTGGCAAGGAGGGCCAGTTTAGTCGAGAACTCTGCTAAGGCGGCGAAAGCATACAAAGCTAAAGTCGCCTCCACGACCTCAGGAATTTGGCTATGAGCTGAGATACAAACTTGACCCGGGATGTTGTGAAGCATAAATCCGACTGAAGCACACCTCGTATAAGGCGAAATTTGAAGGCCAGAGAGAAAGAAGGCCATAGAGGGCCTAAGGGTTGTTAAGGATGAGCTGCGGGTGGATAAGGAAGAGTTTCAGGCTTCCAGGGAAGAGCTATGCACCAGCGACGACGTTGGACAGGCACTTGAGAGGCTTCCTAAAGGCGAGAGCTTCATGGGCGCTTGGGTGAGGAGTGCAACACGTGCCCAGGGACCTCGGAGCGAGGAGGCTATGGTTAGCCAAAGGGATGGAGTAATAGCGGAGCTAAGGGACGAGGACTGCACCTTATAGGCCTCCAGATGGCTTGCTTTCCAACGCAGAGCTGCCAAGGCTTTGGACTTCAATTTTCAAGTTCCTGATGAAAAGGAGGCGAAAGAATTTATTTTTGAGTACAAGGCAGATCCCGGGTGTTCTCGATAGTGGCTCTGTTCCTCTTCACGAGTGAGTTGAGGTTCTATGAAGTGGCTCCCCCTCTCGCGCTGGGACTTCGCCTTCGGCGTGCGCGGCAGGCTCGCCTTCTGCGAGGTTGCTCGTGGCCTACACCCTCAGACATTTAGGCCCTTTGTATAACCTTTGCTCATTTTAGCCCCCAACTTGAGGCTCTAAGCCTCGGACATCTGTAATGCTAACCTTGGTTTTGTTATTCCATGGATATCTTTTGTCCTTCTACATGCTTGGCTTTCGGAAATTAACTAGCACTATGACTTGTGTTGAGAGGTTTTCTGGTCATCGATCTTTAAATGGTTGGGCTCTTCTTGAGCTATACAGCCGCCCGATTGGCTAAGCTACGATGCTCTGCATCAAAGCCCAGGCTATGTGGCTCCTTTGAAAATGAGCTACATGGCTCCTTTGAAGCTGAGCTACATGGCTCCCTTGACGCTGAGCTACATGGCTCCTTTGAAGCTGAGCTACATGGCTCCTTCGAAGCTGAGCTACATGGCTCCTTTGAAACTGATCTATAAGACTCTTTTGAAGCTGAGCTACATGGCTCATGATCTTTGAACTATGGGCTCTTTCAAGGCGAGCTCTGAGGCTGTTGAATCAGAGCTACATGGCTCCTTTGGCTGAGCTCTGAGGCTCTTTTTGGCGAGCTACAAGACTCTTTTAAAAGGTGAGCTCTGAAGACTCTTTTGAAGTTGAAACTCTGAGCTCTTGAAGCGAAATTTCTGAGCTGGTGAATCAATTCTAATTTCTGTTGAATCAAAGCTCTGTGTCCTTTGAAACTGAGCTACAAGGCTCTTTTGAAGCTGAGCTACAAGACTCTTTTGAAGCTAAGCTACATGGCTCCCTTGATGCTGAGCTACAAGGCTCTTTTGAAACTGAGCTACAAGGCTCTGTTGAATTCGAGCTACATGTTTCCTTAATATCCGAGTTCTTGGGTGCCCATTTGTCTTCCTTCCCTTGGGAAGGTGCGAGTAGTTTTAATGTCGGTCAGAGTGGGAATCGAAACCCAGTGCATGACTTCCCAAAGAGTGTTTAAGCTTTTTATAAATCGCGCCTTCCTTGCCCGAGGGTGTACGCTATCACAGCGCTCCCGTTTTCATTTTGCCTTCACCGGCGTCGGAGTTAGGAGGCGTGAAGCAGGTGCTATATTCTTTGTTGAAGTCTACTTGGTGGTCATACGATGGTGTTCAGTTTCGTTGTTCCGCCATTTGTTGGAGTTGTGTTGTTCCCTAGTCCCGCTAGTTGTGGGAGTTGTGTTGTTCACTAGTCCTACCATTTGATGGATTCAAGTCAGGGGACATGCTCTGTGGGACCCCTTTCCGGCCGACATTTGGGATAGTCTGAGGCAGAATTAGGGATGCCCCATTTATCACTCAATCGCTCAATCATTATATTTCTTGAGCCGATTTCAAAATTAGGCAAGCCCATAAACATTTACATTTAACAAAATACATTTACAATGAAGGCATTCAAGCCTTTTCAAAATGATTTACAAAAATAGATGTTCAGAGTTCAAATTGTTTTTTACAAAATATCAATATCCAAAAGAAAACATGGAATGAATGCACATGTCGAAGCATACTCCGAAATTTCCTTCTTCATGACTCGACACTCCTCGATCTTGGGTCCGCTTTCGATCACTATCTATCACTCGGTACATGCGCATTGGTAAAACAATACGCTAAGCATTTTCATGCTTAGTGGTTCTATACAAATCCATTCTTCAGTTTCAGTTTAAAACAAATCATGCAATTTAACAATTCAAAACTTTCAAACCTTTACGGATGATCAATGTAAATACAATACATATATTTGTTATACATACAATCAGTTATAGTTCATTGATCATCCCACAAATACACTTTCATATTCAATATTTCACAATCTCCATCCCGATTCAATTATGCTCTGAATTCAATTCGATTCGCAATCCAATTCGATTTATGCCCATGCTTAATTTAACCTATGTCTTCGATGTCTGAGGATGCTCCAGTCGCCGACGCGGTCCTTTGGCTGCGAGCCCGATTATAAACGGTTTTTATAACACGATGCAGTCTGGATTGGAAATTAACGGTTATAAAAAATCAATTAGTGAACACTACGGAATCTGGTCCAGAAATTTCTTGTCCGGATGACACATCAATACAATCGTTCGTGAAATGTTGCTATTTGGCCCTATTGGTATACCAATCTATTCTTAATATCACAATTCGCGGTTAACATTCTATTAAGGGCGTTGAATCTTTATAGCAAAATGCAGTACAATATGTACATTTGTATAAATAGTTCACTTTCAATAGTCATGCGATTTTCATATGCAAACATTTACAATCAATTCCTTCTAAATCATTCAAAACAATTCAATATGTTTTTCTTATGCATTTAGAACAAGCCTTTGAATATTAAACGAGAATAGGAAATATAAACAAAACATGCAAAAACTTGAAAAACGAGGAATAAGTGAATTAGAACAAACCCAAAAAGATTGTCGTCCTTCAATTCTTGTCCTCGGAATCTCGACCTCAACTCGGGCTTTCCTCCTCGTTAACCCCTAATCCATCACACATATTTCACAATCAAAGAATAACCAAAGAAAAATGTTTATTGCATTCTGTGATTTTTGGTTAGGGTTGATGTCTACCTAATACACCTTCACTTTCCAAATTTTCTGGGGAAAATAGAGCCATATTTTTCTCATACATCCTTCAAGAAAATTATAGCTCTATGAGTCTATTTTTAGTAGGAATTGGAATCATCTCATTTGGATCACCCAAACTCAAGTTACGTCATTTTAATGCCAAACTGGTCAGTATGCCCAACTCACTAGATTACCTACTGTTATTCCCAATTTCAGGGGTCTTAACTCCATAATTTGGTAATGGTTCCTTCTAATCATTTTAATCTATGGTTCTAAGGTTTTTTTTTCAACTGGAATCATCCAATTTGGATCAATATAACTCAAGTTATTGCATTTTACATCCATACTACTCCAATTTGCAAAGCAGATCAGATTATTCTTACACATAGCTCAACTTTGAAAAAATTTCTGGGCACTTTGGGGGAACAATTTTCTTACACTTTCTTCAATTAAATTATTCCCCTAGAAGTATATTTTACCCAGAATTTTGAATCACTCAATTTGGATGAGTGAAAGTCAACTTATGGCCAAAACACTATAACAATATCCAAAACAGAGCATAACCAGTGAGCTACCCGAGCTCACCTTTAAGCCCGTATTTGGGAGCCTTAGAGCTACAATTTGCTCCTGGTATCTTCCATAAATTTATATCCCTATCTCTTATGGTTCTTTACCAATTGGAATCACTTCATTTGGATGATTATAACTTAATCTATAGCCAAAACAAGAACAGGGGTTTTTTTACAAAATTTTGACAGTTTGAAAACTTAACATTTTCCCTTTTTACAAACACTACACAAAACCAATCCAAACCAATCCCAACCAATAATACAAAACAACTTCAACACAATCCAAAAACTCATTTACAACCAAAACAAAACTCTTTTTATCCACATTTGGGGTTTTCCCCAACTCAAATACAAGAACAAAGGGTTTGGGTTTATTTCTTACCTCAAATCTCTTGGAACCCTATACTTTAGCTCCCTTCTTCCTCTTTGATCACTTGGAGACCAAAAATGGGGATGATCTCCACCAAAATCTGGATATTCCTCAACCTAGCTCTTCTCTTCTCCTCCCCCTCTCAAAAGCGTGATTGCTCAAAGAGATGAGCTCCCAAAGGGCTCCCTTTTGGTCTTTTAAACTCATTTAAGTGTAAAGGCCGTGTTTAGCCTTCCACCCTATTCTCATTTCTCATTTTCTACTATTTGGTTTTAAATATCTCATTTCCTCAAGGCCTTGTTTAGCTCTACAAAATGTATTTTGGGTTAAGATTCTCCCAAATGGCAATCTAGCTCACTTATTTCTATTTGCACTTAAATCCTCATATTTTACATAGACATATAAACTTGTTTATAATTATTATAGGTCCTCATTTTCACATTTCAAATTTGTCATTTTCACTTAGGTAAATTCTAGGGTGTAATCAATTCTCATTTAGTATGTTATATTTGCATATGGCTCTTAGCCATATAATCATTATGCAATATTCATTTAACAATTCGGAAAATGCAGAGTTGGCTCAATATACCCGGAATATATAATGAATTTTTATTATAAGATTCTAGGAATTATTTTGAAATTACAAACCGGAGGAGGCAACGTGTTTTGAATGCTTCAAGGCCCGTTCCTTATGCTATACCTCTCCTCCCGTCTTTTCTCTCTTCTCCTTCTATGCTTTTTTCTTCTTCGCTCCTTGTGGTTTTTACCTTAATTTGGGCATTTGTCGATTATAAATTTTCAAGATCAGGAAACGATTTCTTGATTGTAATTTTGAGATAATTGCTTAACTCCCTTGAAATAAAAATGCGAATTTTGACAACATGCATCTTTGTTTGATGTGTAATTTTCCAAGGCCCACCCAGTAGAGCTCTCACCCTCTTTTTCCTCTTTTTTTTTTTTTTTTTTGATGATATGAGAGAATATTAATCAGGCTAAAAAAATGAATACAAAATGGTATTAAATGGCTTGTGAATTTCATTAAAGCTGTCAGAGGTCTATTGTTACAGAATTGCCTTAGGTGCTCAACGTTCCAAGAGTAATGATGATTTTCCCTCTTATGTTTGAAGTTCGTAGTTGTGGTGGACTAATTCGAGATACCACGTAGGGTCGTACGAGTTTAGTCTGCTTCCGTGTGTGGGATCTTTGCCTTTATAGCGAAGTTTTTTTTTTTTTTAGAACTAAGTCGTCGGGCTTAAAACTCCTGAGCCTGACCCTTGTCGTAATATTTTCGTTGTCTTTATGTGATAGTCCTCGACACGCTTTAGAACCTGCTTACGCTTTTCTTCTAGGAGATCAAGGTTTGGCGGGAGAGAATCTCTCCGTTTGTGTTTCTATATCTAGGAGATCAAGGTCAGCGAGAACTCAGTTCTATATTTACAACTCAACTTCGTGATTTTAGTCCAACATCGACAGAGCCACCGCAAGGCCGAATGCTGTGAGCAACAGTTTCTTAAGCTGTTGATCACGCGTGTTCTCGCATTCCATAATACTCTTATATTCCCACCCATTTTCTCAGATTTTCTAGCTTTAGCTTTTAACGTTGCCTCGAGTCCTTATAGTGACTTCGCCACTGGTCGACTAATGATGAGTCGATGAGTAGTGACTCGATTTGTGCTCCCAGGCAAAATCTCTCTCAACTTAGGATCGCTCGAACCGCTTCCCATTATCGATCCCATATTCAGGATTCAACTGCATATTATGGAACGCAAAACAAATACGCAGACCTTGCCTTGGATTGTTGCTAGTGGCCCACCGACCCACTTAGTGAAGTAATCCACCCTACAACAATAACTTGCACGGCCCTTTCCTAACGGGTGGCCCCACATGTTCAAATGACCGTGCCAAGGGCTTGTGGATTGAGGTCACGGCCGTAGGGAGATGAGAGATCTAGGCATGCTTCGACAGATTCGTGATTTTTGAACCAAATTACAAGGCCTTTGAGCATCAGAGGCCACAATATCCCGTTTTAAAGTTCTTTGTTGCCAAGGTCCCAACACATACTGCCGCAGATACCTTCATGCACCTCTCCGAGCACGTACCATGCTTTCCTTCTACACACCCAAGGATGCAAGTGTAGAAAGCCTCGCTTATAAAGGGGTCCCCCGATGAATGGTGAATCTAGCGACTCGCCCGAGCTTGAAGCCTCCTTCGATCGCCACATGACTCGCCCAATTGGCAATCCTGGGTGAGTGAATCCATCTAGCCCTGCTTGGACATCATTAGGAACAATTTCTTCATTGTCGATGTTCACTAAGGGTTCTGTGAGGCTCGACCTGGCATCTACTCATCTATAGATTCTCCCGTGATGCCGTTGTTAGCTTCCTGCAGCATCTGGCCAGCGTGTTCCTCTCGCTCTCGACATGCTCCGACATGGAACCAAGATGAACTTTTTTAAATAGTTCTCACACCTTTTGGAGTAAAGGACTGCTTTTCACTCCTGCCAGAGGGATCCCCATCTCGCTTCACCACCAACTCGGGAATCACTACATTCTGCGCTGATTACTGGCATGGAGTGGGCAAGATTAAGCCCGGCTATGACAACATCATACTTGATAGGCCAGCATGATAAAATATGGTATTTATGTGCAAATGCCGTCAGATCAAGTAATATAGTACCCAAGTACCATATCGATCCATCGAGAAGGCTGACCATCAATTGTTCTTATAATATTATCCGGATTTAACTCTGACTTTATCTAATTAACTTGTAAAAGGGCAACAGCCAAATGAACTTAAAATACCATGTGTAAAGACTAGGATTGTCTCCCTACCACTGACGGATTATTAACTATAGAAATTACTTCCGCCATTAATGACTTCTGATGATCTAAGATCGTGCTCACGACACACCGAGGTGATCCGCCTATCTCACGCAGTGGTTGGGGGTGCATCTCGCCCCGACCCAATACTCAAACGCTTAAACAGTTCAAAACCCCTAATCGCCACTAATTCTGACCTAGAGATCTCATTTACCGATTTAACCGAGGGTCGCCGTATCTCGTATCCTCGGGAGTCCCGATCTCGATCTCTTGATACCCAAATGATCATGCTAATGTCAGTTAGACATCACCATGTATTTAAATCACAACATAGAGCAGATCACGCGAATCATAAATAAATCTGAATATATTTAAACTTAATCCATTCAATTTATTGTGGTTCAATAAACCTAGATAGAAATCTAGGAATATTGGAACCGAATGTGCACATAATCAATCTATAACCATTAGTAATATCTAAAAGAAGAAATACAAAAAGAAAGTATCTTCTTTAATGATCCGAGTCGGTCACGCTTGTTTCACTACTCCATTCCGCACGCCTTCCCTTCCTCGTACCAGTCTCCACTTTACGATGCCAGGCAGAATCGTGGTGACGTCGCGACGCCGTGTCAGCTCGCTGACTTTCCCCATTGACAGGCGAGTAACGCGGACGCCGCCATGTGGCTGCCGCGAGCCCGCTTCGACGCCTCCAACCCCAAACCACTCACCCCGCAATTCACAAAACTTCACAAATCGATTCGGGCTATAATGCGCTATTTCAAAATGCAAAATCAACCAAAAACATAGTGGAAGTGTGTATAATACAGAGTGTTTTAGGCACTCATCAATACTCACCATTATCGAGGCTTGAACCAATCGAGCGTATTCCACGCCATCCCACCGGAGGTCGGGACCGATCCGCACCGTTTCGGGAATTACTCGCATCTACTCGACAACCTCCGTATGCGTCAGACGCCAATCGAAAGAAGGCCTTGCAATGTACTGGGCATTCGAGGCAATCCATGAAGAAATCCGCCAAACCGCCGACAATGCCCTCGGGCTTGTATCCGATGTCGAACTCCACCGAGCCTCTACGGCCCATTTTATGGCCTTCCAGGTCTGTCAGGTAATATCCGGTTTAATAGGTGTCTCCGTTCTGATTTCAATAGTGTGAGCCTAGAAATATGGTCGGGGGCTCTCCCTCGGCAAGCAATACCAATGCCAAAATTAGTTTCTCCGCCTTTGATACCTTCCGCTCCCCGCAGCTCATTACAGTGAATACATCGTCATTGCACTCCCATCTCACTCTTCGACACTACACACTAGTTGAGAACCAAACAACCAAATAAAGGTTATGAGTTCTCCTGTGTGAAGGCTTACCAAGACTGGAGAGAGCTCGTAAGCTACTACTGAGAACACCTTCTTTGTATTAGGCGTCCCAAAGGAAAGCTCAAAACTCTGAAAGAATATCGACACTCGTCAGTCGATCTGTATACAAAGCGGCTTGAAGCAAAATATCTCTCCTGGGCCAAACGTTGAATTTTTCGTGTTCGAAGGTGGTTGCATGTCTAGCATGACTTTTATCTTATATGGATTTGCCTCAGTTCTCTCAATAAGGACTATGAAACCCAAGAATCTTCCTAATGAGACCCCGGCTAAATAATTTCCAGTCAGGTTTAACTCTACGTTATAGTTTTTCAGACTCAGAAACGACTCGGGCCTAGGTGGCCACGAGAGCTCCTAATTAACTCCACTCCACCAAAGATGTCATCTATATAGACCTACGTGGATGCTCCAATTTTCAAAACATTATTCACATAGCCTTGATGTGGCCCTAATATTTTCAACCCGAAGGAACACTATGTCAAAGAAGTACTCTCGCCTACCAAACAGATAGTCTTCTGGGTCACTAGGGTCCATTCCCCGATCTAGTTATATCCCGAGAAAACGTCCATGAAGCCTAGAAGCTCGTGGCCACCAAAGGCCCACGGCAAGGTCGATCCGAGGTGCCATCTGACAAGCCCACCGACACTCCAGAAGTCAATGCAGTCGCCATTTGCCGCTTCTTTTCGACATGGACTACATTAGCCAACCGCCAGGTATTCTACTTCTGATACCAGTCGATGAGTTTGTTAACTTTCACGACGTCTAAGGCAAACTTCTTCTTCGTTTGACCTGCTCAAGGAGGGGTCATGTTCAGCCAGGTGTGATTACTAAGGTTAACCCCCATATCCTCCCGGCTTCTAGGCGAATACTTCATATTCTTAAGAAGTGGGATATGAGGTCCCCACGGTCTTTCGACCACTGGGATCCCGACGTAAAACGAGATGTTTCGGGCCGGTCGCCAGTCGCATTGGCCCCGCCTTCAGCGAGGCTGGATGCTTTACCTCATCTCCCCACACACTGGTCATTAGATACTAATAATCATGAACACTGATGCCGGTAGGGTACTTACCACGCCCGATCTTCCTTTAACCATTCCTTTTACCCATTCGTAGCTGGGAATTTGATAACCAGATAGGTGAGGGACGGCACCTATCGACGAGGGAAGGTCTCACTAATAGTATGTTATAACCGATGGGGCATCTACTATGAGGACCCACTGCCAAGCCAGGGTTTTGTACGGATCTCCAAAGTGAGAGCACTAGTTGTATCAATTCTGGGTAGCACTTTCTCCCAGAACTCAGAGGCCGCTGACCATCGAAGCCCCTTTCGATGCCCATTTTACCAAAGTCAGACGCGAAGATGATGTCTACCGAGTCATTTGCTCCACTCAGACCCTATGTATCGGGTTGCTGGCTACGACGACCTATTACCAAAGTGGGATTGTCATGATGCCTCACCTTCCACGCCGAGTCCTAAAGGTTATATAGCTAACAATGGCGGAGCTTCTTTTGATACTTCTTGTATTTCCAATGTCTCCCATGATCTAATGCTACTGAGACAGAGCCTTCTGGTCGAAGCCGACTTCTCCCCAAAGAAATCCCTGAGATCACCCGATTTCTCCAGCGGGGTTTAGTGTCGAGCCAGAGCCCGCTAATCCAGGGTGACAGACCTGCGTGTTATGGCCTCACCTTCGAGGCCACGGCGGTGAAGATGTCCACGCCTGGATCGTATTCAATTTTCTCTTCCTCACTTGACGCAATCATCCGTTCTGTCCATGATCCCTGCGGAATTCACAATACTTGTTGAGTCTTTCGTCGGGTCCATCCGAGATGATCACCTTAAAACCAGGCCGATCTCGTAGGGACCCGTGGACACCGAGGTCACATGGGATGAATTGTCAGTGGATATCGCTGGCTACCAATGAGGTGAACCTAAGCGTCCCCGACGTTGCATCGCTCTTCGGGAGACCATTCCTCTGCTTCCTCTTCACCTTCAGGGGATCAACCTCACCCTCCTCGCTTCCTGGCTTCAAGGCTTCTCACTTTTCACCCCCTCCTCGCGCCTAAGAGCTCTTCCACGACAGCACCCGCCGTCGATATCGCAGCCGTGCCACCCCGCCATGCCTGCTCGAGGCCTGAGATGGAAAACACTGCCCGACCGCACGCCCACCACATGAAAGCTATGATATAAACTTCAGCATGGGATGTTCACTCAACAATGACTCAAACCTCCCATGTGGACCTCAAGTTCTCCCGCGGCCTCTATGGCTCAGAGAAGTGATAGCTCGGCTTTCCTATACGCTCCGTGTCCAAGGAAGGGGAGACCAACATGATGATAACTTCAGGAGAGGATGAGATCGACGATGGCTGGAGTCCTCGAACTGTGCCAATGTTTCCGCCTTTAATATGATAGCGAAGGTTCGCATCCGTGGTCTGCATCCGCGGAGTCGATCCGATCTTGCGCACGAGCGGTCTAAGGTGATCTTTCTATTCTCGCCGAACGCTCGACCGAGGCATTCAACCATGGTGAGAGGGAAGTGTAGGTACCACCGCGGAACTGGGATTTGTTTGTTGCACTAAAGTATCCATGGAGATCGAGCTCATTCTTTATAGTTTCCTTCATGGCTGAGCTCTTGCTGATGTTCGAAACACCGTCTATGATCGCTCATCTCCTATCGATAAAGGATGAGTCCATTACCGTTGTTCCTACTTCAGGCATTCCTCATTACGATCCTTTCTCGTGAGTTTGTAGGATCACGCTTCCTGCGGCCGCGCTTCTCTTCTTCGCCAACGTCTCTATGAACGTGATGGTGTTTCGCTGTTTTCCTACTATGCGCTGCATTTGTCTCGGTGAGTTCCTTCCAAGCCCTCTCAAGAACGTCATCGGTGAGATGGAGTGCCCATCTCGTTAGTATTGGCCTCAGAGTTTCGAGATGCCTCTTGTGGTTTGACATCTAGGTCGCCTGCTGGTCTCAGATCCTGCTGGGGTCAGCGTGACTCATTACATGTTTCGCCGATACCATCACTATCAGAATTCATGCCGAAGCAACATTCGCTCCCACAAACCACGCTAAACTGACGGTGTTATTTGATGTCAGACCGAGCGGCTGGGAAATGTTAAGCCTTATTCGGCTGATCCGTGATGCGTTGATCAGAAGAAAACAACAAAAACAAGGCGATCCTCGGCAGTGCTATGGCAAAATGCCTCTCCGATGCCTAAGTCAATCATTTCTTCAAGGGAAAGAAAAAGATCGACTACCTTGGGCGCGAGTTCACTGCCTACCTTTCGCAGAGTGGATCTGTGATTTATAAGGTAAATAGCTACATTTTCCTGTTAGATGGTGATACTGATCTCCCATCGCGGCAGCCTCATTTTCCTTATTATGAACCGACCGCTAAGCGGATACAGAGGAGCCGTGATCATTTAAGATCCTTCTTCCTAATCCATGGCGCGATCACAGAGACCCACACTTTCCTTCACACACAAGCTTTCGAGCCACGATCACTCTGACACCGTCATGGTAGTTCACTTCAGCCCTGCTCGTGTACTTGGCATTGGTATGATCTCGCATGGTCGAGCTTTACGTATCTCAGGCTCAACTCTTCATGATACTGGCTGAGGCTCAGCTGTTCAGCCTGCATATTATTTTCTACCTTATCACCAACTAAAGTAATTAGTTTTCAAAAAACAATTGGAAAAATTTACTGAGAATATAATTTAACCAAATTCTTTATGCTTTTATTTCGATTTTTTTAGGTTATTGTCTATTGTATATTCTTCTCTTTAATTAAAACTCATGTAATGTTTAATGTATTCTTATCACATCAAAACAAGGGTAATCTTTTTATATGAAATTTAAAGGTTTTGTGATAATTTACAAATTTTGGGGCACGGAACTCAGAAATAGATTTCAATAAATTTGAAATAATCAAATATCAGACTTTAAAATTACACACGTGTATAGTATGTGACGTGCCCTGATTCGAAATAACAAACCGTGACAGAATATAGAGACTGTCCTTGAACCATGATAAAACGCAGTTTCTGGAATTTCTGATTTCCAAAAACAAAAAGAGAGTTAATCACGCCAACAATGAAGGATCCTGAGTGTGGGCCATATTTCGATGAAAGAGACCACCCCACACATCTCACGCCTAATTTGATGGCTCCTCAACATGGCTTTGTGTAGAAATCTATGCTCTGCCTTCGTTTTATCAACTATACTGAAGACTGAAGTTGAACCAACAAAACCTATGGCTCTGTTTCTCTCCCTCTCCCTTACAGTCTTCTCTCGTTTCTGGCTCTGTTCTGCAACTCTTCCTCTATATCTCGACGGTACTAAATGGTTACCATTTTGTTTTATTTTCTGGGTCTGGGTCTGTCTGGGTCTTGGGGTCTCTGCTCTGACGTTTATTGGTGGTGTCTCTGCTTTCTGTGGCTTCCCTAAAATGGGACTTCGAGTAGGGGCTGAAGCCAGCCAACTGAACAAGACAGTGATAAAGGAAACATTCGCCCTGAATCCTGGGAAATCAAGGGCTTGTGGAGTATTGTTTCGGTGGGCCGCAGTCAGGTGGTTCTTCCCTATGATTCCTCGTGGGGTTCATGCAGAGGCTTGGAAACGAGGGTCTGATTCCAGAATGTTGGGAGGATATTGGGTATGTCTACTGCTCACATTTGGGGCGACCAGACTTGTGCCCAAGACGAGGTGTTGAGGGTGTCGATTCCTGGTCAATCGGCTGGGATCTACCCATCCCAGACTCTGTAATAGCATTAATATGGCACACTTGCTTGGGCTTTCACATACCAAGATGTTGTCAATGTCACATTCCACAACCCTGGATTCAGAGGATCCCACCTGTGACCTTTGTTGGATGCTGTGGCACTACAGATGCTAATTTCAAGCTCACTAGAGGTTAGTTTTTATTTAAAGGATTTTAGTAATATATATTTTGTGGAAAGAAAATACCTCAAATAATCTGAATCTGTAAAGCCTGCCCATGTTTAAAATCCTTAAAAATGACTCATTTATTGCAGACATTTATATCTTTTCTATTTCATATATTTACATGTATCTTAAAATAAATAAATAATAAAATACTTTTACCAAAATAAGGTCAATTCTTGATCAAATGTTTTTAAAAAAAATTGTTATTAAGAGAATAATTTTTGAAAACATCATATTTGTGTTCTTTTATTTGTTCTTATTACATATTTTCTCTATTTTTTATATTAGAAGACAGTTTTAAAAACATGTCAAATAGGCTCCTTATATTTTCAAAATTTAGCTTTCAAATGTCTTTTTTTAGTCAAATCACCCTTAAAAAATCTATAATAACTTTATCAATATTTGGCTTCATTTTCAAAATACATTCATTATTTCTTTAGTAAAATAATCGTTCTTATGTAAATATTTACTTAGGAGTAATATTTATATCAAGAATGAGTTAAATTTCAAAGAAAAAACATGAAAATGGTTCAATTTACAAGTCTAATTATTTAAGGTCTTTTAATCAAATATTTCTTATTGGATTTTGAAAACCTAATTTTGAAAATATAACCTTTCATCAATTCTGGCTTCATTAAAATAAAAGACCTCATCATTTTATTTTTATTTTTCAAACAACATTTTAAAACATCTTAGTAAATACTTATCATAAAAGACATTTACGTCTACAGGTTCAAATTAAGAAAAACACGAGCAAAGTGAGCTAGATATATATAAACTTTATTCACTTAAGATTTCTTAGCTAAATATTTCTTAGTTTTATTCTTTAGACCGCTAAGGTGTATCCATCTTCACCTGATAATCAATAATTAATCCTGATATTACATATGCAGGTAGTCTAATTAAAAATGGAGGTATGAAACTGGGCCAAGACGTGTTCAAGAACTTCAACCGAGTCCTCCTCCTTCCTGCTAACAAGACCTTATCTCACCGCTCCCCGGATGGATCATTGAGTCTCTCAAACCAGTAAAATACATAGATTCAAAGCACTTTTCAGTCCCTTCCGGACTTGCAGCAATAGAACTGATTGGAGGGAGAGAAAGTGCCATTGCCCAGATCATAAGAACAGTCCCCAACAAATCCTACAACCTCACATTCACCATTGGAGATGCCAAGAACGGCTGCCATGGATCTATGATGGTTGAAGCTTTTGCCGCCAAGGAAACTGTCAAAGCCCCCCATAAATCTCAAGGAAAGGGTGGCTTCAAGGGTGCAAGTCTTAAATTCACAGCAGTTTCGGCGAGGACGAGGATAACGTTCTACAGTGCCTACTATCATACCAAGATCCATGACTTTGGTCATATGTGTGGGCCTGTTCTGGATGATGTTAGAGTCTATCCAGTCTCTTAAATTAATGGATTAAAGAAAGTGTTTTGGTAACGGAAACATGATATCGGTGCTCAATCCTTTCAGCGTAAAGGTTATCATGTGATTAATGCTTTTGATTTTTGAATGTCATCATTAAAGAGAGAGGCAAACCCATCTTTTCTTTATTACATCTATTATTCATATGATTCTAGTATTCTTTTCTTATATAAGGACTCATTCTCTCCCTTGCACACCTATTTTCCCATTTATTATCATTGAGCCGCTTCTCAAAGGCATATGCTAACATAGAATAATATATCAGAAAATAGTCGTCGATCTCAAAGTGGTATAGCCTTTAAGTTAAACAATAGGTGGAACATAGGAAAAAGGGATTTCGGGTTCGAGGAACAAATACTATTTTGTATACCAAGGGCATAATTTGTGGAAAAAAAAAAAGGAGAAAAGTACATTGATACAAAAAGAATGGAAATAGGTAATTTAGTATATGTGTTTAAAAAAATAATTGTCTTTTAATTAAATATTATTAATAACATATACAAATGTCGCCATAATATAATAAGATACCATAGATTTGTAATATATTATGATGATACATGCTTATTTCCTATTCTTTATAACTGATATATAATTTTCCCATAATATTTTTCAAATAAATAAAAAAGACTTTCTATTGTATCTTTATTTATTAATTGGAAAAGATTTGGTTAGGGACAGATTTTCCTTTCTTATAAAAAGGAAACCAACGGCTATATCTCACGTTGTCGTTTTGAGATCCTCCCTACCTTTTCAAAAAACCTCCCAGGAGAAAATTTTGAAGTGGGTCTGTGACAAGATCTCCATGATCCAATAGATTGATGGATTGTTCTAATCGGTCGTTTTCCAACAAAAATCCAAGGCTACTTAATCCTGTTTTTCACCCACAAATAATGAATAAATTAAATCATTACATTGATAAAAAAAAAATATTTTGAAGGAAAATTTATATAAATTGCATCAACTTTGTGAGTTTTTTTTCGGTATCTCAAATATTTTTTAATTAAATGTTTGATTTTTGTCTAATTCAATGCTGGGATGATGAAAAGCAAAAATAGTTCATTAATGAGACAGCAAACCATATTAGTTGTTTCCACATATGTACAATATTTAAAAGATAAAACATCCTTCTTACTTAACAAACATAAATTGTGACGCCCCACCATGAGGATTTTTTTACACCAGGTACTAAGTCTGCTGCGATAGAGACTTTGTCGCATTCAGCCTCAGTGCTAGCCTTGCCGTGCGTGACCTAGTCCTGGTCCGGCTTTATGGCGCACCTCACCTTGTATCACACAACATACCGCCACGTCAGTTACCTATTGCAGCCGCCTCACGTGACATAGCTTGGCTACGACGCAATGCCTTGCCCCACTGACGACATAGAATGCTATGTCGCGACATGAAAACCCCATGTCCTAGAACTTTCTATCGCGACGTAAGGCATACTTTGTCGCGACACAAACTTAGACAACTCTGTCACAACATCAAATTCTCTGTCACCACATAAACTCTTTCGCCTCGCTCTAAAACTCGGGCCATCAGATAAGAAAATACTTCCATCGCGACTCCAAAACCTCTGCCGAGAAGCAAACTCGCCGCAACACAAAATACCATGTCAACATGATATCACCGCCCACCAAACTTTGTCGCAGACATAAAATATCACGCGACAGCAGAAATCCCCACCCAGACTGCATGTTGCAACACGAAGAGGCAACACCTAACTCTCTTGTCGGCCATCTCGCCCCTGGATGAAGAAACTTCGCCGCGACATCATTACCACAGAGAAACAAAGTAATCACGCAACATGAAAATACCGCAGGTTGCAATTCAACCGCACCGAGAACTATGTCGCGACACATGAACCTCGTCGCGAACATAGACCAAAACTCGTCCCTTAAGAAACCCCGTCGAACTTAAAACTGCTCCACACTCCGTAATAGCCCTTTCTGGCACTTTCTGCAAATCTAGCTTCTTCCCAAGACACTAAACATTATCACAATGGCCTCTGCATGATAAAGGCAACATAAAAATACGGGAAACTTATCAAATCAGATGAACAATGCAAATGAGTTTTATTACAACTTCATAATGCAAAATTGATAACTATCCAGGATTTTACAAAATACAAGAGTAGTTTCTCCAAATCCGCCTCTCGTACTACATCACATGAGTCCCATCTCTCGGTACACACCTCCAAGACTTGAAAATATTTTCACGATTTAGACGAGCAATGCCCAGAGAGAAATTCTTCCATTGCTGGCTATTTCCACCTAAACACGCAACGCCCCACCCCAACACTTATCAACACAATGAGCAAAACATATGCATTTTTATATTAATGCTCATGTCATACTTATGTCCCGAGCCCTCACGACGTCTTCATGGTATTCCATGTATGAAAACTTTCATTTCCAAAACAAAAGATTTTGTTTTATATTTTCAACTCCTTTGACAAACTCCGAAAATCAAGACCAAAAGACATGCGTCTTTGTGGCAATCAACTGACTGCAGCTGAAAGGCCGTATCGCCTTTCGACACTCTTTCTACAACTTTCATCGGATACATATGTATGACAAGAATACAGTGGAGGGGGTGTCTATCCCTTCACATTACCAACATACTAAACCGCGGCAACTTAGGACGCCGTCCCTTCGCAGCCCACCATTTAAACAACACTTAAACAAGAGTTCTTTCATGTCACTTACACCTGTTTCATGCGATGTCCCAGTTATTATGCAAATGCAGTAATGCTTACGGTTGTTCTTTTCCATATTATATAATATGAGAGCTACATGCAACATTTATGATTTATGGATAATCATATATACAACATACACTTACATCCATAATACAACTCATGTAAATACATCAATTTCAACATATATCCATGATTTTTTTTTTTTTTTCACACTCGCATGTCATTCAATCAAGCAAATAACGCGCAAAATCGATCTTCATGCGAAGACTCAATGAAAGATAATACGCCAACATGTCAACATCCAACATTGACACATCATAAAATCATCATACCAAACCCCGTATTTTCCATCCAAAGACACCTGTCAAAACCGTAGTTCCGAGAACGCAATGACCCAAAAATCGGGTCTAACTACCAACGCTTGATCACAACTGTTTTTTTTGGTAATCGAATCACACCAGAAGGCTTACACTCATGTATTATCGAACGACTTAGACAAGGACCAATCCGTAGAGAATCATACTCTGGGGAGTTGATGAAAACTCAATCTTAAGACTCAGAAGATCAGAAAATTCCAATTTTAAAATGAAAATAGTAATTTCAGGTAAAAATCCAAAATTTATTTCTAGATTCGATGACGAAATCCGGATTCCACCGCTGAATCGTTCTCACAACTAACTAATGCCGATTCTCATCACTCCGGTGACAAATGACTTACACGTTTTTCTGAGGCACTAGATCTACAGAAAACTGAAATCTGATGCTTACAGCGTCATGATATAACATGCACTACGTTAAGGTCAAGTTGCATGAGTAGAGAGATGATGGAAACGAACCGCTATGAGCTAAATGTCAAAAATCTAAGAAATGATGATAGATATCATTTCTGAAATCAGCAATGATAATAGACAAAAATGGCCAGCCTTTATTCAAAAGACCAAGAGACAAAAACGTGGGGGATGGAGCGGAGATGCAGTTTGTTTTTGCAGGAGAGAGAGAGACTTTCTCTAGGTTTCTCTTGAAAGTATCCGATCAAGACCATCTGACAAGATGGAAAGTCGTTTCTACGCGACTGCTTCTAAGAGCGTAGTTCCGATTTAGAAAGTCACAAACTCCGTGGAGCAAGGCGGTTTCATCCCATCAGCCTTACAATTTCTGTTTCAAGTGCATTTACGATGTTTGAGTTGATTAAGGCCGTGAGTGGTCGCTGATCATCTTTCAGCTGGAAACCGAATTGTTGTGGTGTCTTTGAAAAACTCCATTTGCGTCGTCCGTGATCGTGTATAGTTGTTTGGGTTGAAAATTACACTTGTGAAACAATTTAGTTAGATGTGTATGAGGCCTAAATGGCTATACAATCGTTTCACAAGTGAACTGATATTGTAGATTAGATGAACAAAGTGACTGAGGGTTTCACTGCTCACGTGAATAGCGACATGAAAATAAATTTTAAAAGGAATAAGCTTAGTCGAAGAATTCAAGCGAATTGCCATATTGATAATTAGCCTAAGTGAGCTAATTTTTGGTGTACGATCGAAATACATGACATAAGTTTGTGTGATTTAAATTATGAATATATGCATGATTATATATTTATATGTGTTAAATAATTGCATTGGAATTGACATCATGCATTCCATATGCACCAAGAATCTCTAACTAAGGTGAGCGAGCTACGATACAAGTCGTATCATGAGTGGTTTCCTGAGGGTTATACTAATAATAACACTATCGGAGGGTGTACCCATAATATAACAATCAATCTGAGTAGGCCCAACTATATATACACTCCGAGGTTGTCCAATAAAATAGATAATCGAGCCTGGGTCCACTACTATATATCGGGAGGTTGTTCACAATTAAACAAACATCTTTGTTTGAAAATGATGCTCTCATGCGCACAGTGCGAGGAGCTCTGGAGGCTCCTGGTCCGAGTTGTCATGTAGACATTCAAGTAGATTCTGATTTACTTGAATGTATACTTATCGAGCACACATGCACTTAGGTGAGAGAACCCATTTAGGTATTCACCATCGGGCGATATACCACCTGCCAGGATATATTGGGCATGTGAGCGTTTTCGAGGAGACGTCATCTTAGAGGTTGAAGTAGAAGAAAGCTGTCAGGCTTTGGTTTTGTTGGTGCACATGTATTAGAACTTTATAAGTTTGATTATATGATGTATAAGGATACCTTATTACCTTCTTTGAAACTAATGCATACAGTCGATTTATTTGATTTATAATATTCAGGCCCAAGTGGTCGTTTTACCTATATGCCATATTGAACCGGCTGGGGACAGGCCTTTGTCTCTTAGGTAGAGCTCGTACAAAGGAGACTTCCGCCCCGATTCGTGAGTGGTGCCTGTTACCCGACATTCACGTAGTATTCGGCTGACGGGTTGTCAAACTTAATTTCGAATTGGGGCGCACTGGTATCGTAGCTAGTACAATAATACCTAGGAGCTGCTCATATCCATCACCACTTGGTGGTTCGATGTGTTTATAAGAAGAGATTATCTGCACAAGCATGCATCAAAACTAAGACACGCATGTTTTGTGCAGGATTGAATAACACAGTGACTGGCGTGTATACTATCATATGTGTTGTGATTGTCTGCATGCTTAGTGTAGCACATAGGAGTGTTAGAAAAATTTCGGGGAGTTTTGCAGCCATGTAAAATTGGAAAAATGAATAAATTAACAAATTTTAATAAATTTATTTATTTATAGAATGAAAATAAAATTAATAAATTTTTAAAGAACTCATAAAATGTTTGAGTTGTATGGACGCATTTAAGCTTACCACTGAGGTACACAAGAAGACCACCGATAGAAAATGAGAAAAAAAAAGATAAAGAAAATTATTTTCTAAGGTTTTAGTGTGTAAACCTAAGAAAATTGAATAAATAAATTTTTATAATCATTTGAGTATTCTGAAACATAAAAAATAGGCATATTTTTTCACATTTTCCAAGAGTCAATAAATGAAAAATGAAAAAGAGAAAAATTGCAAGTAGGGACCCACTGTGGCCACGCCCAATTGTGGTTGTGATAAAGGCTTCAGGCCAGATCATAGCAGATTGGGAGTAGTCAAGCAGTATTGCACAAAGAGAGGATGTCATCAAGTAGAGACTGTCATATACAATTCTACTGGATCGGCACACATGTCAAAGAGGTAAGGTTTGTATCAGCACACTGTATTAGACTGAGGCAGCTTGAAGGCCACAGCAATGTAATACATAGACAGGACTAAGGTGCCTAGCTATTAGGTATCATAGAATGGTACAGCCACCATATCACACAACAACGCACACGCCACGATACGGCCAAGGCCATGACACGCACGACATCCTCATGATACTGCCGGCCACGCCAGCCATATCACCGCTAGCTACCACGCATATTTGCCAGCGCGGCTTTCTGTCACGCAAACGTACTCTGTGCACCACCGCTTTTAATTTAGTTTTTTATCAAGATCAGCTTTCGATCACTATTGACCCGTTTATGAATTGCTCATCACAAAAATTTTACGAATTTTTTGTCAATTAACAAATCAATCAATAAAATGAAACAAAATTTGATAAAATGACAAAATTTGAAAAACGAAAAATTTAAACAAACTTTTGTCGATAAATATGATTTGAACATATCGATGTTAAATGGTCTGAGATTGTTAAGGAACCGCACTGGGGAAACATACACTCATTCTCAATAGAATAGTGTCTCGGTCGTGGTTTATGCTCAAGAGACATCAAGATTGAGAGATTAACCCGCCATTTGAACCGTAGAGATGGTTATCGACATCGACGCGAGTGGAACCATTTGGTACTGCCCACCATCAACATCACCAAACACTCAAGATTTTAACTGTGCCAGGAGGCCGGGAGGTATTTATGCTGGTCGCCACTGATAGGTTGAATAGGGGTGGAAGTCGTGGAGGTCCCAGTAACCTCCAGAGGTTTAGGGCGCACTATCCTTCTCCGAACATCACATAGGGGGAGATCCACTTGAACCACTGTTCACACGGCGTTAGGAGGGCATGGAGGATGCTGCCATTTCCCTCTCGACGCTACCTCCGTAGATCGCAATTAGCCGCGCTCATTATGCAGGCCTGGCATGGTGGAATGCTGTGCCAACTCAGACCTGCAGAGAGGCTATGATAATGGGCAAAGTTTCGTGAGCTATTCAAGGTGTTACTTCTAGGATACCGCGAGGCATGCGAAGGCTAGAGTCTTGCAGCCAAAGCAGTGGCGATGATCAGGATGGATTATGTGGCCAGTTCACAGAGCTAGCCCGCTTTTTGTCGATGATTACGTACACTGACACGTGCCAAGACAGAGATTTGAGACCGGGTCAAGTTGTCCATTCGGGCCGGGATTTTGTGACTTCGCCTACAAGATAATGGATCATGGTTGTGACGTAAAATGACCATGTAAAGAGAGACAGAGGATGCTCCGAGCACCCTGGATTCGGTGTTAGTAGCAAGAGGAAGGAGAGTCACTTCTTCCCCGGGGCCAGAAAGAGGCGAGAGCCTAGTTCACGAGGGTTATAGAGTCGCGCCATCCGGCCGTGGATGTGATGAGAGTTGCCTGTCAGCTGGCATGGTGTGTTACCATCACAACACCGACATGAGAAGGGATTACCCCTAGAGACAAGGATCCTAGGAGCTAGGGATGAAGACACCCCAACAAGAGTGTGTGACAGAGAGGATACAAAGACATTCCTCTACAAGACGCAGACAGCCGTAGGAGCCGGGCCCCGCTTTAGGGAGCTACACTGGCACCTCACATTTTCACGTGCAGCCCAAGAGGCCGCAGTACGGGCAGAGGCAGAGGACGAGGCCCACAGCAGTGGACATCAGGGGTCCAGGCGTGCCCACGCATCACACCGCAGCCGAGTCAACAGATCACCTACCCATATTGGTGGTACGTTTTTACATTCCCCGCCTATGGGCTAGAGTGTTATTTGATTCGTGTCAGATTCATTCATCACAGATCGCCAGGATAGAGTCGGGCTTAGAGGTCGAGACCTGTGAGGAGCCTCAGATGCGGAGTCTCCCACAGGATAAGGGCAAGAATAGGTATGATATACCGCGACTGGGCGAGCTGAGATCCTGTGGACTCTACCACAAAGGACCCGAGGATCACGGACATGTCGTAGCTCTGATGTAATCCCTGGGATGGATCGCTTACGCCTTACAGTGGTCGCATCGGATCTGCGGAGCGCAGGGGAGGGCTACCACTTATACGCAGGATTCGCACTCTCATCAGGACAAGCATGACACTGGCCCCGCGCATGTGCGATAATGAAGGTCCAGTGTTAGGGATACTAATGCAAGGTCGGGCTAGCGAGCCTTACCTTGCAGGGACGAGGAGACTGTGACTTCTAGATCTACTCGAGTAAGGTGTGAATATGTGGATGTTTTTCCAGACGAGCCACCGGACTGCCTCCCACAAAGGGTCAGAGACTTCAGCGACGAGTTACACCCCGGGTAATTTCACCCATCTCATGACTCGCATAGATGACACCGCTTGAGTTGCAAGAACTCGTAGAGTCCAGCTACGTGGAGTTACTGACAAGGGGTTCATTAGACTCCAAGACTTCACCAGGGGCGCTCCGCTCTGCTTCATAAGAAGGACAAGACCCTCGACCGTGCATTGATTACCGGAAGTCAACAGGTTACGATCAAGAATCGACACTCCATCACGAGGATTGATGATTTGTCTGATCAATGAGAGGAGCGAGTCTACCTAAGATATACTTTCGCACTAGTTACCATCGCCTAAGGGTTAGGGAGATAGATATCTCCTAAGACATTAGACGCTACATGTGGCACTGAAGCCATTATGATGCCTTTTGATCACTCTAATGCGCTTAATAAGATTCACGGATCTCTATGCATAAGGTATTTCCAACCCTATCTAGATCAGTTTATCATAGTCTTCGTGGATGACATCTTGATCTACTCTAGTCGAAAGGAGCATGAGATCATCGAGGATTGTTTTGCGCTTGTCAGAGACCATCACCAGACGCTAAGTTCAAGAAAAGCATGAAGCCGGCTTTCACTGAGGTGAGATTTTTGGAACACGGGTGCCGCAAGATCAAGAAGGTCATCGATCCGTAAAAGCCGAGGCCAGTGGATGAGTCGGGAGAGACCGAAGTCGGCCTTCAAGATAAGTAGTTTCGATTACTGGGTATTATAGCAGATTCATCAGGATTCTCCCCAATTAGCAAAAGACTCTGCGACGAGGTCGACCTCTGAATGAGGTTAAGTTTGATCGGGATGACCGATGCGAGGAGGCATTCCAGAGCTGGAAGAGAGACTTTACTTCACTCTCCTATCCCGATAGTTCCGCATGTGGGATAGGTACACAAGTGTATTGTGATGCCTCGAGGTCTGACTATGTTTTGATGCGATGCGGGAGAGGGTGTCTTATGGTTCCTGGAGTCGGTTGAAGAATCATGAAGCCCGAAAATTACCCCACGACATGGAGTTGGCGGTAGTAGTCTTCGCCTTGAAGGTTTAGCGCCCTTTGCTTATATGGCGAGGAGATTTGAGGTGTGCTCGGGGACCCGCAAAGTGCAGTATATTTTTCGACGGGACCTCGATATGAGACGGCGCGAGATGGATGGAGTTCTGGGGATTATGACTTCACTTTGCATTACCATCGGTAAGGCAAATGTGGTGGCGATGCACACTTTCGGTCGAGAATCCGCCGAGGAGCGTTAGCTAGTATAGCTCTCGGGAGTGGCGGATGCTTGAGGCGTGGGACCGGGTTTGGGCCTCTGATGCATTGGCGAACCACGAAGTGCGTTAAGGGAGTTTAGTAGCTGCCAGTCTGCGTTGAAGCCAGTGATCGGAGTCCCGATGGTAGGACGAGATAGTGTCCATCGGGGGCCAAGATTACGGGTAAGTCACGGGTGGCGAAATTTGGACAGATCCACTCGGATGGTAATCTTCGGTATAGAGGACGGGTAGTGGTTCCCACGTTAATGGTGAGATTAGAAGGGTGCTCGGGGAGTTTCCTTTACTCTTGATTTTTAGTTCATCTGGGTGGCGCGAAGATGCTGCCGGGATCTTAAAGTCGTCCGGTCTTCGCGGAGCGGGATGAAGAGACACGTGGGGACTTTTGTTCGACGATGTCTCACATGTCGTGAGTTAAATTTGAACACGAGGAAAGCCCGGCGGGTACGCCGACCATTGGAGGCTGGCGAGTGGAAGGAGTGGGGGCACGTCCACGATGGATTTTGACCCGCGCACGGTCATCGCGAGAGACATGATGCGGTATGGGTGATAGTGGACCGACTCACGAAGTCGGCACATTTTCTAGTCGTGCAGATGACCTTCTCATTGGAGAGATTCTGCCGGTTGTATATTCGAGAGATAGTCCGGCTACATAGAGTACCAGTATCCATAGTGTCGGATAAGGACCCGAAGTTTACGACGCACTTTTGGAAGAGTTTCGAGTATGGGCGGCTGTGTGGTACGAACTTTTCGCCACGAGACGGATGGTCGGTGCGAGAGGACTATCTGAGTGTTAGAGGACATCTTCTGAGCATCGTCTTGGATCATCGGGGTAGTTGGGAGGAACACTTTCGCACTTAGTGGAATTACTTTACAACAACCGGTTATCGGGCGGTATACGGATAGCACCATATGAGGCATTGTGTATGGGAGGCCATGCGGATCCACTTCGTTAGCATGTTGGGTAGGGTGGGAGGGCTCGCGTCGGCCCGGTCTGATTATGATTAGAGGCAGCGCCAGAAGGTGAGGCTGATCTGACCGGCGTCTTCTCATGGCTCGAGGAGCCGGCGAAGAGCTATGCGGATCATCGGCGTTGACCCATAGAGTTCGAGGTTGGGAATCACGTCTTCTTAAAGGTGATGCCCCCAGAGAGGAGTGGTCGGACCGTGAGGAAGCTATCGTCGAGGTTCATTGGAGCCTTCGAGGATACTTTCGAGGGTAGGCCTTGATGGCGTCTCGGTTGGCGTTAATGACATGTCGGATGTCACAAGGTATTTCACGTTTCCATGCTCGGGTATACTCCGGATCGGCTCATATGGTGGATTGGGCACAGATTGAGGTTAACATTGATGGGACCTTTGAGGAAGGACCAGTGTGCGTTTTAGATAATGATGATCGGGTTTGCGTATGAACCGTGAGGCTAGTGAGGGTACTATGGCGGCACTATGGAGTGGAGGAGTCAACGTGGGAAGCGCAAGGACACGATGCGGGCCGCGTATCCCTTATTGTTTAGGGATGAAGGTACGTGGTTTAGTTGTTTAAATTTTTAAATGACTGGTTACATGCATAATTAGTGCCGTTGCATATGCATGTGAGTGATTGTGATTGTCCAGAATTTCGGGACGAAATTCCTTTTAAGGAGGGGAGAATGTAAGACCCGAGAAAATTCCAATTTTTGGAAAAAGGGTAAAATAGTAATTTCGGTAAAAAAATCCGAAATTTATTCTCTAAATCTCAGATGAAGAAACGGATTTCACCGTTGGAATCGTCGCAAAAATCTATTATGTGGTGCAATGAATTAGAATGAGTGGTCGAATTTGCGCAAAACTATTTTTCGATGTCGAGTATCGGGTGTAGTAAAACGAAATTTGATGTGACAAAGGTCACAGTATAACATGTCTTTCATGTTACCGCGAGTTGCATAATTAGAGAGATGATAGAGAATGGACCGCAGTAGAGGAGTAATGCGATGTCAATCTAGAAGAAGGACATAGATGTCATTTTGTAAATTGTTAAATGATAATAGGACAAGGAATAGTGTCGTCTCCTTTATTGAAAGACAGGGTAAAATGTGGGGGGATGGAGTGGAGATGCGGAGTTTGAGTTTTAAATTGAGAGAGGGCTTCTAGGGTTGAGCGTCAGCGTCGAGGTCGTGGGACAAGAAGGAAAGTCGTTCTACGTGGCGAGGCCTACGCTTGGGTTCCGGTTTTAGGGAGTTTCGACAAACTCCGTGAGGTAGGGGTTTCATCCTACTTGAGTTTTACACTTTGTTTAAGTGTATTTACAATGTTTGAGTTGATTGAGGCCGTGAGTGGCCGTTTGATCACAATCCTGAGAAGCTTGGGCCAAATTGTTAGGAGTAGAGCCCATTTATGTCGTCAGGTATTTGTGCCGCGGTGTTTGGGTTGTAAATTGCATAAATTGTGAAACAATTTGTGTTGTGATGTGTATGAGGTCGGAAATGGCTATCTGATTCGGTTTCCTGATGTGAAAGCGGAAGTATTGTGACCCCCGGATGTGAGCAGTGACCCCGAGGGTTTCCTTTGTTCACATGAATGTTGACACGAAATTAATTTTTGTGTGAAAATGTGTTTGGTCGAGTAATTGAGTTGAATTCTTTCGTGTTTGATAATTAGCCCAAGTGAGCTAATTTTTGGTGTAATGGATTGAGAAATTACATGACATGTTTGTGTGATTTAAATTATGTGAATATATGCATGATTATATATTTACATGTGTTAAATAATTGTATTGGAATTGGCATCATGCATTCCATATGCACCGGGGCACCCTAGAACGATAGGAGTGAGTGCATGAGGTGGGTTATTGAGAGAGTGGTTTCGGAGGGTTGACTAATAATAATAATTATCGGAGGGTAGTCCATATAATATATCAATTGTCAGAGTCAGCCCAATTGATATACATCGGAGGGTTGTCCACAAAATAGATAATCGGAGTCGGTCCACTACTTATATCGGAGGGTTGTCCACATTTAAAAACAAACATCTTTGTTTTGAAAAATGATGTTTCTCATGCGTGGCTTAGGCAAGTGTGAGGGAGTCGGTGAGGACTTGGGGTCTGAGTTGGTCATGTAGACATTCAAGTAGGATCACGCATTTACTTGAATGTATGTCATTTAGACATTGCATATACACTTGTTTGAAGTGGCAGAGCAGGTGATTTCCCTCTTGGACGATAAATCACCACGTGGAGGATATTATTTTTCGGGTACGAGGGGGCGTTCGAGGGAGGCGGCTCGTCACAGAGGCGGATTTTAGAAGAAGCGGGTTGTGGGCACTGGTTTTATTATGTACACATGTATTAGAACTTTATAAGTTTGATATATGATGTATAAGGATAGTTTATTACCTTTTGAAGCTATTGTATATAGTTAGGTTTATTTGGATGAGTATTGGTTTGTGGGCCCCAGTAGCCGTTTGCTAATATATATGTAAGTATTAGGCTAGCTTTGGGACGGGTTTGTTCTTGGGTAGGAGCTCCGTCTGAAAGGAGACTGCGCGATTTTTGTGGTGGTGTCGGGTTGCAGGCATTCCGCAGTATTCCGCGGGTTGACGGGTTGTCAACGGACCCCTGGGAATTGGGGCGTCACATACCTACACGAAGCTCTCGTAGCGTAGATAAACTTTTCCTCTTACTCCGACGAGTTTTGATCGTCGCTTTGTCAGAGATGTAAGGAAGTGTCGTCAATCGCTCCTCCGTTCCTCTCCCCCTTTCTTTTCCCGTCTTTCCTTTTTCTTTCTTCCCCCTTTCCTTCATCCATTCTTATTCACTACTTGATCTTTTTTTGGGGTGTGACACATGGCTCCCATGTGTCTCTTTTTTGTTTTGACTTTTTTGGTGACAAGTGTCATCTATGACACTTAACAACTCCCACTCGATCTTTTCAAGACCACACATGGTCTCATCATATGGCATTCGCCACATGTCCCTCTTTTAAGTCATGATGTCATGTGGCGTCGTCTTCTATACGTTGTCGTCGTCACCGTCTCGCGGAGTGCGTGAAATTCCCGTGCCCTCGAGTCGGCTGGTCGTCGGGATAGCCCAAACTCCACGAGACGAATTTATTGGTGAGGTCTGTTCCATCACCTGTGGTCTAGGAAATATCTAGATTTTTCCTTGTACTATAGTGACAAATTACTATTTTACCATTTTTTTTAAAAATTGAATTTTTATATGATTTTACAAAAATAAAGAAAATATAAAAATAAAAAGACGAAAGTTTGATCGGCTTTGCATAATGAAAGAAAATCAGAACTATCATTGTGGACAACGACGCATCAGGCCGACTCCGTTGATGAGTGCTAATCCTAAGAATTTATTTTGGTTGTTTGAGAATCTCTCTTTTAATTCGAGTGGCTAAAAATTCCCCAAAATAAATAGTTAAAGGAATAATTTCTAAGTTGTTAGACAACAGAGTACGTAGGACTAGAAATATATTTAGAAACGAGCAAGGAGAAAAAAAAATTGTGAATCTTAGTTCCAGTTTATTCAGTATTTTTAAACCAATTTGATATTCTCTAAAAACTATTATTATTATCTGAATTAAATTTTTTTTTTTATGTTTTTTGTGTTTTAAAAAAAAAAAACTAATAATCAAAAGTATTCTTTGTATTTTCCTTGTTTTTCTATTAAAAAAAAACAATTTAAAAAAATGGTAAACAAGCATGCTCTTAGTGATTGTATGGTTGATTGTTATCATCTTCAAATAATATTAAAGTTCGGATAATTACTTTTGGAAGAAAATAAAAAGTTATGGGGTTTAAAGTGTGATGATGCTTTTTTCAACCGGACTAGGCTGGAGCGTGTTGGGTTCGTTGGGCGGACTGAATTCTGGCGGCGGGTTGGTCTGCGGGATCTGGATCGTCGGGCTGAGTAGAGTTGGCTGACTGGACCCGGGGCTGGCTGGCCCCGAGGGGCGATCTGCGGGCTATGTTGTTCACTCTCCCCTTCACGAGGAAAACAAGAAAGAAGAAGGGCCGGCGGGGCTTCGCGTGGCCATTTCCGATCTTCGTCGATTCATGCGAGAGAAAATATGGATTGCTTAGAGGGCGAATGTTTTTGCGTACCTTTCCCTGATGGGGGTGGCACAGTATTTATAGTATATGTTTTTCGATTAGATGGTGATAAGGATTACTCTCTTATTGGATGGAAGATTTTCTTTCCTTATCATTTGTCAGTTAATAAAGGATAGTGGAGACGAGTTATTGAGGAGTATCTTACTTCCCTTATTTGTGAGATTTGGTTTGATTTACAAGATAGCGATTGTGGGAAATATCCTCTTTTCGTATTAGGCGGGATTTGGTTTGATTTACAGGATAAGTAGTTATTGGGAAATATCCTACTTTCCTTATTGGTGAGATTTTGTGTGATTTACAGGATAAGCAGTTATTGAGAATTATCCTATTTCCCTTATTGATGAGATTTTGTTTGATTTATAGGATAAGATATTATTGGAGATTATCCTACTTTCCTTATCAAGTAGATGCAATCGATTCATGAACGCGGCCTTCCTACTACTCCACGTTATCGACCTGGGTCGAGCGGATCGCTGCTTTGGGCCTGGGTGTCGAGGATTTGGTGTTTCATTGGGCTTACTTCTTCTTTGGGCCTGGAGAGTGGGCCTGCGTGCCTTTTTTTCAAACCCCATTAGTTGCCCCCCAGCCCTTGTGCATGGTGCACGTGGGCAAGGGTGTAACACCCCAAAAATACCCTAAAATTTTTATAATAAAAATTATTATATATTCCGGGTATAATTGAGCCAACTTGGGTTTTCTGGAAATTTTTTTAATATCGACATTTATCAATGAATCCGCAGAAATGAACCCGCGAAAAAGAGAAAATATAGAAATTGTAAAACGGGACCCAAGGGTCAATTGTAACAAGCTTATATGTCTAAGTGGATATTAGGAGAAATAAATGGAGTAAAAGGAAAAATTAAGGAAATGACATGTGGTGCATGTATGAAAAGAGGAGGAAGCTTCTCCTTTTAAAAGTACGATTAAGAGTGATCCATAAGAAAAGAAAAATAGAGAAAAGGGAAAGGAGAGAGGCTCCACCTTCTCTCTAGATTTTCCGACGATCTAACCATTACAGGTCTCCCACGAAGCACCTAAGGAAGTCCTTCTAAAGGACAAGAGCTACAAGTAGAGACTGAACCTGACTCTCGACACCCATGATGCAGTCTCTCCTACTTGGTCTTCTTCTACCCTAAGGATTGTTAGGTAGTTATCTCAGCCTTAGTGTGAAAGTTTGCTGCATTTTAAACCATGGGAAGCCGCCACATCAGGCGCAGCCAAATTTGAACCTTATAGAGCCGATTGGGTACGGCGAAGGAAATTGCAAGGTGTCCTTCAGGAAATTGTAGCCACATCAATGAACTTGAAGCGCTTTGGAATTCTTAATTGACTTCAGAGACCAAGTTATGGTCTTACTCAACAACCAAATGGGTAAGTGGTCACAAACCGAGGTCACAAACGCTGGGTCACAAACGCTGGTCGCCAAACGTTGTCGCCAAACAAAGGGTCGCCAAACAGCAAACAAGGTCGCCAAACAAGGATCGCCAAACAAAGGTCGCTAAACAAAGGGTCGCCAAACAGTGGTCGCCCAACAAGGGTCGTTCCGTCGGCCGCCCAATGCTGGTCGCCCAATAGCGGTCGCCCAAATGCTGGTCGGCCCAACAAAGGGTCGTCAACAGTGCTCGTTGGAACAAAGGCTCGCCGGCTCAGGCCGCCCGCCGCTGGACTACGCATGACCTCCAACTCTAAGGTCATATCTCCTTCGTTTAACTCCGATTCGTGTTTCGACTCTACAGCCCCATGAGCCGCAATACATTCATACGCCTGAGGAGGATGTTAGATGTCAGACCGAGGTTTGACTGCTCAAGCCACTCGCTGTAGCTCGCTTCAGGCCGCCTTGGTCGCTGACTACACATGACCCTAACTTCTAAGGTCATTCAATTCGTTAACTCGATTCGGGGTGTTCTCGACTTTATGGAAATCCCATCGAGTCAAGAATACATTAATATTTTTGAGGAGTATAAGATGTTTGACCGAGGTGGTAGACGAGCTCATTCCAGCTTCGGGTCTACTGGCTGGCCAGGATTTGACTGTATGACCTCCAACTTCTGAAGGTCCTAACTCCTACGTCCGAACCTCGATTCGAGCGTTTCGCACTCTATGGAAAGTTCCCATCGAGCCAAGAATCCATCTACATAACGCTTAAATTGAACTCATATTAAACTCCGAAATCAATCCTAACCAAACCACTAGTACACTTGAATAATATTGTTCTTTAATGGTTTTGGAACCGACGAAGGAAAAGCTAATCATGATTAGAGATTCCAAGGATCGAATCAAAGTGCAATATTTTGGGTTTGTTCTACCAACTCCTATTCCTCGTTTCAAGTTTTTGCATGTTGTTCTAAAAGCATATTGAATTGATTTAATTGATTTGAGAAAAGTGATTGTGAAATATTTGCATATAAAAATTTCATGATTATTGAAAATAAACTGTTTATACAAGCGTACATATTGTACTATATTTTGCTATAAAGGGATTTGAAACGCCTCTAATAGAATGTTAATCGCTTATTTCGCATTAAGGATAGATCGTATACCAATAGGCCTTGAATAGCGTGTTATCATGAACTATTGATGTGTTACCCGATCAAGAGCCTGACCGTGACGGGTAGTGTTCACTATTTGATTGTTTATAACCGGGGCCAAGAGGCCCACGGACCAGATCAGGTTATAAACCATGTGATACCGCCTCGCAGTCAAATAATCGCGTTTGGTGATCGATATCCTCGTGATATCAACATAGGTTAAATTGGGCATGGGCATAATCAATTGATGGGCATAATCGAATTGATCGGGCATAATCAAGTGATCGGATGCAACTCGAATCGATCGTATAATCAATTTATTTTCAGAACTCCGAATTGATTTTCGTAATTGAATTGAATGCTTGGTAAATAAATTGAATTTGTGAGCATATTTGAATTGATTTGAGATTGTGAAATATTGATTATGAAAATGTATTTATGGGATGATCAAATGAAACTATAATTTATTGTATATATATGTAACAAAGTATATGTAATGTATTTATATTGGATCATCCAAATGATTGAAAGTCTCGAATTATTAAATTACATAAAATTGATTTAAGCCGAACCGAGGAATGGATTTTGTATAGAACCACTAAGCATGAAAATGCTTAGCGTATTGTTTTACCAATGCGTTGTGTACCTGAAATGATAGATAGTGATCGATAGCGGACTCCAAGATCGAGGAGCCGCCGAAGTCATAAAGAAAGAAATCTCTGAGTATGTTCGACATGCACTCATTTAAGGTGTTCTTTTTTGATATGGATATTTTGTATAACAATTGAATATCGAACATCTATTTTGTAAATCATTTTGAAAAGGGGCTTTGGATGCCTACATTGTAAATGGATTTGTTAAATGTAAATACATGGGCTTGCCTTACTGCATCGCTCAAGAAAGATATGATTTCGAGTACTTTGAGTGATTTTAGTGGCATCCCGACTGTTCGATCTCGCCTGCCACTGGTCGGGTAAGGGGCGCCACAACTTTATTGGTATCAGAGCCTAGGTTTAGACGGTTCTACAAAATGATTTTTAAATTGTTTGTAAACAATTTTGAAATTGTGTTTAACATGCATTTCATTTGCATATAAAGGATGACATGACTCTAACGCGGATCTTACTGGTCTCAATAGGATAAGCATGGACAATTCGGCTTCCCTTAGGGTCGAGGATGACTGTGGACTACCAAAATGCAGCCCCGCGGTGGAGAAGGTGGGCAAGAACCCATGCCCCACCAATGAATGGCCCGAACCAGAATAAGTATGTGAGGTACTATAGGTATCCTCCAAATAATAGTTCAGCATTGCAAAGAGCCGGCAACCACGCAATTACTCCAGCCATCACCATTGAGAGAATGGTGTAAGGTACCAACTCAGAGATTTTATGGGAAGAAAGAGATGAGCCTTCTATGACAGTAAAAATTGGCTCGAGAGAATTTAGCTTAATGTCAGGCAAATGCATTGCACAACCGAAGAGAAGTTGGAATGTGCGACCCCACATTTCCGTGATGAGGCTATCGCTGGTGGGTTTCCGATCAGACCGCACCATCAGAGAGAGTGACATGGAGTTCTTGGATGATTTCAAGAAATACGCCATGTGGGTCGCATTTATCCGAACAACACGATCGAGAGTTTCATAATCTGGGAAGCAAAGATGTATGAGGCGACCGAATATCAAAGCAGTAATTCACATCTGAGCAAAGTATGCTCCCGAGATACTTGTGAGTGAGGAAGAAAAGTGCCGTGAGGTTTGAAGATCGCCTCTTACGCACTATATTCTAGCCCATGCTGGCGCATTTTGCCATGAGGATTTCCAAAATTGTGACATGTGCATCAACGGAAAGAGTAAAGAAAGAGGAAAAAAGAGCAGAAGGATAAAAAGACAAAGAAAGAAAACTGTGTCACCAACAAGAACAACAGCAAAGGAAGAAATTATGGACCACACTCCAATCAAATTTAGCACAAAGTTACCGGTGAATACTACTCTACCAAGACCATCAATACAGCACACCGCAGGTCCTTCTAGAGGACATTCCTCCCCCATTGCCCCCCATCAAGGAGAAATCATAAAGGAGAATGTTTGGAGACTTACAGCTTGTTTGATTTGTGGATCCAAAGCATATAGAGCAAGAGATTGTCCAAGAGCTCGTTTCATTTACAGACCACTGCATCGGGGTACACTTTTAGTGTTATAAAAGGCAATAAGAGTGTTGCATCACCGAGTGTTCCGAGACAAGGGACACAAACTTTGGGTAGGCAAGATGGTCATGCTCCAGCCAGAGCATATGCAATGAAAGCATTGGAAGATACCGACGCTCCAGATGTGATAATAATCTTATTATTCTTTGATACTATTATGCATGCATCGATAGATCCAGATCGACTCATTCATACATATGTACCGACATACCCAACCCAGGTGAATCATTGGAAGTGAACCGAGTATGACATCTCGTGACGAACCCGCTTGGCCATAGTGTTATTGTGAACAAAGTCTATAGAGATTGTCCCATCAAAATACGAGAGTATGAATTTTTGGGAGATTTGATTGAGTTATCCTTCAGGGAGTTTGATGTGATATTGGGGATGGACTGGTTGTCCCGACATCAAGCAATAGTTGATTGTAGAATGAAAAGAGTAACCTTAAAGATGATCAATGAAGATGAAGTAACCTTCATCGTGAGAGGTCAAATCATCTATCTAATGTGATATCCGCCGCCACCGGCTAGAACAATGGTACGGAAAGGGATGAAGCCTACTCTTGGCTTATGTGATTGATATGGTGAAGGCAAGGCCTAGCGATCCGATATCCTATCAGTAGCTTACTTTTCCCGATGCAAGCTCTAAGAAGCTACTGCGATTGCCCTACGCAGGGAGATCGAAGTTGGTTATCGACGCTTGCACAGCCACACCCATCCATTACACCGCATGCACGGCTCCACCAGAGCCAAAGGAATTGAAATTGCGCTTGCAAGAACTACTAGAAAAAGGGTTTATTAGACCAAGTGTATCACCATGGGGAGCTCCTGCTGTTAAAAAGAAAGAGGGTACACTTCGCTATGTATTGATTACGCATAACCGAACAAGCTAATGCGAAAGAACAAGTATCCGTTACCTTAATTGATGATTTGTTTGACCAATTGCGCTGCAAGTATCTTCAAAATGACTTGCATCCGGTACCATCGCTGAGAATAAAGGATGTCGATGTGCATAAGACGGCGCTAGACGATATGGACATTATGAGTCTCTTGTAATGCCGCTTGATTTGACAAATGCCCACGCGCTCATGGACCCACGAACGTGTTTTCCGACCGTGAGCAGGATCGGGCTTGTCAGAAGGTTCATAGACGACATTCTCGTGTATTCAAAAGATCAGATAGTCATGACACACACCTTAGAGTAAAGGTTAGAGACTGAGAAAAGAGCAACGTATGCAAAACTCGAGCAAGTGTGAGTTTTGGAAGAATGAAGTGTCCTTTCAAGTATATAGTATCAAAGAAGGAATCCGAGTATATCCAAAAAAATAAGTGGTTGTTGGAATGAAGCCACCTAGAAATGTTACAGGCGTAGTTTCGACTATGGGTGATTGCCAAGATTCAAGTAAGGCATTCTATGACTCCGCGTACTCCCGATGACGAGATTGCCTTAAAATAAAGTATGAATGGGAGGAAAATGTCAAAGAAGTTTCGAGGTTGAAAGCATTCTAATGAGGTCTTGTTTTACTTCAACCGACCGCGAGAATATGTGATTTTTAAGGATGCTATCGCTAAATGGATCTTGGATGTGTCCTAATGCAAGAGGGTAAAGTAGTAGGCCTATGCTTCAACATTAGCTTCGCATGAAAGGAACTACCCCACGATGATTTGGAATTGACGCAATCAGATTTGGCGCTGAAAATTGGAGACATTATTTGTATGGAGAGAAGTGTTTCATCTATTAATCGATCGTAAGAGTCGTATATTTGCCTCACAATAGAGCTTAACTCGAGGCAACGGAGATGGATGGAACTGGACAAAGATTACGACCGCGTAATTGATTATCACCCGTGAGTAGCCAATGTAGTGGTCGACGCTTTGAGTAGAAAGTCAATACGAACGCTTCGAAAGGCCAATGCCCATTCATTATATGACGATGGTACTGTGAGGCGTAACTGAGAAGGCGACCGAAGTTTGTTGAATCAAGTGCTAGAGGCACAAAGGAAAGAAGAGAAAGGTTGAGGCGTACAAATGGTAAGGAACCGAGTTCACAAAGTGGAACGAAATGGAGGTCAGATTATAAGGATCGGGTTTGAAAATTCGACTGTAATGATTTGAGGAAATCCATACTTGAAGAGGCAATATATGGATCTTTTTGTTATCTATCCCTGGTAGCACAAAGATGTATCGAGATTTAAAAATGTCATTTTGGTCCTGATGAAAAGAGATGTGTCAGAATTTGTAGCCAAGTGTTTGGTGTGTCAAAGAGTAAAGGCAGAGCATCAAGTTCCTTCGGGATTATTGCAGCCTATTAGAGTACCGGAGTGGAAATGGGACCGAATCACCATGGATTTTGTGGTTGGGTTACGCCGATGTGAGCGCCGACCTACTTGGCTCGTAGAGATCGATTAACTAAGTCACCACTTCCTACTGCTGAGAACGGACTATTCACTTGACAGCCAGCGCAGTCGTATATCAAGGAAATAGTTCGCCACATGGGATTCCTATATCCATTATTTCAGACCGAGATCCGAGGTTTACTTCGAGATTTTGGGGAAAATTGCAAGAGGCCTTGGGCACGCGACTGAATTTCCAAGACAAATGGCTCCACCCACAAACGGATATCAATCCGAGAGTGATCCGTGACTTGAAGATATGTTAAGGAGTCATGGTGGATCGACCTTTGAGGGTAGTTGGGATCAACATTGCTTTAGTTGAATTTGTGTATAACAACGCCTAATCAAGTATTGGAATGGCGCCTATGAGGCTTTATATGGGAGAAAATGTAGAACACCATCAGGTTGGACGGAATTGAGTGAAAAGAAAGTGATCGGGCCCCGAATTTGATACAAGAGATCAAGAAAAGTGAAAATAATTAGAGAGAGATTGAAGGTGGCCACCGATAGACAGAATCATATGCCGACATGAAAAGAAAAGATATTCGATATGAGATCGGTGAAAAAGTGTTTTTAAAGTATCACCTTGGAAGAAGGTGATGAGATTCGGGGAAAGTATGTTGGAGCCCTAGATTTATCGCCCTATGAAGTGATTGAGAAAGTGGGACCGTGGCATACGATTGCATTACCTCCGGTTGAAAATATCCATGATGTGTTTCTTTTACGTGTCCATGCTACTTAAGAATGGACACCACTACATGTAGTCTCTTCGAGACAATTGAGCTGAGGGCCGATTTTGACATATGAAGAAGAGCGCAAAGATTTTGGCTCGAAGTGAAGGAATTACGGAATAAGAAGACTCCGCGGTCATAGCCGTGGAGAAACCATAAGACTGGTTTACCGTGCCAGAACGCATGCGCAAATGTATCCGCAATTGCTCGACTAAGGTACTTGAGGACCTAAATTTTATTGCCGGGGGAGAGTTCTAACACCCCAAATACCCTAAAATCTTTATAATAAAATTATTATATATTCCGTATATTGAGCCAACTTGGGTATTTTTCTGGAAATTTTTTTTAATATTGATTATATATTGTTGAATCCGTAATGAACCTAAGTGAAAAGAGAAAATATAGAAATTGTAAAATGGGAACCCAAGGGTCAATTGTAAATAAGTTTAGGTGTCTAAGTGATATTAGGAGAAATAAACGAGTAAAAGGAAAAATTAAGGAATGACATGTGCATGTAGGAAAGAGGGGAGGAAGCTTCCTCCTTTTTAAAAAGTACATTAAGAGTTGATCCATAAGAAAAGAAAAAAGAGAGATGGGAGTTAGAGAGAGGCTCCACCTTCTCTCTAGATTTTCTCCGACGATCTAATTCATAGGTTTCGGCGGCCACCTAAGGAAGTCCTTCCTAGCGACAGCAGCTACAAAGAGAGACCGGAACCGGGACTTTCGACAAACTCCAATTTGCGTATGCCTCTTCTCCTACTTGGTCTTTCTGCAATTCTAAGGATTGTTGTGTTATCCGGCCTTAGGGAAAGTTTGGTCAGATTTTAAACCACGGGAAGCCGCCACATTGCAGAAAAGCAGCCAGCTTGAACCCAGAGCTGATTGGGCAATGGCGAAGGGAAATTGCAGGCGCCCTTCGTGAACCAGCCACATCAATGAACTGATGTTAGGTTAATTTCTTAATTCGACTTCAGAGACCGTTATGGTCTTTTTAATTAATACCAAATGGGTCATGGTCGCCAAACGAGGTCGTCAAACAACGTCACAACAAATACGCCAAACAGCCGTCGCCAAACGTTATCGCCAAACGCTGGTCGCCAAACAAGACGCCAAACCGAGGTCGCTAAACAAAGGATCGCTAAACAGCCGACGCTAAACAGCTATTACAAACAATGCATTACAAATGTACTCGCCGGTTCAAATAGCTGTCGCCCAACAAGGTCGCCCAACAGCGGGTCGCCCAACAAAGGGGTCGCCAAACAAAGGCTCGTCAAACAACGCCGCCCGCCCAGTCACCATCAAAGTTGACTACGCATGACCTCCAACTCTAAGGTCATATCTCCTTCGCTTGAACTCCGATTTTGTGTCTCTTGACTTTCGCGGCTTCCCATGGAGTCAAGAATACATTCATATGCCCGAGGAGTGATGTTAGATGTCGATCGAGGCGTCGGATCGAGCTCGCCACTTCAGCAGCCTCGCCGGGCCAGCCGCCTTGTCAAAGTTCACATTACGACCTCCAACTGAAGGTCATATCTCCTTCGCTTGAACTCCGACAGTGTTCTCGACTCTTATGGAAAGCCCCATTGAGTCAAGAATACATTAATATTCCCGAGGAGTGATGTAAGATGCTCGACCGAGGTGGTGACGAGCCTGGCCCAGTCTGGTCCGTTCTTCCGCCCTCAGATTTGACTATGACCTCCAACTTCTAAGGTCCTAACTCCCACAGTCCGAACTCCGATTCGAGCGTTTCGCACTCTATGGAAAGACCATTTGAGTCAAGAATCCATCTACATATAGAATGTTTAAATCGAACTCATATTAAACTCCGAACCAATCCCAACCAAAACCACTAGTAATTTGAACAATATTGTTCTTTAATGGTTTCTGAATAGGACTGATTTGAGGAGAAAAGCTAAATCATGATCGGGAGATTCCAATGATTGGAATCAAAGTGCAAATATTTTGGTTTGTTCTACCAACTCCTATTCCTCGCTTTCAAGTTTTTGCATGTTGTTCTAAAGCATATTATAATTGATTGACTGATTTGAGAAAAGGGGGATTTGAAATATTTGCATATAAAAATTTCATGACATTTAAAATAAATCATATACAAGCGCATATTGTACTTATATTTTACTATAAGGATTCAATCATTTCTTAATAGAATGTTAACCGTTTATTTCAGACATGATAGGATTGCATACCATCAGGTCAAATAAAGAAGATCGCGAACTATTGATGTGTCACTCCGATCAAGAAATTTCCAACGGACCAGATCTAGTTGTTCACTATTCATTGTTTATAACCAATGCAATTTCACGAGACCGCATCAGGTTATAAACCATGTGATACCGCCCGCAGCCCCACGACCGCGTTTGACTGACATCCTCGTATATCAAGCATGCGCATAATCAATTGATGCATAATCAAATTGATTAGTATAACTGGCGGATTGGATGTAAATCCCGAATTGATCAAGAATAACCGAATTTATTTTCAGAATCGAATCATTTTCGACCGACCAATGTCATAAATAAATCAATTGTGAGCATATTTGAATTGATTTGAGATCGTGAAATATTGATTATGAAAATGTATTTATGGATGATCACTAAATTATAATTTATTGTATATATATAACAAAGTATATGTACGTATTTATATTGATCATCCAAATGATTGAGTTCGAATTATTAAATTGCACAACTGATTAAGCTGAATCGAGGAATGGATTTAGAGAGAACCACTCAAGCATGAAAATGCTAGCCGTGATTGTTTTACCAATGCCAGGTACCTGAGATAGATAGTGATCGATAGCGGACTCAAGATCGAGGAGCCGTCGAGTCATAAAAGAAGGAACTGAGTATGTCTTACATGCACTCATTTCCATGTGTTCTTTTGATATGGATATTTTGTATAAACAATTTGAATATCGAACATCTATTTTGTAAATCATTTCGGGGTGCCACGTGATGCCTACATTGTAAATGGATTTCCAGAACGAATGCTACGCTTGCCCACTTCGTAATCGCCCGCAAAGATATGATTTGAGTAATTTTGAGGATTAGTGGCATCCCGACTGGTTCGATCCGCCTGGGCTGGTCGGGTCGGGTAAGGGGCGTCACAATACGTTGTCATGTCATTTACCCGTCTCACCTTGAATTACATGAAATTTCGACCGCCTCATAATTCGACTCAATTCGTCAGGATAACTAAACTCCACGAGACGAATTTATTGGTGAGGTCTGTTCCATCACCTGTGGTCTAGGAAATATCTAGATTTTTCCTTGTACTATACGCCGACAAATTACTGCATCATTTTTTGAAATTGAATTTCTTATATGATTTTACAAAAATAAAGAAAATATAAAATAAAAAGAAGACGAAGAAGTTTTGAGTCAGCTTTGCATAAATGAAAGAAAATCAGAACTATCATTGTGACAACGACGCACTCAGCCGACTGTTGATGAGTGTTAACTAAGAATTTTATTTTGCTGTTTGAGAATCTCTCTTTAATTCGAGGCTAAAAATTCCCCAAAATAAATAGTTAAAGGAATAATTTCTAAGTTGTTAGACAACAGAGTACGTAGGACTAGAAATATATTTAGAAACGAGCAAGGAGAAAAAAAAATTGTGAATCTTAGTTCCAGTTTTATTCGTATTTTTTAAACCAATTTGATATTCTCTAAAAACTATTATTATTATCTGAATTTAAATTTTTTTTTTTTTTATGTTTTTGTGCTTTCAAAAAAACTAATAATCAAAAGTATTCTTTGTATTTTCCTTGTTTTTCTATTAAAAAAAACAATTTAAAAAAATGGTAAACAAACATGCTCTTAGTGATTGTATGGTTGATTGTTATCATCTTCAAATAATATTAAAGTTCGGATAATTACTTTCGAAGAAAATAAAAAGATATGGGGTTTAGTGATGACGTTAACGGACCGGCCGAGCGTGTTGGGTTCAGCGGGGGCCGGACTCGAATCGCTGGCTGCCGGCTCCATGTGCTCCCTGACGTCGGGCCCGAGGTGATTGCCGCCAATCGACTGTGACCGCCGAATCGACCGCAGCTATGTTGTCGCTTCCTCCTCGGCAGTAAAACAAGAGTTAGCATAGCGGCGAGGCTTCGCCCCGCGGGCCGCTCCGAGCCGTTTCGCCTCGAGAGAAAATATATTGCTTAGAGAGCCGAATGCTTTATGACCTTTCATCAATGTGGCCTCAGATTTATAAGATACATGTTTCAATTAGATGATAAGGATTCTCTCTTATCGGATGGAGGATTTCTTTCCTTATCGCTGACAGAAGGATAATTGAAAGCAAAATATTATAATTATCTTACTTCCCTATTTCGCGTAGATTTTATTTACTTTACATATGCTAGCTATCGTAAATATCATACTTTTCATTGGCTAGATTTGGTTTGATTTACAGATAAGCAAGCACAAATATCCTACTTTCCTTATCTGCAGATTCAGCGCGATTGATATGATAAAGCTAGCTATCACACCATCCTACTTCCCTTATTGATGAGATTTTGTTTGATTTATGATAAAGATATTAATGTGACATCCTACTTTCCTTATTTAGTTAAATTTACCGATTCACACGTGCTCTTCCCACCACGGCGTTATCGGCTCTCAGTCGAGCGGACTGACTTTCGCTTTAACAGCTGCGGACTCGGGGTGTTTCATTGGTTTTTATTCTTCGCCTGTAGAATCACGCATGCCTTTTTTCAAACCCCATCAAAGTGAATTGTTATGATTATTGATATCTTAATATATTTTGATTAATTTTTGTCTTAAATGACCCTAGTGATCTTTTCGAGATAAACAAATTAAACTTTCTCTTTGGGTCACCAATGAGAAATCATTACATCTCGCTTCAACAATTTGTTTAATGGAAAGAGGTACATTCAATATAAATCGTTTTCCATGAGAAATTCTATTTACACCCCAAGAATTTCTCTATACACCCCATATCACACACATCCCATTTTTACACCTCATCTCTCTAATGGGGTGTATAGAGAAATTCTTGGGGTGTAAATATAATTTCTCTTTCTCCATCTCACATGATCAACCAAAGTTGTGAACGACTTCTAAATCCAGGTAAAGATTTTATCATGTTCTTGCATAAAAACCACAGCTACGTACATACATAGAAAGAGGAATGAATATACATGATGATCACCCCATATCTTAGTGCATCAATCAACAAATTCTTCCTGCTTGATCTATCATTGTGCCAACTTGGTCTCCACATAAAGCTCTTGAAATGTTCCGCTCAAGCAGGCGAAGATCACAACTGTAAATAATATTTACATATAAATAACTAATTAAGTATTTATATATATAGCCATATATGGAGTGGCCCAAAGGTGTGTCCGAAATGAATGCTATCCAGAGTGTGAACCGTCTAGAGACATCTGATTTCTCCAGGGGTGGGAATTCTCCATCATTGAAAGCAGGTTCAGATGAAGATAGGTCTGGTGGCGCTTCTTCATATATGCTCAGGCAATCAAAGCGGTACAAACCTTCTTCCTTGATCTAGTTCCTTGTATTCTCTCTTCTTCTTTTTTTAAGTAATTTGGGTGCTGAATCATGCCTGTTTATTATATTTTTTTTAAATTGAAATTATAATATGAACTTACTCTACAGTATGGGTATAATCGAGACGGTCGATATAGAGTTAAGTTTGAACTTGATCGAGCTTTTTTTAGATGTTGACTCGAAAAATAGTCGAGCTACTCGAAGTCGATTCAACAAATCTCGACCACTAAAAATTACAAATAATTATACTGACCGACTTAATTAAATCAACTTAGTCTCGACTCGACAATAAAATAATAAAACTTGATTACGTCAGACCTACTGAGTCGGGTATCAGAATACTGATTCGACTGAGAACTACTGAGTTCTAACTCAAGTCAATTCGACATCCCGAATGAATTTCAAAGAATTCTACGAAAGAATTATAGCTTCTGCGTAACTAAAAGAGATGAGCCTGGTAGTGCTTTGGCTTATATGATTTAAGTGCAAGGGGCACACATATGCGGGATAGTATAAATCTGAATGTTAATTGTAAATGTATGTTGATTGTTCTTATTTTATTTTGAGTCTATAGTTTTTTGTTTAGGTTCAATTTAGAACTCGAAAAATGCCAAGGAAAGAAAATAGAAAAGAAAAAGCTTTAAATAAAGAAAATTTGAAGGAAAATAAAAAATAGGCTTAAACTTAATAAATTAATTTTATATGTTTATTTAAAACTCATTTTATTTGTTTCATCTATTATATAAAGACTAAGAAATTTTGTTACATTTGGTAATTCAATAAAATGCAATTAAAACTTAACTTATTAATAGTAAATTTGTTTATAATGGCAAAGTAGATTAATATGGATATTTTTTATCCTTATGATTTTTAACAATTTGTATCTTGTATCTACAATATATTATGTTTGAATTAATAAAATTATTTTCCTTTCAAAAATAAACACCACCTCAATTCAACCCACCAAAAAATGTCCTATTTATAATAGGTTTATTTTGTTATAAATATCTTTAAATTTTGTAAGTTCTAGAAAATGTCAAAAGAAAAGAATAGAGGGAAAACAAAGAAAAAAGTGAAAAAAAGAAAAACTAAATTAAATTTAATAAATTACTTTTACTTACTATATATTAAACTCGGTTTATTTATTTTAACCCATTAATATAAAATGAAATAATTTAAAATATATGTTTTCAACTCATTTTAAAATAAAATTATTTATAAAAATCCTACAATAAAATTATTTTTCAAATAATTGTGAGTAATTCAATTGGTATGTCTTTAGATTTATAAGAGCAAATCTACCTAAGTTGCCAAAAATACATTAAATGCCATTTTGCAACCCCGAACAGTTGTTTTAAGACTTCTAACAAGAAAGCCCTTAAGCCCACGAAAAGCAAAATTGCATACGCTTATTTAATAATAATTAAATGTTTTTTATTAAAATATAATAAACTTAACGGTTATATTTTAACGGGTATATTTTTCATAACGATCGTAATTTAACGGATATATTTGTATAGTAACAATTTCAAATTTCAAATTTCAAATTTTGTCCGCCGAAATTCAAATTTCAAATTTCAATCGTTGAAATTCAAATTTGAAAATTTAACCGCCAAAATAAAAATTTAAAAAATTATAATTCGTCTATAAATATGATAATTTTTCTCATGTTTTTCATCCATCTATCTTACATTCTCCTCAGCTTTTCCAAGATTCTTTTCTCTTTTGACTATTTATCCTTTCATATTTTCGCTCATCAAGTGATATGAATTGTTTTCCTAATATTTAGTGAAGAGATCCTCAATATCAAGCAGTTAAGATAATTACGACCGACAGTACAGATGCTACAACTACAACCGGGCGGTTTAGTCAAGACGGATAAGAAGGCATCGTGATTCCGTTCCAGGCCACATAATGGTTAATCGTGATAGAGTTGAAAGTCACGAAAGACTCTATCGTGACTATTTTGCTACCACTTATGTATATGAAAGTTTTTTTCCAATGAGGTTCCGAATGAGTCGTCCTCTTTTTCTTCGAATTGTAAATGAGGTTGAATCAATATGATCCATACTTCATCCAAAGAACAGATGTTTGGATGGAGTTCCTCTGTCATTATCCTTCAAAAGATAACAACTTCTTATAGAATTCTTGCCTACGGAATACCGGCAGATTATGTGGATGAATACATCAGAATTGGAGAAAGCACGGCCATAGAGAAACTGGAGAGGCTCAGGAAAGTCGTTATTGCAATGTTCGCGACCATTACCGAGGTCACCAAACAATGATATCGGGCCGATCATACAAACTGGGAACAACGTTGCTTTCCCGGCATGTTAGAGTATTGATCGCATGCATTGGAAGTGGAAAAATTGTCCAACCGCATAAGTAAGTGTATGTATACCGGGTCATCGTCACAACCAACAATCATTTTAGAAGTCAGGGCCTCTCAAGATCTGATATGGCATGCATTCTTCGGCCTACCTCGTTCATTGAATGACATAAATGTTTTAGATAGGTCCCCCCGTTTTTACATTATTAGCAAATGGTCATGCTCCTCCAAATAACTATATAATTAATGGTCAGTGAGTATAGAATGGGATATTATCTAGCTGATGGTTTATCCAAATCGTCGACATTTGTAAAAAACAATTCCTCGTCCACAAGGTTTGAAGAGAAAAACATTTTTGCTAAAGCACAAGAGTCGGTAAGAAAAGATGCAGAGCAGCGTGCATTCAGTACTTCAAGCCCGCTTTTGAATCAGGCGTGACCAAAGACGCTGGGATGAAGCAAACACTTGCGTGATATTATGAAAGCCGCAGCATAATAACGCATAATACGGCCATCGAGACGAAGAGACATCGCACAATGACTTCATGGAAGTGATGCAACTGGCCTCAGAAGTGTCACATGCGTATACACCGTAATTAGAAGACTTACAAACTCATTATCGACTGTGACAAGATTACTCATTCTCACCACAATGATCTTATCGAGCATTTGGTGGCAACGACATGGCTTACTAATAACCTCTATCAATTTAAGTTGAAGTTGTATTTCAATCTAATGTCAATTTCATGTTGTATTTAATCTAAATTTCAATTTCTATAAGTTGTATTTTAATTCCCAATTTCAATTTCATGTTGTATTTTACCTCAATTCCACTTCATGTTGTATTTTCAATTCCAATTTCAATTTGCTATATTTCAACTCCTAACATTGCAACATAATAATAATGACTAATTAAAAATAATAGCAACATAATAAATAACAACTAAAAATTAAACCCCGCTTTCATAACCTCTATCTTCGCTATTCCAATATGTCACAAAGTCGTCCATGCGCAGTATCGCCTATAATTTTCATCTCATTTTGCATTTGAATTTCTCGCACCGTCTTTCTTCAATTTCTAAACCGCTTACGATGTTGCTCCAATGCTATCTCCTCGTTGAGCATGACTCTCATAGTCACTCAACTTTTCATTGCCCACTTCCATTCTTTCATTCCAGCCGCAGATGATTCATGATCTTTCAACACTCCGCTTGTTTTCAGCTTTTTAAGTCGCTTTCTTCGAAGCCTTTCGCCCAATGGCCTATCGAGGTCGAGAGGACGAGGTTCAGCCATTATCCCCTGGGCCATTGTTTTAATGCGATTCAACATGAGCTGATTCAGCAGGACTACCAGTTGAATGAGTTTTTGCTCTCTTATTACTGGTCAGATTACCAGTCCATTTCCGCTCCATTTTCAATATATTCCAACAATGTCAGATGTTGAAATGGTTTTCAAAGAATCTTAGCAAACATTTCTTTAGTTTCATCAAACCGAAAAACATAATAAATGTATTCCGGCCAATAGTTCAAATATCAAATCATACTAGTTGCCTAAATTAAAAGTTTATATCTTACATTATTTTGCTCGCGTGTCCACTTTGTCGAGCCTTCTAATTTGACTATGAAAACCGGCTAAATTTATCGTATTTGCATTTATATCACTCAAACGACTTTTAATAGAAGATTGAGAACGCTCCTTCATGATTGCCCCATGAAGTTTTAAAGATTGCACATGCTCCTTTCGCCGTACGCACCACTCATTGCTCATTCCCAAAGAATTGCATCTTTGCTCGCATACACGCCAGACACAATTAATTTATCTTCTTCTACGAGAAGTTCTTTGTCATTTGCAATTTTCTCAATCTTGGAACGACTTCATTTTGTCGCGTCAATATCGCGATTGTTCTGAATAGTATCATCATATAAATCGGTGTCATTCATAAGCAAATCAGTTAGAGAACCGTCATATTGCAAATCCATCTAAGAAAAAAAATAAAAAATCTAATCAATTTAAAGAATAAGCAATTTATAAAGTATACAAATAAATCTATCAATTATAAAATTTCTAATTAATTTAAAGAATATAATTATTTAATTAAAAAATTATAAATTTATCAATTCTAAATTTAAAAAATCAATTTGTCAGAATTTAAAGAATGAGCAATTTATTAATTAAAAATTATAATCACCGAAAAAATGACAATTTATGAAGTATATAAATGAATCTATTAAAAATAAAATTTATAATAAATTAAAATTAGCAATTTATCCGTTTTGAATCAAACATTTAAATTGCAATTTATAAGAATGAGCACTACTAATTTAAAATAAAACATTGAATTTAATAAAGCAAGGCAACACCTATCACCCCTAAAACGATTCTCGCCTCTTCCTCCTCCTTCTGCCTGCCTTCCTCCTCCCGCCTCTCACATAATCTGACCGTCTGACCGGCACTTCTTCCTCCTTCATTCTATCTGCACTGCGATTTTCTCACCCTAGCACCGTCTTCTTCCTTCCTTCTTTCTTCCTCTTCCTCCTCCTTCTTTCTTTCCTCTTCCTCCCCTTTTCGCACAATTCCATAAGGGTTAAGGTTCGACAATATCTCAAAGTAAGCTCAGTTCAGTGGGTGCCGGCTAAGGTGATTCAAGGTATGTTTTTTTCCCCTTTGAATCTCTGTATTTTTATAGCTTTTGAAATAGAATATAGCCGTTGAGATGCACATGAGCCATCAACGGCTATTTTGCATCCGTCTGCATCTCTCTCCAAAGGTGCCAAATATGGCACCTCAAAATCACAGATGGCATTTTGCCACTGGCGCCATATCTCCGCTGAAAGACGTTTTTGATGATTTGGGTACATTTGGCGCTACGGATATACATCTTCGGATACCAACTCCCGTTGGAGTTGCTCTAATTATCACTACTAATTCAAGTTTTTGGGAAATTTGTGTTTCAATAGTTCCTATAGTTTATTAAGGTAAACATAATTATTTTTTATGAAATTGTAAGAAAATTAGTATTTTGCATTTTTTTATTTATATTTTATAATTATTTCCAAATCAATGAATTGAAACACAAATTAGAGGTACTAGAGGTTCACCAATCGAGGGTAGGAGTTGCAATTAGTCAATCAAGAAGTTAAAAAAAAAAACACTATGATAAAATTTTTTAAATAGGACAAAGTAGAAGAAAATATGTTTTTTTTTTTTTTTTTGAAAATGAAATTTATTTATTAACTAATTGTATATAAAATTGAAAAGGTGCAAAAATCCTTAATGTTGTATCCGACATTCCAATTAAACATGAAACTTTTTCGCTTTAAAGAGATTCCCGCACTTTAATTCCGTAGCCTCTGCCAAAGATTACGATTCAAACTGCTAGCTCAAATAACGCAAATGATCAAGGCTGACGTGGTCCACGTTGTCCGTGGGACCCACTCTCCACTCTTCTCTCTCCTCTCTTCTCTCTCCTCTCTCTTCCCTTTTTTCTGTTCCCTCGCCAATTAGACACCTACCCACTCTTCCTAACATTTGTCTAGCCCAACCCAACACTCATCCAACCCAATCCAACACCCGCCAACCACTTTTTTATTTATTTTTTAATTTTTTAACTCTTAATTTTTATTAGAATTTTATTTTAGTTTTAATAATCTATTAAATAAAAATTCAAATTTTATTTTTAAAAATATAAATAATTATTCGTAATTTTAGATCTACTAAATAAAATTCAAAATTTTTATATATAAATAAATTATTCTTATTTTAATTTTTAATAATTGTTTTTAAAATTATTTAATTTTTAAACCTACTAAATGAAAATGAGATTTATGAGTTTAGAAATTGATAAAATAAAATATTATTTAAATATTATTTCAAAACTCATCCATTTGATTTTTCATTTAATAGATTTAAAATTAATGAATTTTAAAAAATTATTTAAAATTAAGATAATCCAATAATTTATTTATTTTTTTAAAAATAAATTTTAAATTTTCATTTAATAGATTTTAAAAATTAAAGTAAAATTTTTACTATATTTAAAATAACGAATAATTTATTTATATTTTAAAAAATATATATGAATTTTTATTTATTATATTTTGAAAACTAAAATAAAGTTTAATAAAAATAAATAAATAAATAAAGTGTGGGTGGGTGGTGGACTAGGGCTATTGGTTGGGTGGGGTTTAGAGAGAGAGAAGGGAAACGAGGGAAGAGAGAGAATAGAAGAGAAGAGAGAGAAGAGAGAGATAATTCATCCCACGCGCATGCTGACATCGTGACAAGATTGAATCTGGCCATTTTAACATTGTTTACCATTTTAATTCGCTGGCGCAGCATGTGAGCTAACTGGGTTACAAGAGTAAACTACTGTATGGATTCTCTTTTTTTGCCCTACTAAGCCTAGACTACATATACCCGTACTTAAGATTTCTCTTAAGATGATAAATTTACTATTAAATCAACAACTTAGGGGGCGTCTCTTTTTTTAGCTTTTTTCTCAAAGCAATTTGCTTTCAGAATTTAGACTTTTTTGGTACGACTTATTTATGAATTTAAAATTTTCTTCTGAATAGAAAAACTGAAATATATTTTTTAAAAGATTTTAAAATATTTTAAAATATTCCCAAAATATTCTAAAATCTTTAAAATCCACACAAAATATTTTAAAAGAACAATCATATATATATATATATATATATATATATATATATATATATATATATAAACAGTCTCACTTCATCAATTTATTTATTTTAATTATTAATTTTATATATTTTATTTTAATTATATAAAATAAATAAATATAATTATTATTTTTTTAACAATGACAATAAAAAAATTTTATCATAATAAATTTTTATTTTTTATTTTTTATTAAAAATGTTATGATATTATACATATTATATAAATATTTTTCATTTTATCAAGTTCAACAAATTGCTTTCATATAATTAAGATGTTAATTTTTAGTATATAAAAAACAAAAACTTAATAATAAAAATACAATAATAAAAACAAATAACTTCATACTGCATTACAATTAAGCCTTATTCAAGATTCGCAAAATAAAAGCTCAGATCTAAGATTTTACCACAAATGCCCCGTACAAACTTTTCAGACTTTCAAACTTTTCAAACTTTTCTTTTGTTGGTTATTAGAGATATCCTTTCTACTTGTCATTCTCTATCATTTAGAACGTTGGAAATTTCAAATGAATTGCTTCAGGTAATAATTTATATATTGAGGTATAATTAAATATATTTAAATAAATCAAATAATTTATATTTATAGAATGAAATTAATTATTCATTATATTTATATATTTAAAATCAAAGTATTAATATATACATTACATTTATAAAATAATCTTCTTACTTATTTTATCAAAATTTAAAATTATAAACAATTTTTAATGAATTTTAAATAATTTATATTTATTGATATTTAGGTAAAATTATTCATTGATATATATCGTATATATCTCTATATCTTCAAGATATCCAATATATCCGTAAATCCAAGTACTCGATATATTCGCAAACCGATATTTTAATTTTCGAAGAAAGGTAAAAGCATGAAAGAAGATATGGAAATAAAATTCTGTGAAAATGACATAAAATTTAATTTCTATTAAATTTGTGGAAAAATAAATAAAATATGGGAAGGCATGAAATAAGATTGAAAACGTGCAAAATATAACATAAATAGGATTAGTAAAATGGTTAGAAAAACTTATATTAAAAACTTAAGATTATAATGCTGAAGGTAATTCTTTACTTATCAATGGATAATATTTTCCCACAATGTGATAAAGATAATAAATATCACATCCACATATTATCTGTTAGATTAGACTATAGTTTGAGCATATTTCCAATTACAAATCAATATTTAGCTACATTATAGTTAAAGTATTTAATTTTTAATTTTTTTAATTTTTTTATTATAATGTCAGAGTATTCTGTCTGTAGCTTCACTTTTAATTCTTAAACTGATCTTGATGAAACAATCTATTTTGTCTTGTGTTCTTGTAAATTAATTTATTATGATATGACTCTTCACTTCATGCAAGGAATGTTACTTTTATATATTTTTGATATCGAAATGTTACTTTTGATATAAAATTAAAGCCGAAATTCAGCATTAATGATCACAAAAAATGAATAAAGAGCATCATCCATATTTCCTATTGCAAATTAAAACTACATAAAACCTACCTACCGCGGATGAAACAACATATTCACCACCGCCAATCTCACAGCCTTCACTATAAGTTTTTTTGCACTTTCGATCTGTTTTTCCAAGCTGATACTTATGGCTTCCTGCTAAGTTACCATTGAAATTCGATCAGCCTCCGACCATGTTCTTGGATTCATTCCATTACCGTGAATTCGACAGTTCGGTGAAAACTCGCATTTGTTATCTCGTACTGGTCAAAGAGTTCTCGTGACTAGCTCAAATGATCCGAAGATGGCATTGAATCGCGGACTTTTCGAGGTCCTTGCAGGTTCCGCATTTGAGCGGGCGACGTCAGTTGAATCCTTCATTGTAATATTTAACATGACGCAAGTTCCGACGAGTTTGCATCAAGAAGATCGGTAGCGGTCAACAGGCTGAGTGATGTGTCTGAGTGCCAGTGCCGGTGGCGTCAACACGTTTGAAATTGAGTGAGATGCCAGAGAATAAGTTAGTCTGAATTCTTTGAGAAAGAAGACGGACAAATATTTGATGAATGTTAGTGGGTGGATAATGGAGACAGTGAGTGAAAGTTTGCAATCATGATGGCCAGAAGAGGTGCTTGTAAAAAGAAACCAAAGGCATGCCTGCTATGGCCGCAGCCGACTATGCACCGAAGCCCGGCGAGGCCAAGGCCGTTAGCATGCATGACCATTTACATCTAGCAGTTGCTGTTGGTTCTCAAAGATGTTTAACTACCGCCATAGAGATTAGAGAAGATGCTGAAACGAAGTTTTCAGAGAAATTCATGCGTTTTTTCGGTGATAGTTGATTTGTTCGCATTAGTCAACATACATTTGGAACATGATGCGGTGATACTTTCAAGTTTTCATGTTATTTGTACCGTTTCTTTTATTTTGGTGACATGAGCAATCCTGATCTGCTTATCGCCCTCCGCTTGATAGAAACATATCCATCGCTTAAAAACATAAGACATATATAGGATTGCTCTATGTCATAAAATAGAAGCATGCACTTCATCAAAATAACATAGAAGAGCATAAAATATCACCCGTTAACATGTTCCAAAGTAATATTTCCGGAATAATACAGTCCCCGCCTAATCCGAATACCTACTATCCCTTTAAAGGAAAACATTTATCGGGCACTCCAAAACTCGGTTTCAACATCTTCTTTGAATATCTATAAACCGTAGTTGGACTTATCTTTCGGAACCAAAGCCTAACCTTTCCGATAATAAATGGTTCTACGTGCTTAATAACCTTGGCCCCACCAAAACTCAAAGGCATAGTCGAATTCTACTTAGCCCATAACCAGCATGCCTTTGGATTTCTTTCACAAGCATGTCTCTGGCAACCATCATGATCTCATCCAAAATCACTTCCCTGTCTCCATTATCAGCCCCCTTAACATTCATCAAATCATCAAATATTTTGTCAAAATCTTCTTTCCTCAAAAATTCCGCGACCCCTAACTTCTTCTCCAACATCTCACTCAATTTTTCAAATCGGTGATTGACCTCATCGGCATTTTCTTTTTCTTCAATTTTATCACTCAACTCTCTTCTCAGACCCCCAACCTCACTCTCAATCTTCTTATTCACAACTCTGTTGGAACCTGCATCATGTTCGTCGTAATTTTAACAAAGGATTCAAATTCAGCAATCCGCCGCTCAAAATCTGGAATCACCACCAAGGACCCTCCCAAAGAGTCCGCAGATTTCAATGCCAACTTCCGGATCATCCGACTAGTCCTGCAGTCATAATTCGTAAAGATCAAATTCCAGAATATATTAACTAGAGTTACTCACCGAGGCTCACAATTCATGGTAGAAAACCGTCAAAGTGGACATGGCATAGTAGAAATTCGAATTTCAATGGTGCCTTGGCGGGAAGAAAACAAAGCCATAAATTATCGAAAACAAAAAAGAAAAAACAAGAATTGAAAAGAAAGTGCATAAAAGCTATGAATTGAGGGGACTGTGGGATTCTGAGCGATTGAATTTGAATATGATGTTTCATCCACGATAGGGTTGGGTTTTATCATGGTTTAATTTCTACAATAGGAAATATGGATGATTGGCAAAACATTTTTTTTTTTTTTGAGTCATTAATGATTTTAGTTTAAGAAATAGAAAGTTAAAGCGATTTTTTATATAAAAGTAACATTGCGTATATCAATATATATATATATATATATATATATATATATATATATATATAAAGTAACATTCTTTACATGAAATCGAAGACTCATATCATATCTAAAAAGTATTTTCAAAAATTTCTAAATTTTAAAATAAAAAATGTTTCCATCAAATCCATCTAGTTCAAAGGTTAAGAATTAGACTAAAAGAACATAATACTATAACATTATAATAAAAAGCAAAAATATTAAAAATTAAATACTAACTATAACTTAGTAAACGTTGATTTGTAGTGAGAATACATGTCTTTCACATATAGTCCTAATCTAGCTTATAATATGCGGATGTGACATTTTTATTATGTTTTTCATATCATGTAAAATAATTATCGATACTGAATTTACAAACATATTTGATATATCGAAGATATCGTAGATATATCATATATATTCGAGATATATCGGGACATATCGTATATATTCCGAGATATATCAAATTCCGATATTTTTGCTAAATATCAATAAAATATAAAATTATTTAGAATTCATTAAAATGGTTTATAATTTTAAATTTTGATAAAATAAGTAAGAATGTTATTTTATAAATGTAATGTATATATTAATACTTTGATTTTTAATATATAAATATAATGAATAATTGATTTCATTCTATAAATATAAATTATTTATTTTATTTAAATATATTTAATTATACTATAATATATAAATTATTGCACAAGCGAATTCATTTTAAATTTCCAACCTTCTAAATGATAGAAAATGACAAATAGAAATTATATCTCTAATAACCAACAAAAGAAAAGTTTGAAAAGTTTGAAAGTCTGAAAAGTTTATAGGGGGTGTTCGTTTTTTTTACTAAATATTGAATACAACTTTTATTTTATTGAATGCTTAATAAGACTTAATAGTTTTAAGTATGAAATTGTTTGTTTTTTTAATATCGTATTTTTATTAAGTATTAAGTTTTTTGTTTTTTATATACTTAAAATTAACATCTTAATTATATTACAACAGAGGTTATATATAAATAGAATATTTCTAATTTAGATATTTCAAAAGATAATAAATATTTAACCAAAAAATTAATAAAAGATAAGATAAAATAAATTTTATAGAAATAGTAAAATTATTTACTAGTCCTTAATTTTCTACAGTTTTGTACCAAAATATTACTTTAAAAAATAAAAAGAAAACTAATTTAGAATTTGTTTGAAAAAAAATGCTCAAACTAGGAGTTGGAAATTTGAGCTTAAGCCCACTCAAAAATTTTATTAGCTTGAAAATTAAGTTAAATTTGATCATTGCATTGAATTTTTAGTCTTTTAAGGCACTGAGTTTAATTGACACCCCAAATTAGTGTCGGGTTTAACTCTTATTTTATTTTCCCGAAAATACTTGAGAAAATTTGACCCAGATTACTAGCTTTAGCCAAAACTAATGCGTTTTCATCAAAAACCGTTGTTAGTAATTACAGTTGTAAAATTTTTTAAAGTTAAAATTATAGTTGATAACTACGGTTTTACAATTAAAACCGTAATTACTAACTATGTTTTAAGCGCTAATTTGGATTTTTTTTTAAAAAATTGTACTGAATTTGTTTTTTTTTTTTTGAGAAAACTCTAATTTTTATGTAAATTTACTTGAGAGTCGTACTGATGACGTGGAGCTTCATGCTTAGTCTAATTGCCAATTTTCAAACCAAATTTAGCCGTTTATGACTTAAAACGTCGAATAAACTCCGTTAGATTTATAACGCTAAGGCCAAACGATCCGTCACCAGGACTTAACGTCGTCTAATCCTTCACTTCTCTTCTCCCTCGCTTTTCCTGGTTTGAAACCCTAACCCTAACCCTAGTCTTAACCCTAGCTTTAATCTCTTTCATGGCGCATGCAATGACGATTTCCCTCTAATCGAAGACGATTCCCCCCACCACGCGCTCACCCACCACCTCCACCACCACCACCAGCAGGTATTTCCCAGTGCCAGCGCCGAGAAAGTCTCCGCCGCCGATTCCGGAGGCGCCGCTTTCTACTCGTACGCCGAAACGCCGAGGACTGGGATCCGGCCAAGCCCGGTGCCGCAACTCTGAACGGAAAGCGGAATCCTTACTACTACAAGAAATTAAAGCCCAGCAGTGCGTCGGAGTACAGGGTGGATTACCGGAAGGACAGGGAGGATTGGAGTGACTCCGCCATTGCGTGCCTCCTGGAGGCCTATACGGAGAAGTTTACGCAGCTGAATCGGGGGAATCTTCGGGGTAGGGATTGGGAGGAGGTTGCAGATATTGTTGGTGAGAGGTGTGATAATCATAAATCGTGTAAGAGTGTGGAGCAATGCAAGAACAAGATCGATAACTTGAAGAAGAGGTACAAAGTGGAATTGCAGAGGATGAATTCTGGGGGTTTTCAAGTTAGTCAGTGGCACTGGTTCAAGAAGATTGAAGCCATTGTTGGGAATTCTCCATCATTGAAAGCAGGTTCAGATGAAGATAGGTCTGGTGGCGCTTCTTCATATATACTCAGGCAATCAAAGCGGTACAAACCTTCTTCTGCTGAATCAATTCCTTGTAATTCTCTCTTCTTTTTTTAAGTAAATTGGGTGCTGAATCATGCCTGTTTATTTTATTTTATTTTATTTTTTTAAAATTGAAATTATGATATGAACTTACTCTGCAGTATGGGTGTAATCGAGTCGGGTCAATACGTAGCTTGTTTAACTCGACGAGCTTTTTTTAGATGTCGACTAAAATACCAAATGATCTGCCGATTCAACAAATCTCGAATCAATTAAAAAATTAATAAAATAATTATATTCAATTCGACCGACTAAATCAACTCCGCCTAATTCGACATCAAATAATAAAACTCGACACGCTCGTGGGATCGGCTCTAGAGTCGTGCATTGTAATGCAAGGTTAGGACTGCATGGATGATCTAGAAGTTTTGGTAAGTCAAAATACTGGTTTGCAGAATACAGCCAAACAAAGTTATGGACGTAGTTTATGAGATTTTCTGCTAGGGGAATGTGTATTTGTGGTATATAAGGGAAAATTAGTATTTATGAACGCTAGCAGACAAACAAGATACGGAAAGTTTTGGCCGAGACAAAAAATTAATATAAGTTTATAAAGATGACGTATGAGGATAATAGCTGCATAAGAGGCCATATATTTACCGGCACGGGAACGATCCACACAAGATAGATGACGGAGTGAAGGCGCCTACAATCAACTTTCACACAAGACCGATGTTCTGAATGTTAATTTCGCCACCAAGGAATCCACCTAGGTATGAGGTCACCTAACTCGTCCCCAAGCAGTAATCCACCTACAAGCAGACAAGAGAACAAGATATAACTATTAAAAAGAGAATCAAAATATTATTAAACTCGAATCCGCTCCCTTAAAAGACTACATTAGTAAGATATATACCATACTTTCTAAATCAAATAAAGCAACTTCTACTTTAACTGTGAAAAGAAACTTAAATTACAAAAACAACTTAAAAGAAACTTTCTAAAATAAATAAAGAAATCTTCTAAATTGATAGAATAAAATATTGGAGCAAATCTTTCTAAAAGAAATACAAACAGTAATCATAAAACAAATCCTCCGTAAGATCCTCGCGGCAAAATCTTCTAAAATCAATATGGTGGCTCCACACGTAGCTGTCCAAGTCTCGACTCATCGTTGGGCCTTCCAACGCCCAAAACGAGTACTCAAAAAAAGCGAGTTTTCACGTATTCAATACGCCTCGACCTCCCCATCCAATTCCTTCAATAATTAGGGCCGAATTTCTAATTGTTTTGTGCTTTATGGGCCCCCGTGATCATATCAGAATACTCGACCCGACTTCGATAACCATTTTGAAAGTGATTCGAATCCCGAGCTCTAATTTGATTAACTCCGAGTCAATACCTAAAGAAATTTCGCGAGTGAAATTCTTACACTGTGTAACTAAAGGGAGATGAGCCCATAAAGGTTCTCGCTTATATGATTTAAGTGCAGGGGACACACATATGCAGGATAGTTTAAATCGACCAAGCATCAGGGAATGTTTATGATTATTGTTATTTTGTTTAGAGTCTGAAGTTTTTGTTTAGGTTCGCAGAACCCGAAAAATGCCAAGGAAAGAAAATAGAAAAGAAAAATGGAAGAAAATAAAATTTGAAGAAAAATAAAAAATAGGTTTAAATTTAATAAATTAATTTTATATGTTTATTTAAAACTCATATTTGTGTTTCATCTATTATATAAAAGACTAAAAATTTAAAAATATATAAAATTTTGAAGAATTTTGATTATATTCGATTTTCTTCCACCATGATTCAACATTTAAAAATCATTTTCTTAAAGATTTTTCTTTTATAGTATTTTCCAAGTTTCCAACAGAGCTTCCAAAGGTTTGAGATGTTGGTTTTTTATTTTGATGATGGTTGGATTAGTACTTGGTTTGGGAGTCCTTTATTTATTGTTGCCTTATTCTTTTCCTCTCATTAGTGATCCCTGTAGGGTGTGCTTAGTTGCACTTTTATTCATTCTATCTCATTTGCTTGTCATGGAAAACCAAAAGAAGAAATAAAGGAAACTCCCTGCAGAAAACCCAAGAAGCGTTTTAACCAAAACTCAAGGGTCAGCGATCCCCTTGAAACCAACTAGAGTTTGCCTGTAATTATACCATACTGTCCAGAACATCTACAGTTTGCCCTTGTTTCGTGATTTAACCCTTTCATTTTTTGTCATGATCAATAGTAGACGACAACCCTGATCCATATTGAAGCACATACTGGAAGATATCCTGCCTTCCAGGAGGGTAGGTAGCATGTTTGTTCCAAGGGCATAATTTAAAAAAAAAAAAAGAGAAAAGTACATTGATTAAAAAAGAATGGGAATAGGTAATTTACTAGTGTTTCAAAAAATAAAGTGTTTTTTTTTGTTAAATACTATCATAACATATAATAAATAGTCATAATATATCGAAGATGCTATCATAGTATTTATAATATATTATAATGATACATACTTATTTCCCATTCTTTATAACTGATATATAATTTTCCCATAATATTTTTCAAATAAATAAAAAAGACTTTCTATTGTATCTTTATTTATTAATTGGAAAAGATTTGGTTAGCGACAGATTTTCCTTTCTTATAAAAAGGAAACCAACGGCTATATATCCCACCGTTGTCTTTTTGAGATCCTCCCTATCTTTTCAAAACCTCCCAGGAGAACATTTTGAAGTGGGTTCGTGACAAGATCTCCTGTATGATCCGTCACATTGATGGGATTGTTCCGCACCCACGTTTTCCCAACAAAAATCCAAGGTTACTTGCTTAATCCCGTTTATTACCCACAATAAATGAATGAATAAATTAAATCATTACATTGATGCAATATATTGAATGAAAATTTATATAAATTCACTGGTCTTTGTAGTTTTTTTTTTTTTTTTTTTTTGGGTGTCTCAATATTTTTTTAATTAAATGTCTGATTTTTTTTGTCTAATTCCATGCTGGGATGATGAAAAGCAAAAAATAGTTCATATTTAATGAGATGGCAAGCCATATTAGTTGTTTCCACATATGCATAACATTTAAAAGATAAAAATATCCTTTTTCTTACTTGAACAAACATAGAAATAAAGAAAATATAAAAACAAAAAAGAAGATGAAGAAGTTTTGAGTCAGCTTTGCATAATGAAAGAAAATCAGAACTATCAATGTGGACAACGACGCATCAGGCCAACCTGCTGATGAGTGTTGAATAACAATTATTTTGCTGTTTGAGAATCTTCTATAATTGAGTGGCTAAAAATTTCCAAATAAATAGTTAAAGGACACTGTTGTTATCACAAAGTACGTAGGATCAGAAATAAAGTTAGAAACGGAGCAAGGAGAAAAAATTTTTGATTTTAGTTCAGTTTTATTCATATTTTTTAAATTTGCTTCGAAAATTAGTTTAAAATACAGCAATTAATTTTGCTTCTAAAAAACTATTCTATCTCGACTAGTTTTTTTTTTTGAAACACAAAGAAAATAAATATAAAAGTTCTGGATAATTGCTTTTGGAAGAAAAAAAAAAGGTTATGGGGTTTCAAGCGAATTGTTATGATTATTGATATCTTAATATATTTTGATTAATTTTGTTCTTAGATGATCCTTAGTGATCTTTTTTTCTTTGAGATAAAACAGTCAAACTTTCATTACCTGATGAGAAAACTGCTACATCTCGCTCAACAATTTGTTTAATGAGCTGAGGTACATCTCCCCAGTTATTTTTCTTACTATTTTTTTTTCCTTTTCTTAGCATTTTTCGGTTTCAAACATAGCCCAAAATGTACAGAAATGAAGAGAAACAAGAGGGGAGGAAATAGCAAAAGTTTCTAGTAGCATCTATAAAGAAGAAGCTTTATTTACAACAACTACAACATTTATAGGTATGTATTAACACATTAACAGTTCATGTGAAATTGAAGAGCATCAACATACATAAGAGAACCTTCCACATTCTGTCTCTATAAATAAGCACCCACCCTCCGAATCAAATGCCCATGCCCTCCCTTGATGGATTTTTTTTTTTGGCCGTTCGTCTTGTGATTCTGTTGGCGTTTAAATCAGGTTTTCTCCATCTCACATGATCAACCAAAGTTGTGAATGACTTCTGAATCCAGGTAAAGATTTTATCATGTTCTTGCATAAAAACCACAGCTACATACATAGAAAGAGGAATGAATATACATGATGATCACCCCATATCTTAGTGCATCAATCAACAAATTCTTCCTGCTTCATCTATCATTGTGCCAACTTGGTCTCCACATAAAGCTCTTGAAATGTTCCCGGGCTCAAGCAGGTTAAATATCACAACTGCAAACAATATTTACATATAAATAACTAATTAAGTATTTATATATATAGCCATATACGGAGTGGCTCAAAGGCTATTCCGAAATGAATGCTATCTGTGAAATACGAACTGGGCTCTGTAGACATCCGATTTCTCCAGGTGGAATTCTCCATCATTGAAAGTAGGCTCAGATGAAGATAGGTCCGGTGGCGCTCTTCATATGCTCAGGCAATCAAAGCGGTACAAACTCTCTTCCTGATCTAGTTCCTTGTATCTCTTCTTCTTTTTTAAGTAATCAGTGCTGAATCATGCCTCGTTTATTATATTTTTTAAATTGAAATTATAATATGAATCCATTTCTACAAGATGGGTATAATCGACGGTCGATATAGAGTTAAGTTTGAACTTGATCGAGCTTTTTTTAGATGTTGACTCGAAAAATAGTCGAGCTACTCGAAGTCGATGCAACAAATCTCGAATTAATTAAAAAATTAATAAATAATTATACTCGAATTCGACTCGACTCGAAATCAACTTAGTCTGACTCGATTAATAAAATAATAAAACTTGATTACGTTCAGGACCGGCTCGAGTCGGGTATTGTAATACTCGAATTCGACTCGATAAACTACTTGAGCTACTCGAACTCAAGTTCGACCTGATTAACTCCGAGTCGAGCTCGAGTAGCTCATGAGTAGCTTGCAGTTTGCAGAACTAAAAAGAGATGAGCCTGGTAGTGCTTTGGCTTATATGATTTAAGTGCAAGGGGCACACATATGCGCACTACTAAAAATCACCGAATTACCGACCAATTTTTTGGTCGGTAAACAGTATATTTTTGGTCGGTAAACCCATTAGATTTAGCCATCGACCAAATTATTTGGTCGCAATTTCCCGGTCGGTAATTATTATTTACCGATAAAAATCAATTGGTCGGCACGATCATTTCCTAATTATTTACTCTGACAAACCATTTCCGTTTCATTTTTCTCGAATATTGATGCACTAAACCGAAAATTTTGGTCGGCAAATGGTTCCAATGAATAATATCGACCATTTGGAGACCATTTGCCACCAAAAATTTTTAATGCCATTGGGTCGGCAATGTCTCCAGGGTATCATCGACCATTTGGAGACCATCGTCAATTAAAATTTTTAATGCCATTGGTCGCGAAATGGTCTCCAAATGGTCGGACATTGACATTTGAGACCATTTCATCGACCAAATTCTTTTCGGTAATTGGTCAGTATATGGTCTCCAAATGGTCGGTAAATTAATTAAAAAAAAATTTTTCGTCTAACTGTCGGGTAAATGGTAGCAATTTTTTTGGTTAATTAATTTTAAAAAATTTTTTGGTCGGTTTTGGTCGCACTGACGCAGAATGGTAGCAATTTTTTTGGTTGTTTTATATATATATATATATATATATATATATATATATATATATATATATATATATATATATATATATATATATATATATATATATATATTTTTTTTTTTTTTTTTTTTTTTTTTTACATTTTGCTTGATATCTGTTTTGTTTTATATATATATATATATATATATATATATATATATATATATATATACATATTAAGATTACAAAACAAAAGAAAAGCACAATAGTGCATGCATATTATATAAAAAGAGTAAAATATATTTTAAAACAAGCAAACTAATATATATACTGCATATATATAGTAAATAAGTCAAGAGAAAATAAAAACATGAATTCCCAAATCCAAGTATAAGAAAAAAAAAAAGAAGTGTGCAATACACTCAATCATCCAACCTAGTGTCATCATCGTGATGCTGAGATGTATCTGGTCCGTATGGTGAGATGTCGTTTCATCGGGCAGAACTGCTCAGCCGCCGTTAATCCCGAGCGCGGGCGACGAGGTGCGGCCGAGGTGCCGGGAGTAGATGCCGAGCCGGAGCACACGCCAACAATCCGGTAGATCATCGCGGTTGAACCGCAGCCCACCTCCCGACACTTCTTTGTAAGCCAACTGCACCAGACGCAACTCTTCCCTATCATCCTCGTGAGTCGATCAGCGCCGCCGTATCGGCCAACTGATATCAGATCGCATTTAATCGCGCCCCGAAAAGTCCTCCATCGCCGATGAACAAATTCAAAATGGTCCCAAGATGGAGCTCATAATCCGGGTCGCCTATGCGGTAGTAGAATGATGATGCTCGATGAACCGACGCCCATAGATCGCATCTTCTCCTTGCCATCAATGTTCCTCATACCAAACTGATTCAGATCAACCGGTGGAGCCAGCGTATGAGAACCACCGCTGCACCATCAAATGAAGCCGGGCGACCGAATACGCTTGAGTCGCAGCTAGCCTAACATTCTCATATCTCGCCCGATAAACATGTAAAATAAGTATTTTAATTTATCTTAAAAAAAAATAAAAGAGATAAGTATAAAACCCAAATCTGATTATATTTTTTTTACATGTTTCCTGGGAGGGTCCGTTGACAACCCGGCCAACTCGGGCCGAATATTCATGGATGTCGGGTAACCCGACACCACTTCATTGAGTCCCTTTCTCCAAGACTCGGGATTTAACGAAAATCGGGCAGAGTCTCCTTTGTACGGGGAGCTCTACCAAAATACAACATGTCTCAATAACATGGCAACCTGTCCCAACATTTCACACCAACCACACCGGGTCCACATATGGATAAAAATGAGTAAAAATGGCCACTTGGCCCATACATCACTACTCACAAAAATATATCCACTAACTATATAAATTACACCTACTTCAAGTGTTAATAACTGAAATAATTCAAACATATATTAAACCCGGTGGATGCAAGAAACCTGAATACGCTGAGTCGCAGCAGCCTAACATTTCCTCATATCTTGTCTAATAAACATGTAAAATAAGTATTTTATCTTCGATCTTCAAAAAAATAAAGAGAAAAAATCTTTTCATTATATTTTTTTACATGTCTGATTGGAATCCAACATTTCACACCAACCACACCGTGTCCACATACGGATAAAAATGAGTAAAAATAAGTATTTTAATTTATCTTCAAAAAAAAAAGTAGTTTTGTTTAAAGAAACTTACATTTGTCGCACGATCCATCAACAAAAGTCCTCATCACTATGCCCCTCTGCAAAGCGTGTATCCGAATAAGCGAGAGCACCGGGCTTCTTACCTCTCGCGTGTCTTTAATTACAAACAATACATACGTTAATTCAAATGAAAAAAATCCTTCTCGAGAAATGAAAATATGCATAATTTGAACACAATTCACAAAGTAATAAACATAAGAAGTGTAAATTAGAAATCATACTAATGCTCGTTCATAGCTTAAGATAGAGCGAGATCCACAAGTGTGTGTAGACATGCCACTACCCCTCTCCACTCGCCTCGAGCCGACGATTGCCGCCTGCTTCTCACACCTCTTCCTATAACTGATCATCTTCTCCGCCACTCCCGGAAACATGATCTAGGACACTAAATCTTCGCTTCTTTCTTCTTCAACCATTTATCTTTGACCTCGCACGCGGTCTCTTTTTATAATCGACCGGGCAAAGATGTTTGTAGAACACCCTGACTCGCCTCTCGATCATGGTCCACCTATAAACTTTCCGCAATCTGTAATTTAAAACATATTTCATCAGTGAACAAAAAGAACAAATAATTGATGTAAAATGCGTAGTAATATATACCTTAAATTTCCAAATCATCAATCGGTCTCTATCTCGTCGCTGACTTCCAATTATGTCCATGAGGTTTAAAGGACTTTCGAAAATTGTCCTCGTAACCCTAGAAATCGACCGCACAGCCTCTAACTTCGTCCTCAGAACCCAAAAAATTTCATAGCAAAGTGGGGTAAAATAAATTAAGAAATGGATACAAATCATTAGCTAAGTTTCATATCTTACTTGATTATCAATTGTCTGGCCAAACTGAGCAATAGGAGAGTCTCATCTCTAGGGTGCTCGAGGAAGACTTCAACATCTCCATCATCTCCTCCCATGTCTCGATCATTCATCACAATCTCAGGACCATGATGTGGATCAGTCTGCTGATCTTGATGCTGCGGTACATTCACAATCTCCTTCACCGTGGGTCTCATCGACCCCGACCTCTTAACAGACGGCATACCCGGAGGTATCATGGGCTCTTACCGTATCCAGACAACCTCGGCAACGTGCTGCCTCTACCGGCCCACGTGCCATATCTGTTAAAATAATAAACAACACATTATTTGATTAGTAAGCATCAAGAAAATACATATGCAAATGAAAATAAACAAACATGACTAACGATTGAAATAACTAAACTCACTAACCACTCATTCTCATCGAATCATCTAAATCCTGTCGCTCTTCTTCTTCGATGTAGTAACATCATTTTCAAACTCCTCTTCATCACTGCTTTCTTCCTCATTACCAATTAAACGCTCAGCGCGAACATCTACATCCCCACTTGTATCCATCTCGTAAGATGCAACTAAAAGGACGCTCGTCCCCCCACCACGCTCGAATATAACATCATTGTCATCATTTTGAAAAGCTGGTTCAATGACATCATTACTGTGATGCTGGATGTCAATTCGAGCCCTAGCTTTGATCTCGCGACACAGCTTCCAATCCATTCTAGGACCGGTCCGACCCGGATGTTCACAATAATAAACCTGTGATGCTTGTACTGCTAAGACAAAAGGTTCATACTTGTTGAATCGTTTTTTATTATGCACATCGACAAGTTTATATCGAGGATGGACAACCATACCGACATGTGGTGTTGGGTCGAACCATTCACATTTGAATACGCTCTTTAACCGGAGGGCTTCAAATTCTAACTTCGATCACTACCAGAGTCCCGTAATAGCCGATTCAAGCCATTGTATACGGATCCTTTAATGCATACCCCAGATTGCCTGCCGCTCCGTAACTCCCATACGATTCAAGCAGAAATTTAAAACCATTCACATAGTAACCAAGTAAAGTCTCTAAACTTCTCTAGGGACCTCGTATGTATAGTTCGAAGATAATGATTGGAAATTTTATTTGCACGATTATGAACCTGTAATCGGAAATCAATGTATTATTGAGATTACAATTATAAATTTGTATCAGAACATTACAATTGTTTTGTGATTTTCATGTTTAGTAAACATACGTATTTTTCAAACCATGATGGAAATTCTTGCTCAAGGCATTGACAATATTATTCAAGTTTGGAAACCGGCGACGTCAGAATCTAATACACTTAAAATAGAAATGAAATTAGAGAAAATGGATACATTGAGAGGAAATAGTAAATTAACATGCTAAATATATCTCATTTGACTTTAGCAACTACTTACTTTATGAATGGTTGAACCTCCGACAATTCATTGGGGTGATTATTATAGATGAGTCATGAAGATATTCATTGTCCGTTAGATAACTGCTTCCTTCTGACCGATTGCTTTACCCGAGGCTTGGTACCTCAAACATATCATCATCCACAATGTCATCAAGATAAACCTCATTCGCTTATCCTATGGAAGAGTTGGATTCCTCTTGAAAAATAGAATGATGCTGAATTTGCAAATTTCATCCATAATATACCTAATTGATATAACCCTACTCCGAGCCTTGTTCATGATTTTATGCTTTATTTTCCTCAAGTATCTACAAGAAGATTATTGAATATTATAAGTCATGTATGTGTGTGTGTATATATATATATATATATATAGGAAAAGAATTGGTTGAGTGAATTAATATTACCTTTTCCGAGGATAAGACCCAACGATAATGGATCGGGACTAAAGAATCCTAGCTTTCAGAAGCTGGCGGATCGAAGATGTTCCATCGAGTCAAAACTCGAGGGAAGATCTTCTCAAGATTGCATAAGATAACAGGAATTTGTTCATCCAGACTCTCAACTCCCGAATACCAAAGATGAAGAAGTCGGGCCTGTTTGAAGAATAAGGGAAATCTCAGCTTTATCTACTCCCATATTCTATTTCCGCGTGAATTCTCGAAGAGTGATTGGTAACAACTCTTGCATGAATACATGACAAATCATGACTCTTCATACCAACATCTTAAGTTTTTTCAAGATCCACATCTCCCCGTATTAGAAGCATAACCATCCGAAATCTCTTACTCCACCTAACACATCCTTCTTCTGATTTATTCAGTAACAAATGGCACATCAGCAGATGGTATTTCCAATGACAAGATTTTAAGTAAATTGAGGATCACGACAATATTTATTCAACTCATCTCTTGACTTGTACGTGTCCTTAGTTTTCCCGAATGTTAAACACCTGTGATTAAAATATTTGGCTAAAACACATTCTTCTCGATATGCATAACATCAAGATTGTAGCCCGAAAGCAAGTAAGTTCACGCCAAGTAGGCAAACTTAAAATACTTATTCCACCCACAAGTCTTAGATAGCTGCATTCACAACCTCAAGATCGACATCTATCACCTTCCTCAACCTCTCGTTATTCAAATCTCACTATCCCGTATCTAACACCCGGAATTGTTTAGTAACCTTTCTATTTCACGAAGTCTGGTGTTACGCCGATACGATGATTCATGGGCAAAAACTTCCGATGGTTGTCGAATCCAGGATCGCTTCGCCTTAATTAATCTAAAAGCATCGTGAGTCTTCCATACACGCGACATGCCAACATACTGCCAGCATTCCACCCGTACATCATAGAATACTGAAAGTCATTTATGGTCCACATGAGGGCAGCTGCCGCATCTCAAAATTTTTTGCCGCTTGGAAATATCATAAGTTTGAACCCCAACACCCTGGCGTGACTTTTCAACTCCGCTGTCAATGGCCGCAGTTAAAACATCTATCTTCCCTTGATCTCAGAGGTCTCCGCACTAACACTAAAAACATAAATTCCTCCTTCATACATAGTCCGAGGCAAGTTATACGGCGCCACCACCACGCGCCACAAAGAATATTGTCATTCAGATTGACTACAAACGCAATAAAACCATCAAAGAAATAAACCCAGTCAACATTTCGAACTTCGGGATGAAAATCGTGAAACACCCATCAAAATGTTTCCAAGCAGGCACTGTAAGGGGTGACACATCTTACCGTCTCCATATGATGCTCAATGCCACCATTTCATTAGCCAAGGCGTTGATGCATACAATCTCTCGCAACCTAGGTGTTATTAGAAAATAGTGCATCTTCTTATACGCACCTTCAACTTCCGTATATACACCCATTTCTAGAACCCTAACCTTTTGCTTGTATCGAGCATGCCCACATTTTTTACAACTGTTAAGGTCACTGTCATCACCCCAGTATATCATACAGTTGTTCACACAACAATGAATGACCTGTACGGGTAATCCCAACCCTCTAACTAACTTCTTCGTACTGTAGAACCAATGGCATCGACATTCGGGCAATGGGGCCTCGAATGAAATTAGACATATCATCAAACCATGCCTCCGCGAACACATGTGTCTCGCACTTTATTTCTAACATCCCCTCACGCCGCGACATATTGAGTATGCGAATTTCCCTCATACAGTTTGTCTCCGTACCGAATCATGTCATAGAAATTCCTTGCTTCGGCATCGGGTTCCCATCCCGGTTGAATTCAGACTCAAGCAAAGATCACAAACCATTCTATGGTATGTAGTGATTCATATTATCCGAGACCATCCGACGCTCACTTGGCCGACATCCGCAGACCGAACTTGAACACCTCCTCGTGGACTTGCTTCACCATGGTATATCCAAACATAGTAATCCCAAGACAAAACCATTTCTATACAAATGCACCTTCGCGCCTCAACATTCAAAAACTTCTATTCGACATTTAACTAAAGTGCAAGGATTACCTTATAGCCGTGCACCATTCACACACTCAGATGTCTCAGAGCGAACGCAACAAATTCATCAACTTTATCCCCCCCATTCATTAGAGAACATTCCATTCACTATTCGCCCTGGGTGACATCCATTCACGACGTCTTCCATAACTAGTCACAAAAAAAATCAATTTAGTAAACAAACACGATTGTCCTCAATTATTTTTATGTTCATTAACCATCCATTGTGGTTCCGATAAAGTTATATTTACGCGTGTGATATGCAACCTACTACACATCCACCTCCACCTCCACCTCCCCTTCCAATCTCCAATGCCTCTTTCTCTTCAATAGGTTCTCGTCTCTAATCCATTTACAAAGTTACGTTAAAAAAGATCACGACAGCATGTTCATTATGCATGCATTTCGCAGCCTCCCGCGTGGTTCCTCTGCTATTGATTTAAATAAGATATATAACACAATGCATAACGCTTGATTTAGCAAATTGCATTACTATTTATATATCCTAATGTGCACCTGCAGAACAAACGAGCAGAGGCACCAAAATGACACATATTATATGCAATTTAAATTAAATCATGATCATTTAATTAACGCCCTTTCAGAACTGTCCATCGGACAATCCATGTATACAAACTTCGTTGTAATATTAATCGACTCGATGTATTCTGCATTGCCAACTATATATCATCCGAAACGATAACTATAATCGCTTACGATGATGTGCATTTTCAAATCGCTGGAGAATGCAGCGATTTCGCCGTATTTATAGGAAAATTTTATTTAGATATGCAAACGATTTCTTCAATTTAACTTATCACATGTTATTATATCCATATCATTCATAAACTACTATATCATGTAATCAACTCATATATTCCTATAAATTTCATTCAAGTGGATTAGTACACCTCGGTACCTAATCTAAATTTCAAAAATATATAAGTACCCAATGCTATTAAATAGCATATGGTCAGATCTGCTAACTCAATGGGCTTTCCATAGAGTCAAGTAGAACACCCAAATCCAAGTTCTTATGAAGGAGTTATGCATAAAGCTAAATCATGAAAAAATCAGCACACTGCAGTACTGCAGCAGCAGGTAGGGCCACTGGATTTTCTTTCATTTTAGGATAGGATATGACCTCAATTTTTATCAAGTTATATTTGGGTGGATTCTAGACTCAATGGGCTTTCTCTTCCATAGAGTCACAGAACACCCAAATCCAAGTTCTTATGAAGGAGTTATGCATGTTAAATCATGAAAAATCGTTAATACTGCAGTAATTGCAGCAGCAGGTAGGGCCACTGATTTTCTTTCATTTTAGGATAGGATATGACCTCACTTTTCGGTGCTATATTTGGTGGATTATAGACTCAATGGGCTTTCCATAGAGTCATAGAACACCCAAATCCAAGTTCTTATGAAGGAGTTATGCATAAAGAATCATGAAAAATCAGCGACTGCAGTACTGCAGCAGCAGGTAGGGCCACTGATTTTTTTCTATTTTAGATAGGATATGACCTCAATTTTTTCTCAGAAGTATATTTGGGTGGATTCTAGACTCAATGGGCTTTCCACAGAGTCATAGAACACCCAAATCCAAGTTCTTATGAAGGAAAGAGGCACAGCTTGAATCCATGAAAAATCAGCACACTGCAGTAAATTGCAGCAGCAGGTAGGGCCACTGATTTTCTTCATTTTAGGATAGATATGACCTCAATTTTATCAAGCCATATTTGGTGATTATAGACTCACGGTTTTCCATAGAGTCATAGAACACCCCAAATCCAAGTTCTTATGAAGGAGTTATGCATAGCCAGGATCATAAAGAAAAATCAACACTGCAGTACTGCAGCAGCAGGTAGGGCCACTGATTTTTTTTTCATTTTAGGATAGGATATGACCTCAATTTTTCATATATTTGGGTGATTCGACTCAATGGGCTTTCCACAGAGTCACACCCAACCAAGTTCTGGCGAAGGAGTTATGACAGCTAAATCATGAAAAATCAGCACACTGCAGTACTGCAGCAGCAGGTAGGGCCACTGATTTTTCATTTTAGGATAGGATATGACCTCAATTTTTCAGTTATATTTGGTGATTCTAGACTCACGGGCTTTCCATAGAGTCATGAACACCCAAATCCAAGTTCTGAAGGAGTTATGCATAGCTTAGTAAATCATGAAAAATCAGCACACTGCAGTAATTGCAGCAGCAGGTAGGGCCACTGATTTTTTTCATTTTAGGATAGGATATGACCTCAATTTTTCTCGTGCTATATTTGGGTGGATTCTAGACTCAATGGGCTTTCCATAGAGTCATAGAACACCCAAATCCAAGTTCTTATGAAGGAGTTATGCATGTTTCAAATCATGAAAAAATCAGCACACTGCAATTGCAGCAGCAGGTAGGGCCACTGATTTTCTTCATTTTAGGATAGGATATGACCTCACTTTATTTGTTATATTTGGGTGGATTCTAGACTCAAAGGGCTTTCCATAGAGTCATAGAACACCCAAATCCAAGTTCTTATGAGGGAGTTATGCATGTTTCAAATCATGAAAAAATCAGCACACTGCAGTAATTGCAGCAGCAGGAAATACAATACTGATTTTCATTTTAGGATAGGATATGACCTCAATTTTTATCGTTATTTGGTGGATTCTAGACTAAAAGGGCTTTCCATAGAGTCATAGAACACCCAAATCCAAGTTCTTATGAAGGAGTTATGCATGTTTCAAATCATGAAGAAAATCAGCACACTGCCGTAATTGCAGCAGCAGGGCCACTGATTTTCTTCATTTTCGATAGGATATTACCTCAATTTTATCACATATATGGAAGGATTCTACACTCAAGGGCTTTTCATAGAGTCTAAGAACACCAAATCCAAGTTCTAATGAAGGAGTTATGCATGTTTTCAATCATGAAGAAAAATCAGCACACTGCAGTAATTGTAGCAGCAAGGCCGCTGATTTTTTTCATTTTAGGATAGGATATGACCTCAATACGCGTAAAGCTATATATGGGTGGATTCTAGACTCAAAGGGCTTTCCATAGAGTCTAGAACACCCAATCTCCAAGTTCTAGTCGAAGGAGTTGGTGCATGTTTCAAATCATGAAGAAAATCAGCACATCGCAGCAATTGCGCCAGCCAGGCCACGGATTATATATGCATGGTTATATGCATTTCGATTAGTGCTCAAAAGTGCAATTATGAACCCTATATTAGATAGGTTTTGAGTACTTTTTGTATTAATCATGTCATATAAACTAATTGAAGTGTTCATGTCATCTTAGTAACACTTATGCCATTTGGAACATGTTTTTGGTTGTTTTGTAGGTATTTATGCACTTCTAGGCTTCAACCACAATGCAAATGATCAATCATGAGGTTGGAAGTTTAGTCTCAGCCATCAACAAGCCCAAAATCAATGGAAAAACAAAGGAAAAGTGGAGGAAATGAGGATGCGCTGAAGACAGACGAGAGGCATGCAGAACAAAGAAAAACAGAATTTTAACCTCAAGCCGCAACCAACACTTCTAGCATGGTTTCGCAAATCTGCTCGCGAAACTGCTCGCAATCTCAAAGACAAATCATAAATTCGCTAGCCAACTTGCACTGCGGCATTTGCGAAATTCGCTTCACCGACAATTCGTTAGTTTACGAAATTCAGCTAGCGAAATTTCAACCTCCAAATTGCCAAACACTTGCCACCGGCACTTGCCACTTCGCTGCCACCGCTAAATTCCGCTAACCCTTGCCACCCGGGCTTAATTAGCGAAATTCTCATAAATTTGCAGGCCTTGTCATCCTCTGTAATTAATGCAACCGCCTTCCAAACTTGGTTTATTACTTGTCCTATAACTTAGCCTAGTTATTAGGGTTTTTGGTAGTTTCATACTTTGAGGAGGCTTATAAATAATTTCATGTCTTGTAATAAAGAGGAGGTGGATAGAAGGAATACAAGTTTTTGGTGATTTGTAAGTTATTTCATTTAATGTGCTTTTGTAAATAAGTCTTTTATTTTGGTTTTGCTTTATTTATTTTCTCTTCTCTCTTTCTTTCTCTCCCCTTTTCCATTGCCAAACACACCTCTCGATGACTTACAACCACAGAGCAAGCCAAGGCCTCCTTTCTTGAAGATGTAAGGAAGCTAGCTTGGTGGTGGGCATATGCATGTTGTCCCTCTCTTGTATTAAAAGCTACGGGTAGTGTATTTATGGCCCTTATTCTCAAAATTCAGCTTCGCATAACATGGGATGTTATCATTTCGCCAACACTTCCATGCTTTAGATCCAAGGCTTAGTGACTGTGCACGCGCTCCCTTAGATGGTCCTTACTTGCCTCCGAGGTAGCATTTACATGTTAGAGTTCTTCAAATTAGGGTTAAATAACATTGACTTTATTGTTTTGGCCAATACCTCCATATTTTTAGGTTCAAGGTTTCAGCGAGAGATGCACTCGTGATTCTTTAGATGGTCTTTACTACCGGCCAATACTCTCCATACTTTGGGGTCTGCTCGCGAGAGATGCAACAGGATTCTTAGATGGTCTTACTAGCCTTAGAAAATGATAAAGGAATGTTAGGTTTTAAACAAAAAGGGGCCAATCGTATCCTGTCACTCACATAGGAGGATAAAACCCGAGGACATGTGTTTGCCCTAGCTTGTCAAGTTGGTGACCTAAATCTTCAAAGTTTAATTCTTCACTTTAAATTTCAGTTTTTACCATTTCCGCACTTCCAGCTTAAAACCATTTACAAATTTACACAAATCCAAAAAGTCCAAATAGAAGCCTTACCTTCATGCACTTATGCAAACCATTTCTAGGATGAAAACCCATCCCCGTGTTCGACTTAGACCACTATATCATAAAGAGTTTGACTAATGCGTAGTAGGAACTTAGGTGTATATAAATTTTGTTGATTTTAGCTCAAATTTATTGTAGCACGAATCAATTCTCGACTCATAAAATAACAAAGGTCAAGGATAATTAATTTTACTCGTATATCAGGAGTGGAAATAATTATGTTTTGCAAAGATCAAACTTCAAGAATTTACACAAAGTGAAACCGATACTTGTGTGGCACGACATTGCACCAAAGCAATTGCCCATTCTCGATATGGACGCAGCTTAAAATACACAAAGCCAACTCACTCAAATAACAATTGAGATGCATGATCATGTTTGCATATATCTAGTGCGTGTGTATATAAATGGCCCATTCTTGTTCAAGGAAAAGAAATATTGAATGATACTTGGGAGCCGAAATAAATAAACAAGCCAGAAGAGAGAAACTTACCTGCTCGCCTCAACAGCCAAGCTCAATACCGTGGTCACGCCAGAAGCCCGGATTTCTCCACTATTATCACAGATGTGCCTCGTATCCAAGTTTAAATCCTTAAACAGAGGAATGACTAAACTCAATACCATTTAGAATATGCCTCACCTCAACCAACAAATGCACTAGGAATGACTAAGTAACAACATTCTCAATATTGGAACAGTGAAATCTTATTCTATAACCTACAGATATCTAAAAATTCTGCCAATTTCATTTCAATTCCAATAAAAAAGGCAAAAAGAAAAGTTGAAATCAACAAGTAGAATAACGATGAATGCATCAAAAACAACCTATTTCAGAGCACAAAGTTCACTAAAATCTTACATCTTGGAGAACATGGGATATTAGGTGTATGGACAAGTCTAAAAGAATGACACATCAAATCCTTCCACTCCGCAATCAAGAAATAAAATGAAATTTCACTTAAATATTCAAATTCGTGCCCACTGACTTAACCCGTAATACTACAAATTCCAAAATCATTTCTATGAAAGAACAAAGAAAAATTCATGAATATTACACTTTTTAAACTTAATGTTACCCCAAAGTAAACATCTACCAACCGCCAAGAATCATCGTCTATGCTAAATTACGATATGCTGGGTTACCCATTTTGTCCTCTAATTCCACCATTTTAGGACAAACAGGGGTAATAATTTTTTTCCTTTTCTTAATGCAATGTTATTCTTCTTAATTAGAGTGGAGATCAATTATAATGTAAAGGGTGCAAAACCAAGGTCGTAAACACAATATATTGAAAGTATACAAGTGACAAACAAAAAAAAAAGCCAACTATAGTAGCTACAACTCTATTTTAAGAAGAAGAGACCAACCAATCTATAAAGATAACGAAGAAGGTCAGTCTGATATCCTAGTACGAACTCTTGAGACCACATATGCATATAAGTTATGAGGGAACTTAAAGATCTTAGATAGCACATCGCTCACCTTCAAAAGTTCTTTGATTTTTCTCCTCCCAAACTGCTTCATAAATTTAGAGGAAACTCCACCGAGCCATTCGATGAGAATGCCTTTTCCTCGTTTAAGAAAAAAAAAAAAAGAAAAAGAAAGCACCTACAACTTAATTGTATTCTTAAAACATTTTGCATCTCCAATTGGTGCTTATCAGCCACTTAGAGATTGTCATCTTCATGCAATATAAATAAAACATAAATAAAATTAAATATAGAAGAAATTAATAGTCCATAGAGTAAAGCATTTTGAAGAAATTTTGGACCATCAAAACCTGCACTAATTTAATTGAACCAAAGAAGTCGGGTTATTATGAACTATATGATATGGGTTCTTTTAGGTTTTCATTCCTACACTTCTTTATCATATCTCACATGAACCCACTCTCATCTTTCTCTCTTTTTTCTGGTTCTCCTCATTGAAATTTGCATCTTTTTTTTTATAACTGTGGATGTCCGGTCAACCACGTAATATAATTTTATAATGACTAAAGGGTTTAACACAAGGAAGCGTGTCTACATCTTCACCGCTAAACTCAAATCTATCAAGGGCTCATAAGGGTTGGAAATATGCTCACAATTGCAAAGATCGGTCGATATTCAAAATTGTCAAGGTTAAGAAAACCATTAATAGGACTACACTATAAACTCTATTTGAAACTAACATCAAGTTCATATTGGTATTCAAAGAAAGTGGGATGTTAAAGGAAATTTGCAGTTAGTTTCAAGTCCAAACCTTGCTGATGAGACGACCACCAAAAATATGTTGCACTAAGTTATCATCTGGGGAAGGCGAGTCTCTATCCTGATTCATCAAGTAAAAATTATCAAGTCTTCCTAACAGGCACTGCAAGAATTCATGAGCACTCCCGCCGTATTCCGAAACAAGATGAAATCTCCGTAATTTAAAGTTAAGAGTCACACAAAGGACAAAGCCCTTGAAAATTCTAGCATCGAAATCTCAAACGGATCTTAAAAACAAGTATAAATGTAATAAATGAAAGATTAAAATCACAATCCCATCAGGCTGTTGAGGAGAAGGTTGTACACAAAGATACAGGAAAAAAATGACTCAAACCAATGTTTTATGTTCTAAAAAATTAAATAGCTATATAATTGTAGTAATAAGTGATTTATATATATATATATAATTGTAGTAATAAGTCCTCTCAGGTTTTGTAGCTATATAATTACTGTTTTTCATGTTGAATGCTAACACATGGTTCCAAGTGTTGCTGTGTCTTTATCTGCAAGGTGTAGGACACACTCAATGATCTCTTTTAGCTGGGACTCTGCTATTGTGGAAAATTCGCCTTGTGACACGTAGCTGATATTCTGTAATTTGCAAGCCGGATGGGTTCAACCTTTTGTTTTAAAATATCTCTTCCTACTTTTGTACAGTAACACTTTAATTGGTAGATATCAAAACTATTCTATTTCTCACCTTATTTGTTTTTCGTCATCATATATATATATATATATATATATAGAAAAAATTATATTAAAGGAAATGTTTTTGAAAAATCTCAAAAGAAATCGAAATCGAATATAATTAAAAGTATTTAGGAATGTACACGGGCTATAAAACTGAACTTTTTGAGATGAACTTGACCCGAGAGGACTTATTACTAGCGCTTATAAAAAATAAAATAAAATAATTATATAAAGTTAATGGCAAGTAATGATACACCCTGAGAGGACTCGAATTGGTGACCATTGAGTTAAACCCCAATGCAATGCCTAGACCAACCGGGAAGCACCGTGTGGTTATTGGAAATTTGCATCTTAAGAAACGATATTAACTAGCTTTTGAGTTACACACCTGGATTTTTTTCAGTTAATTGATCTAATATTACATTTTCTCTAGTTGTTATAAATAATACCATCGTGATTATGAAAGGATGAAAATCAGCAGTTGAAAATAATGACCTTAAGTCCCTTTCATAAGCTAATAAGCGCCCTGGGCTTCAAAAATATTGGCAAATAAATAACTAGCAAACATGCACAATGCACATTTTACCGAAATAGTGGTCACAATCACAACATGTTAAATTCTCATCTATCCTAAGGAACTTGAAGGCGCTTCACACGCCAACCTTCTTCTTTGCTTTCTCGTAGATATCCTGAAACTAAACAACCTTAACTAAAAACCTAAAAATGAAAAATGCACCAAATGAAACAAGAAATTAAATGAGAATTGCTAACGCACCCTCTTATCCTCGAGTTTTTGCTCCGTGCTTTAAATACCCGGCAGTTTTGTAGGTAGTGAAATAGGAAATACTTCCTCCTGCTAATCCTTGCATTCATGGAAAGATGTAGTTTAGTCATAATGTTTTTTCTTTTCTTTTTGATAGGTAAAACATAATGTGGTTTAGTCATAAAATATGCTTTGAAAACAAAAGAAATACTAATAAAAATGCTATCACCACGCTTTTTAACAAGAAATTCTATCACGATATGCCATGTAATTCTTTAGTGATGTATCGAATGCACTAGAGGAAGCAGGTTCTATGATCGCAAAGTCCAAGGCAAACAATTTCTAAGTAAATGACAGCGTTTCACCATTTAGCATGGCAGATTGATTCAATTGATTCAAGCAAGTGTACATGACATTGGAGGATAAATAAAGAAATCAGTATAGCATTAAAAGAACCTAACTTTCTATAGCCAATTTCCCCAAACACCCAGCAGACCATCTCCAAATTCTCTTATACTTCTCATTGATCTGGTTAATAAACAAACATCATAATCCTTGTGCTCCCATTTTCCCTTGAGTTTTTTCTCGGGAACCAAACAGCGGACTGAAGTACGGCATTTCACCTGGCTCGAGACCGCCTCTGATATTATTCCCATGCGCCATGAAAACCCAGCAAGCAGAGTGGCAAAGCTCCCAAAAAGCGACGGTTCAGTGAGCTTCAACATGAAATACGTTAGTGGACACTAACCCATTTATGAACCATGAAATAGTTAAAAAAAGAATGAAAGAAAAGAAATAAAAGAGGTAAGCGTTAAAGAGAGATAGTGTTGATTATGAGAGGAGGTGGGCGTCGTGGTGGTGGTGGTCTGAAACGACTGTTATAGAACCAGAAAACAAGAAATTGGCTAAATAAAAGAGGTAAACTTTCAAATATGGTTCATTATCATCCCCAAACACATTAGCCTGGTTAAGCAATCAGGTTACCAACATCTAACTCAAGGGAAAACCTAAACAAAACCGTAAAACAAGGAGGAACTGAGCCAAGGTTTGGCTAAATAACTAACCAAACGTAGGTCCAAAAAACACAAAGATACCACAAAGAACCGAAATGAGGAACAAACGAAAGGGTAGAAGACTTACCAATATGAAGAAATAGGTTCGCTAGCAAAACAGTTGCGAACTCAAGCAAGAAAAACAAGGCGTAACTCAAGCCTCTAGCCGCGATTACCGAAAGAAGGATGGACAAGGATCGAAACTTACAGATGGCGTGGAGAAACTATCGATTCATTTACCTACCACATATTTGGCCTGCATTGTAAATTTTTGATTTACCGACCAATTTTAATGTTAATTTATTTTTTGGTCTTTAATCGTCGGAATTACCTGGTAATTACCGACCATTTACCGACCAAATAATTGGTCGGTAATTAACAGGTTAAAATTTTTTTGGGTCGCCTGTTTACCGACCATTTTTCATGTAAATTTATTTTTGGTCGTTAATTGCCTAGACTGGTCGGTACTTGGCGCTATTTCCTACGAATTTACAGATCTTCACACTTATGACCAAAATTATTTGGTCGGTAATTATGGTCGTATTTGGTCGAAATTGGTCGGAAATCATTTTTGACCAAACCCTTTTTGGTCTCTAAATGGTCGTGATTTGGTCAGTAATTACCGACCAATTTTTTAGGTCGGTAATTTGGTCTGTAATCTGGTTATTTTTAGTAGTGGCGGGATAGTATAAATCTGAATGTTAATTGTAAATGTATGTTGATTGTTCTTATTTTATTTTGAGTCTATAGTTTTTTGTTTAGGTTCAATTTAGAACTCAAAAAATGCTACAAAGAAAATAGAAAAGAAAAAGCGAAAATGAAGAAAATTTAAATGAAAAATAAAAATAGGCTTAAACTTAATAAATTAATTTTATATGTTTATTCAAAGCTCATTTTATTTGTTTCATCTATTATATAAAGACTAAGAAATTTTGTTACATTTTGTAAATTCAACAAAATGCAATTAAACTTAACTTATTAATAGTAAATTTGCTTTACACGGGCAAAGTAGATTAATATGGATATTTTTTTATCCTTTATGATTTTTAACAATTTGTATCTTGTATCTACAATATATTACAAGTTTGAATTAATAAAATTATTTTCCTTTCAAAAAAATAAACACCACCTCAATTCAACCCACCAAAAAATGTCCTATTTATAATAGGTTTATTTTTGTTATAAAATATCTTTAAATTTTGTAAGTTATTAGAAAATGTCAAAAGAAAAGAATAGAGGGAAAACAAAGAAAAAGTGAAAAAAAGAAAAACTAAATTAAATTTAATAAATTACTTTTACTTGCTATATATTAAACTCGGTTTATTTATTTTAACCCATTAATATAAAAATGAAATAATTTAAAATATATAAGTTTTCAACTCATTTTAAAATAAAATTATTTATAAAAATCCTACAATAAAATTATTTTTCAAAAAATTGTGAGTAATTCAATTGGTATGTCTTTAGATTTATAAGAGCAACTCCAATGGAAGTTGCCAAAAAAGGGGTGCCAAATGCCATTTCAACCTCGGGTCGTTGTTTTTGAAGACTCCCGAACAAATAATAAGCTCCACCAGAGCGCCAAAATGGGGTGCCATTTTAATAATTAAATGTTTTTTATTAAAAAATATAATTAAACTTAATGGTTATATTTTAACGGGTATATTTTTCATAACGATCGTAATTTAACGGATATATTTGTATAGTAACAATTTCAAATTTCAAATTTCAAATTTCAAATTTCAAATTTTGTCTGCTGAAATTCAAATTTCAAATTTCAACCGTTGAAATTCAAATTTGAAAATTTAACCGCCAAAATAAAAATTAAAAAAATTATAATTCGTCTATAAATATGATAATTTTTCACATGTTTTTCATCCATCTATCTTACATTCTCTTCCACTTTCCAGATCTCCTTTCTCTTTGACTATTTATCCTTCATATTTCGCTCATCAAGTGATATGAATTGCTTTCCTAATATTTTAGAGATCCTCAATATTGAAGCAGCTAAGATAATAACGATTTTGATGCCAGATACAACCAAGGTCCGAAGGTTTAGTCATACGAATAAGAAGGCATCGTGGCTCGCCTCCGTGCCACATAATCGCACCGTGATAGGAGTTGAAGGTCACGAAAGACTCTATCGTGACTACTTTATACCCTCGTATATGAAAGTTTTTCAAGGAGGTTCCCGAATGAATCGCCCCTTTTTTTCTTCGAATTGTAAATGAGATTGAACAATATGATCCATACTTCATCCAAAGAACAGACGATAGATTCCTTGGCCACATCCCTTCAAAAGATAACAACCGCGAGTAGAATTTTGCCTACGCAACACCGCATTATGGATGAACAAGATCAGAATTGAGAAAGCACGTCATAGAGAGTCTTGAGAAGAAGGCTTCAGAAAGCCGAGCATTGCAATGCTCCACGCACCATTACCCGAGGTCACCAAACAATATCGATATTGCTCGATTGCAAACTGGGAACAACGTACTTTCCCGCATGTGTTAGGAGTATTGATCGCGATGCATTGAAGTGGAAAATTGTCCAACCGCATGGCAAGGTATGTATACTGGTCATTGTCATGAACCAACAATCATTTAAGTCATGCAATTTCTCTCAAGATCTTCGATAAGATGCATCTTTGTCTACTCGTTCATTGAATGACATAAAATGTTTTAGATAGGTCCCCTGCTTTTACATTATTAGCAAATGGTCATGCTCCTCCAAATTAACTATATAATTAATGGTCATGAGTATAGAATGGGATATTATCTATTGATATTATCCAAACTGGTTTATTATTTGTAAAACAATTCTCGTCCACAAGGTTTGAAGAAAAAACATTTTGCTAAAGCATAAGAGTCGGCAAGAAAAGATGTAGAGCGGGCATTTGGGGTACTTCAAGCCCGTTTTGGAATTGTGCGTGGACTAGCACGTTTTTGGGATGAAGAAACACTTGCAGATATTATGAAAGCGTGCATAATAATGCATAATATGGCCACGAGGACGAAGGAGACACGCACAATGACTTTCTGGCGGGAAGGATGCAATCCGTCAGAAGTGTCACATGCGCATACAATTTAATTAGAAACTTATGCAAACTCATTATCGATCAGTGATGATACTCATTCTCACTACAAATGATTCTATCGAGCATTTGTGGCAACGACATGGCGACTAATAACCTCATCACTTCCAAGTCAGTTGTATTTTCAATTCCAATGTCAATTTATGTTGTATTTTAATTCCAAATTTCAATTTCACATTGTATTTTAATTCTACCTCAATTTCATGTTGTATTTAATTTCAACTCAATTTCATGTTGTATTTTCAATTCCACTCTCAATTTCAAGTTATATTTTCAATCTAACTGCAACATAATAAATAATGACTACAAATTAAAAATAATAGCAACATAACAAATAACAACTAAAAATTAAACCCCTCTTTTCATAACTCTATCTTCGTGTTATTCCAATATGTTGCGTAAAGTGGGTCCATGTCAAGAGTACGCCTATAATTTTCATCTCATTTTGCATTTGAATTTCTCGCACTGCCTTTCTTCAATTTCTAACCTCCGTTTACTTATGTCGCCTCCAATGCTATCTCCTGTTGAGCATAAATTTTGTTGTGTCACTCAACTTTTTGTCGTTCCACTTCCATTCTTTCATTCCAAAGGGTGATGATCTAGTGATCTTCAACATCGGTTTGCTTCTCTTTGTTTTAAGCTTGTTTTCGTTCTTCAACAACGGCCTATCGAGGTTGGGAGAGGACGAGGTTCTTGTCATCCTCAAATATGGAGTTGAATAAACAAGATTCAACATGAGCTGATTTGCTGGTGACTACCGCTTGAATGAGTTTTGCTCTCTTATTACCGGGTCGATTAATACCCATTTCCGCTCCATTTTCAATATATTCCAACAATGCTCGTATTGAAATGGTTTTCCAATCTTAGCAAACATTTCTTTTGCTTCATCAACCTGAAAAACATATGAAATTATTCAGTTAATAGTTCAAATATCAAATCATACTAGTGTCTAAATTAAAAGTTTATATCTTACATTATTTTGCTCGGTGTGTCCACTTTGTCGGAGTCTTTCAATTTGACTATGAAAACCGACAAATTTGCTGCATTTTGCATTTATATCAGTCCAACGACTTTTAATAGAAGATTGAGAACGCTCTTCATGATTGCCTCCATGAAGTTTTAAGTATTGCAATATTCTTTGCCAGAATGCACCACCTTGTTGTTCATTCCCAGTAATTGCATCTTTGCTCGTATTAAGCCACGCAGACACAATTAATTTATCTTCTTCTACAGAGAAGTTCTTTGTCATTTGCAATTTTCTCAATCTTGAAACGACTTCATTTTGTACTGGCGTCAATACTGTGGATTGCTCACACATCATCATATAAATCGGTTTCGCTCATAAGCAAATCGCTTAGAGAACCATTATACAAAATCCATCTAAGAAAAAATAAAAATCTAATCAATTTAAAGAATAAGCAATTTATAAAAGTATACAAATAAATCTATCAATTATAAAATTTCTAATTAATTTAAAGAATGAGCAATTTATCAATTAAAAAATTATAAATTTATCAATTTAAATTTAAAAAATCAATTTGTCAATTTAAAGAATGAGCAATTTATTAATTAAAAAAATTATAATCAATTTAAAAAAATGAGCAATTTATGAAGTATATAAATGAATCTATTAAAAATAAAATTTATAATAAATTAAAAAATTTGCAATTTATCCGTTTTGAATCAAACATTTAAATTGCAATTTATGTTAACGGAAGAATTACTAATTTAAAATAAAACATTGAATTTAATAAAGAAGCAACACCTATCGCTCCCTAAAAACGATCTCCCTCGCTCTTCCTCCTCCTTCGTTCTGTCTTCCTCCTCCTGCCCTCTCACAGAACGGATCTGTCTGCACTGCACTGCACTGCACCTTCTTCCTCCTTCGTTCTGTCTGCAGACCGCGATTTTCTTCTCTGAATTCCTGAAGACCGGCCTTCTTCCCTTTCCTTCTCTTTCTCTCTTCCTCTTCCTCCTCCTTCTTTCTTTCCTCTTCCTCCCTTTCTGCACAACGACAAGGGTTAAGGTTCGGACAATATCTTAGAAGCCGTCTGTGGAAGCTTTAAGGTTTCATGACAAAGGACTAGCGATGTTTTTTTCCCCTTTGAATCTCTGTATTTTTATAGCTTTTGAAATAGAATATAGCCGTTGAGATGCATAGGAGCCATCAACGGCTATTTTGCATCCGTCTGCATCTCTCTCCAAAGGTGCCAAATATGGCACCTCAAAATCACAGACAGATTTTCGCTACTCCGATGCCATCTGGCTGAAAGATTTGCTACGAGATTTAAAGGCCATTTTGCTAGCTACGATATGGCACTCCTGGATACCAACTCCCATTGAGTTGCTCTAATTATCACTACTAATTCAAGTTTTTGGGAAATTTGTGTTTCAATAGTTCCTATAGTTTATTAAGGTAAACATAATTATTTTTTATGAAATTGTAAGAAAATTAGTATTTTGCATTTTTTTTATTTATATTTTATAATTATTTCCAAATCAATGAATTGAAACACAAATTAGAGGTTCACCAATCGAGGGTAGGAGTTGCAATTAGTCAATCAAGAAGTTAAAAAAAAACATGACATAAAATTTTTTAAATAGGACAAAGTAGAAGAAAATATGTTTTTTTTTTTTGAAAATGAAATTTATTTATTAACTAATTGTATATAAAATTGGAAAAGGTGCAAAAAATCCTTAATGTTGTATCCGATATTCCAATTAAACATGAAACTTTTTTTTCGCTTTAAAGAGACTCCTGCAATTTACTCCCGTAGCCTAAGTTAGCATTGTCATAATTCAAACTGTTAAAGTGATCAAACAATGTTAAAATGACCGATAAGTGTTGACGTGGTCCACGTTGTCCGTGGGACCCACTCTTCACTCTTCTCTCTCCTCTCTCTTCCCTTTTTTCTGCTCCCTCGCCAATTGGACACCTACCCACTCTTCCTAACATTTGTCTAGCCCAACCCAACACTCATCCAACTCCAATCCAACACCCGCCAAACCACTTTTTATTTATTTTTTAATTTTTTATTAGAATTTTATTTAGTTTTAATAATCTATTAAATAAAATTCAAATTTTATTTTTAAAAATATAAATAATTATTCGTAATTTTAGATCTACTAAATAAAATTCAAAATTTTTAAATATAAATAAATTATTCTTTTATTTTAATTTTTAAATAAATTATTTTTAAAATTCATTTAATTTTTAAACCTACTAAATGAAAAATGAGATTTATGAGTTTGAAATTGATAAAAATAAAATATTATTAAAATATTATTTCAAACTCATCCATTTGATTTTTCATTTAATAGATTTAAAAATTAAATGAATTTTAAAAAATTATTTAAAAATTAAGATAATCCAATAATTTATTTATATTTTTAAAAATAAATTTTAAATTTTCATTTAAATAGATTTTAAAAATTAAAGAATTTTTTACTATATTTAAAATAACGACAATTTATTTATATTTTAAAAATATATATAATTTTTATTTATTATATTTGAAAACTAAAATGTTTTTAATAAAATAAATAAATAAATAAAGTGGGTGGTGGTGGACTAGGGCTATTATTGGTGGGTTTCTAGAGAGAGAAGGGAAATGAGGAAGAGAGAGAATACAGGCTATATATAAGAGAGAGAGAGTGATAATGGTCTCACGCACACGCGACATCGTGACGCACTGGAATCTGTCATTTTAACATCATACCTATTTTGACGGCTCGGAAGTAAAGATAAAGAGTCGCTAATCCTTGTGGCTACAAGAAAGAAACCACTGCATTTATCTCTTTTCGCCTCTACTAAGCCTGGGGACCACATATACCCGCATTTCTAAGATTTCTCTAAGATGATAAATTTACTATTAAATCAACAACTTAGGGGCGTCTCTTTTTACCTTTTTCTCAAAAGCACTCGCTGCACTTGGGACTTTTTTTTTTTTTTTTTTTGGCATGACTTATTTATGGATTTTAAAATTTTTCTTTCTCGAATAGAAAAACTAAAATATATTTTTAAAGATTTTAAAAATATTTTAAAATATTCCCAAATATTCTAAAATCTTTAAAATCCACACAAAATATTTTAAAAGAACAATCATATATATATATATATAAACAAATTTCACTTCATCAATTTATTTATTTTAATTATTAATTTATATTTTATTTTAATTATATAAAATAAATAAATATAATTATTATTTTTGAACAATGATAATAAAAAAAAATTTTATCATAATAAAATTTTTTTTTTTATTTTTTTATTAAAATGTTATGATATTATACATATATTATATAAATATTTTTCATTTTATCAAGTTCAACAAATTGCTTTCATATAATTAAGATGTTATTTTTAAGTATATAAAAAACAAAAAACTTAATACTTAATAAAAATACAATAATAAAAAAAACAAACAACTTCATACTTAATACAATTAAGCCTATTCAATATTCAAAAGAAAATAAAAGTTATTCAAAGATTTTACCACAAATGCCCTGCATAAACTTTTCGCACTTTCAAACTTTTCAAACTTTCTTTCGCTGCTATTAGAGATATCCTTTCACTTGTCATTCTCTATCATTTAGAACGTTGGAAATTTCAAATGAATTCGTTTGTGCAATAATTTATATATTATAGTATAATTAAATATATTTAAATAAATCAAATAATTTATATTTATAGAATGAAATTAATTATTCTTCATTATATTTATATATTTTAAAATCAAAGTATTAATATATACATTGATAATTTATAAAATAATCTTCTTACTTATTTTATCAAAATTTAAAATTATAAACCATTTGTAATGAATTTTAAATAATTTATATTTTATTGATATTTAGGTAAAATTATTCATTGATATATATCAGATATATCTCCTATATCTTCAGTATATCCAATATATCCGTAAATTCCAAGTACTGATATATTCGTTGAAACCGATATTTTAATCTTGGCAAAGGTAAAAGCATGAAAGAAGATATGGAATAAAATTCTAGAAAATGACATAAAATTTAATTTCTATTAAATTTGTGAAAAAATAAAATAAAATATGGGAAGGCATGAAATAAGATTGAAAACGTGCAAAAATATAACATAAATAGGGATTTAGTAAAATGGTTAGAAAAACTTATATTAAAAAATCTTAAGATTATACGTTGAAGGTAATTCTTTTTAGTTATCAATGGAAAATTATTTTCCCCACAATGTGATAAAAAGATAATAAAAATATCACATCCACATATGCCTGTGCTAGATTAGACTATGTTTGAAAGACATTTCTCATTCATAAATCAACATTTACTACATTATGCTGGGCGCATTTACCTTTGCTCTTTAATTTTTTATTATAACGCCAGACTGTTTTCCAGCTTCACTTAACCTCAACCAGATTTTTAGATGGAACAATCTTATTTTAAATTTAGAAATTTTTTGAAATTAATTTTTAAGATATGATATGATTCTTCACATTTCATGCAAGGAATGTTACTTTATACATATTTTTGATATCGAAATGTTACTTTATATAAATTGTGCTCAAAACTAAAAGCATTAATGACTCACAAAAATGAATGTTTTGTTAATCATCTATATTTCTATTGGGCTAAACTGCGAGATAAGTCCCGTTCTCATCGCGATGAGTCAACATACAACCACGCTGAATCCCACAGCCCTTCCACCATGCTTTTTATACACTTTCTTTCGATTTGTTTCTTTTTCGCTTCGATACGGTTGCTCTCGCTGCCACTACTGAAATTCGACATCTCACCATGTTCATTTTCCGACGATTCATTGCCGTGAATCGACAAGCAGCCTCTGGGTAGGTAACTTCAAAGTTGCATATTCTCTGCACTCTGGTACCGACCAGCATTGTGATTCGTTCAAATTGAAGATGGCATTGAAATATGTGATGTGAGGGTCCTTGCAGGGTTCTGATTTGAGGCTGGCCGATTGTCGGTTGGATCTCTTCATTGAGCGATTTAACATGATGTAGTTCTAAGAGTTTGTGAATAAGAAGATTGAGAGTGAAGTCGGGTTTTAGAGTTGAGCATAAAATTGAAAGAAAAGAAAGGCCAGAGGTCAATCACGGCCAGGCTGAGCTGAGATGTTAGAGAATAGGTTAGCTCGGGAATTTTTTGGCGTTAAAGATTTGACAAAATATTTGATGGTTCTTGCAGTTGATAATGGGAGCACAAGAGTGAAGTTTAGAGAGACATGATGGTTGCAAGAGCAGAAATTAGTACGCCGGTTATGGGATTTAAGAATGATTTCATGCACGAGTTTCGTGAGGCCAAGGTTGTTATGCATAACCATTTATTATCTAGCAGTTGTTGTTACATTTTAAAGATAAACAATATGTTTATGGGAGTCTAGAAGATGTTGAAATCGAGTTTTGAGAACTCCGATAAGTGTTTTCTGAGGGGACAGGGATTTGTTCGTATTAGGCTTGGGATTATTGCCTGCTACACTTTGGAACATGTTGACAAGGTGATGTTCCTGCTCTTCTATGTTATTTTAAGTAATTCTGCCCTTTATTTTATGACATGAGCAATCCTATCTGTTTATCGTCCTCTGTTTGATAGAAACATATCCTTCAACAGTTTGCAAACATAAGACATATAGGATTGCTCATGTCATAAAATAGAAGGGCAGAATTACTCAAAATAACATAGAAGAGCATAAACATCACCTGTTAACATGTTCCAAAGTAATAGCTTCTGGAATAATAGTTGTCCTCAGTCTAGTCTGAACAATTCCACTATCCCCTTTTAAAGGAAAACATTTATCGGGCTCTCCAAAACTCGGTTTCAACATCTTCTTTGAATATCTATAAACCGTAGTTGGACTTATCTTTCGGAACCAAAGCCTAACCTTTCCGATAATAAATGGTTCTACGTGCTTAATAACCTTGGCCCCACCAAAACTCAGTGCATAGTCGACCCTACTTAGCCCATAACCAGCATGCCTTTGGATTTCTTTCACAAGCATGTCTCTGGCAACCATCATGATCTCATCCAAAATCACTTCCCTGTCTCCATTATCAGCCCCCTTAACATTCATCAAATCATCAAATATTTGTCAAAATCTTCTTTCCTCAAAAATTCCGCGACCAACTTCTCTTCTCCAACATCTCACTCAATTTTTCAAATCGGTGGATCACTTACTCCAAGATTTTCCTTTCTTCAATTTTATCACTCAACTCCTCTTCCTTTAATTTCCAACCCACTCTCAATCTTCTTATTCACAACTCCGTTGGAACCCGCATCATGTCTGGCCATAATTTTAACAAAGGATTCAAATCTCAAGAATCCGCTCAAAACTGAATCACCACCAAGGACCTCCCAAAGAGTCCAGCTTCAATGCCAACTTCCGGATCATCCGACTAGTCCTGCAGTCATAATCTGCAGTGTTCAAATTCTTAGAGAATATACTAACTAGAGTTACCCACTGAGGCCTCGTCGAATTCATGGTAATGGAAACCGTCAAAGTGGACATGGCCATAGTAGAAATTCGAATTTCAATGGTGCCTTGGCAGGAAGAAAACGAAGCCATAAATTATCGAAAACAAAAAAGAAAAAACAAGAATTGAAAAGAAAGTGCATAAAAGCTATGAATTTGGGGGACTGTGGGATTCTGAGCGATTGAATTTGAATATGATGTTTCATCCACGATAGGTCGGTTTTATCAGCCATTTAATTTCTACAATAGGAAATATGGATGATTGGCAAAACATTTTTTTTTTTTTCGAAATATTAATGCTTTTAGTTTTAGAAATAGAAAGTTAAAGCGATTTTTATATAAAAGTGGACATTGTTATTATATATATATATATATATATATATATATATATATATATATATATATATATATATATATATATATATATATATATAAAGTAACATTCTTTACATGAAATCTGAAGACTCATATCATATCTTAAAAAGTATTTTCAAAAATTTCTAAATTTTAAAATAAAAATGTTTCCATCAAACAATCTAGTTCAAAGGTTAAGAATTAGACTAAAAGAACATAATACTATAACATTATAATAAAAAAGTAAAAAAAATATTAGAAATTAAATACTTTAACTATAACTTAGTAAACGTTGATTTGTAGTGGAGAAATATGTCTTTCACATATAGTCCTAATCTAGCTAGGTAATATGTGGATGTGACATTTTTATTATGTTTTTCTCATATTATGGGAAAATAATTATCGATACTTGGAATTTACAAATATATTGGATATATCGAAGATATCAGAGATATATCATATATATTCGAGATATATCGAATATATCAGATATATCGGAGATATATCAATGGATATTTTTACATAAATATCAATAAAATATAAATTATTTAGAATTCATTAAAAATGGTTTATAATTTTAAATTTTGATAAAATAAGTAAGAATGTTATTTTATAAATGTAATGTATATATTAATACTTTGATTTTTAATATATAAATATAATGAATAATTGATTTCATTCTATAAATATA